>OX451217.1:149238081-149596401 GCA_949628195.1 Phasia obesa | reverse complement strand
CCAAATCTGAAAAAAAGCGTTTAAATCGAAAATAATTGACAAATTTCAGTTTTTGCAAATTAACGCTATTTATTTCCCCTTTTGCAAAAAAGTGGATCCTGGTCCTTAGGGCAAACACAATGAGATTTACAATAAGCTACATATCTTTTAAATCGGTTAAACAGTTTTCAAGTTACTTGCCGAAGGCAATTGACTGCCCATGGCAGTCATCAAACCAGGAATATCCGTCCAGCAGACAAAATCGTCCTCTTCTGCAAAATAGTGAAGTAAGCCTTTTTCTCGGGTACGGTAATACGAAACTTTAGTTTCCTCCGTTATGAGATTTGATTCCTTCATCCGGGATGCAAGTAATTCCGAAGATGCTTTTGACAATCCAAGTTCTCTTATTACATCATTTAGCTGGTCTTGATTCCATGGTCTCGGTGAGATATTTTTGTGTGGGATGAACTCGTCATTTTCAGATATAGGTAGTTCTGGATCTGAACTTCCTGATTGAGAACACATGCTTGAGGTTGAGTGTCCTTGTGAAGATGAAAGCACTTGACTACAGCTTGGTCCCTGATCTTGTGCATCCATAATTTCCTGTGAATGTAGAACTGCAAGTTGAAACCCATCAGCAGACCTCGTAGGGTAAGACCATCGCAAATGTTTTCCAAAGCCGGTTTTTATAGTTAAACAAAAATAGCAATCAGATTCATGATTCGTTGTTTCTCTCCATAGCATAGGCTTCGAAATTCCCCAGTGTGGTCTGAAAAATTTTTATAACAGAAAATTAAAAATTTTATAAAATATTCCAAATGTATTAACCTATACTTACTTTTTGTTAGATGAGCTTAGAGTTAAATTGAATCGACATGAAGTACATATAGTATTCGACGTCCAATGTTCGTTAAAATTCTTCGGATTTATATTAAAGCAATCTTCATATGACTTTTGAAATGAAGCTGAGAAGCATTTCCGTTTTTTTTCGTTAATATATTGGCCGCACACATAACAAAATGAGTCCGGATTGTTTTTACATAAAAATGTTCTAGTTTTCTTGCTCATGGCTGATTGAAAATTATGCTTCTGTTACCGCAAACACTTGTTGAATGAATAGAAATGGCTCAAGGAGCTCTTATAAATAATGGTACTAAAATTTCGAACAACCCTTAATGTGGTCCTATTTTTTACCTATTCCCAAGAATCGTAAAAAACATTAAGGAATGCTATGCAAAAAATCAATCTTTACAGGTAGCCAGCGGAAAAACCCAATTCGGCGTGCACGCAAATTTATGAACGTTTATTACTTTGCCGCCGCAATTGTCAAAATGAAGCAAGGGCGACAGGTAGCCAACAGAAAAGGAGCATTTCATCGTTTATCAGATTTCTACTGAAATCGTAAAAATTAAAAAACTTTTCCTTTATTGCTTACTTTTTTTAATTCTGAAAATCATAAAAATGCCATAAAGATCTGTTCCAAACAATTTTCTACATTCAATACTGTATTTCCACAGCAACACGTGTCCCACAGAAATACGTGTTTTGCCCAAAACAGTATTTCGCATACTTGTTTTGCCATACATTTCTCATTCATCCAAAACACTTTGGCAGTACCTGGATATTGTGTAGTGGTTTCAAAAGCATCTAATTTTTTTATTTTGTTGCGTTGTGTAATAGGAAGATATCAGTCAATTTTAGCGAAATTTTATATTTTATTGTTAAAAAAGAAAAAAATAAAAAATTTTAAAAGTAAAATGTTTTTGTAAATTGTCTTCGGCAAGTTCTCAAGGACATATAATGGCCAGTGAAAATTGTAATAACTCGAAAACTTAAAGACATGTAGCTTATTGTAAATCTCATTGTGTTTGCCCTAAGGACCAGGATCCACTTTTTTGCAAAAGGGGAAATAAATAGCGTTAATTTTGCAAAAACTGAAAATTTGTCAATTATTTTCGATTTAAACGCTTTTTTTCAGATTTGGGGCCTATGCGCTACGTGTTAACGTTGTCGAATTCGACTAAAATTTTGTGGGTGGAAGTTTCTCATCAAATCTAACAATAATCCGACATGCACCCCTTGAAATTGGAAAATTTATGTTTTTCACACATTTGAAAACCCGCTATAATGCGTATATCAAGCAAAAAACTAAAATTTTGTGAAAATGAGCGAATTCACTAAAATGTGAATAAATTCGAAAAAAATCAATCGATTTTTATGGTCGATATCTCATTTTGTTGCTATTATATGTCGCTATGCGATAAAAAAATGAATCTGGAAGTTTTTTGCCGTTTTCGATTTTTTATGATTTTTTTAAAACGAAAATTTTTGCCATTTTTACGTAAAAAATATATTTTTTTCTTAAGTTTTTTATTATAACTCCGATACTATTGATCCGATTGAAACGCGATATATAGACGAATTAAAGGCTATGCAAATCTTAATTTTTCTGAATTTATTTTAATAATATCGGACTAGTAGTTTTTGAGTTATCATTAATTATTTGAAGAAACGTCTCAAAAAAATTGCAATTTTAAAAAAAAATTTTTTAAAAAAAAATCTATCCATAGAATTTAAAAATTTTACCATTTTTGTACTAAGGTAGCCATGATACATCAAATGTATATAGTAGTTACTCGAGCATATTTTTGCTGTTGCCCTGTGTAATTTAATATTTAAGCACATTTTCCAATTACATTGTTTTACTTGTGCCTCTAAAATTATTTTTTTAGTTGTTAAACTAGTGACATATTTATTCATTTTTACTTTTTGATTTGAAGACATGACAACTACACGACTTATGGATAAAAATTAAAAAACAACAAACAAAAAAAAAAAAATAGTGTTAATTATAAAAAATTGTTCTCTTTTTTTTGTGGTACATGTAGCAACTCTGATTAGTTTACTTCACTTACACTTTTCTTTGTAAACTTGATTGTGCAACAACCGAAAATTATAAGGCGGAGGCATACTTCTTGTTATACACATCAACTCCAGCATGTTGTGATTGCCACCTTGTAATAACTAATTTACAATGAAGATATTCCGTTGTTATACTTACTGTTGTTATCATTAAAATGTCTTGCTATTGTCAGAGTTTCTCGAATTTCACGCAAATATTACATTAAAATTTCTAATAATTCATAGCATTTCTTTTATATTGTTGTATTATCTTTTTTACACATTCTTCTTTCAAATACATTTTTCCAACTTCAAAATAAAAAAATTTATTGCATTCGCATTTGTTTTCCTGTTTGCTTTTAAGGTATATTTTTGGTTGTATAATAAATTAATTATCATTTTTATTCATAATTGTATTGAAACTAAAATGAAGTAAAAACAAAAAATAATAAGTCTAGTAAAATATAAAAAAAGAAAGTAAATAAATGTATGCATTGAAATTAAGTTTTCCGTCGTTTTTTTTTATTTTCTAGAAATATTGATGAAAAGATAAAAAGGTTTTTTAAAAACATTAAGTGTTTATATATAAAAAGAGTTTTTTTGCTTTTTATTCAAATCT
This sequence comes from Phasia obesa, assembly GCA_949628195.1. Lineage (NCBI taxonomy): Eukaryota > Metazoa > Arthropoda > Insecta > Diptera > Tachinidae > Phasia > Phasia obesa. The sequence continues at coordinate 149,592,902 of OX451217.1, read as the reverse complement.
AAATGATGATGAGCTTCATTTGTTATCTAATTGTTCAAGTACCGCACTTTCAAATGGAAGCTATTGTGGTAGTGGCTTTTGCTGTTGTTATGTTAATGCTTTGTTTTCTTGTCCATACTTTACTTCGTAAGTACGAACAAGTATTTAATCACATTGACTTTTAGAAGTGAACATAATTTGTCATTTTTATAAACTTACAAAGTTTGTTGCTTAAGTCTTTCGTTTTGAGCTGAATATTATTATTTGATATTTTACTTGAATTGTCTTAGATCCAGATAAACAATAAGCCACAAAAGAGCAAGTTGGGCTTCAGCTGTCAAAAACCAAAGCCGTGATAAATTCCTTTAATTTTGTATGTTTTGTTGTTGTTCAGTTGCTTGTATGAAGTTCAATTAAAACCTTGCTTATTGTTTGCTTCTAACTTTTGAATCTAAAAAGTTTTATTTTTGGTATTAGTTTTCATAATTGCACTTTTTATCACTTTAAAAATAACCGGTTTTAGCACTTTGTATAGATATTTATTTCTTGTATTGCATTTGTTTTTTTTTATTATTCTACAGAGGCATTTAAAAACATAAAAAAGTGTTGTTATTAGTGAACAATTTTTTTTAACAAGACTCAAAACTCATTTGACTTGCACTGAGTAAACGTAATTCAATAGTCAACAATGTGTTTTATTTTTTTTCATTTTCTTCATTTTAATGCTGTAGATGATTCTAATCAAGTTATTTAATGCAGTAGAAAATTGTAAAAAAATTTTCAAACGTGACCCAGCATGCGTATTTCTAGAAAAACTCTTATGGAAATTTAATAAAAAAAATATTAAATTCTTATAGGTACGAGTTTTTCCTTTCAGAAAATTAACACTCACTTACAGTGGCGGTTTATGGTAATATTAAGATGCATGGGGTATGATGCATTAAGACGCTTTAAACAACTGTACGAAATCATGCCATAACTTTACTCTTCGTTACAGACCAAACTATAAGATTTTATAGCGAACTCGAATTTTATTTAAAGTTTTCTCTGTGCATTTTCTAATTGTCTAATAATATACTATAAGAATTAGATATTCAACGAGACTGCGTGCCTCTTAGTCATTAGATGGACTAGTTTTGTGATTGTGTGTAATAAGAATACAATATTCGGATTCGTTTGGTTTTAACTTTGTGTAAATGATTCCCAGTTCGTTTAGATCAGTTTAAATTTTAATACCGGGAAGTAAACAACAATGTGTGAATCAAAAGGGGGAAATATTCTAAGTGTGTTTCTTGATGGCATCAAAAGATCTACATGAATACATGCGAATTGCATGCAGCGTAAAAAAGTTATACGCTCATATTCTATATACTGCTCATTAATATTTAATATTTTTTATTTATTTTAATTTAGCCAAAAGCTATTCAGCCTTTTAATACCTTTTACATATTTCTTACTTTATTCATAATTTTCATATAAAAGAAAATTTGTTTTAAGAAATAAAAAATTCTGTTAGATACATAGTTTCCTCTACAAGTACAACATGTTTTGTCTTACAAAATTTTCTTTAACTACTTTATACTTCTCATGGATGCTTAGGCAAAATAAAATAAAAATTGTACAAATATAAATTTGCATTTGCCGTTTTTCTACTGTTTACTATTGTTTTCTGCTGGCTGTTTGTTTGTGTGTTTCCACTTAATATTTTACAAAACAAAGTCTTTCATACTTTAGCAGGAAAGATTTTCAAAGTCTTAGCAAACACAACAGACACACAAAGCTGTTTATAAACGTAAAGTGTAATACACTTCTATTCAGTTCATTTCATTGAGTTTTTATTTGAAACGCCTATTAAGCGACGCAGCCGCAGCGTTTTAAGCTGTAACTGTGATACAGCTACATTCAAAGCCAACTATTGTAAGCCGTTAACAAGTTTCAGTTTCATTCTGCTGCTGGTCACGAACGGTTGTGCATAATAGAGGGGAGTAAATTTAATTTAAATATCTCAAGTGAACAACTCCTCCAATGTTACCGTAAAAATTAAAAAAAAAAAAAAAAATTATATATATATTTTAGAAAAGTTAAAAAATTAAAAGAAAAACGCAATTAAGTTTTTGTGATATTCCAAAATTCCAGTACATGGATGGCCTTTTTTAAGCGTTCGGTCACTAGTGAAGTGTGTCTGTAGGAAATTTTGTAATAATCAAAATTAATGAATGGAACGATAATAAAAATAAATAAATTAACAATTTTATGTTTTTTTTTTTCAAGTAACAAAAATAAAACACGAAAACATCAAATGTTTAAAATGAGCTTGTTAATTAAGTAACAGCCACTTAAAAAGCTAAAAATTATAAAAAAAATAAAAAAAATAGAAAATGTGAAAACTCACTGCCTTTAACCTACACCAAGGCTTTTGGATACTTTCCTCAACTACTTCTAAGTTCAAACATGTATTGCACCAAAGATTGTAACTGCAGCTTGTGTCGAGAGTTAAGAGGTTTCAAACCTATTACAATTCCTAAGAAGCCTGCACCTCGCGTTCCTAGTTCCTCGATATTTGGTCGTCTAAATGAAAATTTTATTTTACGTAAGCGTGGTTCAAGTTCCCTTAAAACATTTCAGCCTCAGTCCCTGAAATGTAGCGAAATGTGTCAACAACGCGATATGGGACACATTTATGATTTTTGTAAACGTCAAACGAATACACCATCACCCACACCTATAACAGAAGCTCCTCTACCAAATTCGCCTGTCTTAAACAAAGACAAACCCGTTGCACCACCTAAACCTAATCACAAGGTTGTCATTTATTTTGGTGATTCTTTGGCTTATCGTAGCAAATGTAATTTAATCGATGACACCAAAGAAGTGATGGCGGAGGACAAAGTGAAGTTGGAATTACCAATAACTGACAACCAGGTGGTGAAGAATGAGGATGTTACAGTTAGTGAAGCATTAGACAATGATGAATTGCCGTCATACATTGAAAGTGTGGAGAATGGTGTAATTAATATTAAAATTGAAGGCAACTATCAGCGGGCATCCGCTTTAGTCGAAAAAGTTTCGAAACCTACTCAAGCTGTGGTGGGAAAGCCGAAGGATAATAGTGATAATGAAGGCAGCATAGATGATGATGATGCTTCTACTGAACTTTGTGATTGGAGTTTCGTACAACAATGGAGAGCCCGGTAAATTTTACATTACCTAAATTTTTTTCAGCGAATATTATACTTATAAAAAACTAAAGGGTGCCCTTTAGGAGAATTAAAATGACGTATCTGAATTTTTAAATTTAAAAAAATAACAAAAAATTTTAAAATATTTACAAAAAAATTTTCGAAAAAGTTTACCTAACATTTCCAAACATATTTTGAAATATTTTATATGAATTTTATTTGAACTATTTTTAAATGAATAAATTAAAGTTTAGTATCTACTAGGTAGTTTCAATTTTTATTCATTTTCTATTTAAACAAATTTATCAAAGAAATAGAAAATGAGAAATTTTAATTTGACATTATATTTCATAGGACATAGAGCTTTTTGAAATTGTTTTACACTTTTAAACACTTTATTTTTATTTTAAAACTTTATTATTTTATTTTAAACACTTTATCTTTATATATTTTCTTTTATTTAAAAATGGTATATATCTGTCTCGCTATTAGCTAACCATTGGTTAGCAATTAACAACAATTAGATATTTTTTATTTTACAAAAGTATATTTTTGATTATTAACACAATAGTGTTGAAGTTAACAATGTCAAAGCCGTGGCCGCTCTGTGAAATTATATAAATTTTATTTGAACTATTTTTGAATTAATAAATTAATTATTTAGGCTTAAGTTCTTAATTATAAAGATATAAAGAAAAATAAGATACCAGCAAAGCAGAATGCATTTTCTAGACAGCTACGTCCGTCATCAATGCTCTTCGTATGGATCTACCCGGTAGTTTCAATTGTTATTAATTTTCTATTTAAACAAACTTTTCAAAGAAATAGAATATGAGAAATTTTAATTTTACATTATATTTCATAGGAGACAGAGCTTTTTTTTGAAATTGTTTTACACTTGTAAACTCTATTTTCTTTTTTATATTATACTACCAAGCAAACATTTTTCTTTATTTTTATTCTCTTTATATATTTTCTTTTATTTGAAAATGGTATATATCTGCCTTGCTATTAGCCAACCTTTGGTTAGCAATTAACAACAATTAGATATTTTTATTTTACAAATGTATATTTTTGATTATTAACACAATAGTGTTGAAGTTAACAATGTCAAAGCCGTGCCTGCTCTGCGAATTTTATATGAATTTTATTTGAACTATTTTTAAATGAATAAATTAATTATTTATAATTAAGAACTTAAGCCTAAATAATTAATTTATTAATTTTTAAAATATTTAAAAAAAAAAAATTCAAAATTTCTATGGAAATAAAAATCATGAGTGTAACATAACATATTTTTGATATTAAGAATAGATGTATATAGAGTAACATAGCTGTCTACCGGGCGACAATAGCAGCCAACGGAGTTTGTGTTCATTTAGCTGCGTAGCCGCTGTCTTCTATTTCTTTAAAGCATGAATAATGAGTTTTTTCTCGTACGACTTATTTTAATTTATGTAAAGACTAATGCAGTACATGCCTGTATAAATAAAATCACCGTGGTGAAGTGTATAGAAGATCGTGCAATGCGGAATATATAACTCCTACCTATTATGTTTTAAAATGTTTAAATTTTCAGAATACACACATACCTAGAATTAATAGTTAGGAATTCAAAGCTCTAACGATAAATAGAAAATGGTTTGGGTCACGAATACTATAGTTTTGTAAATATTATTGGCCTAGAAACCATTCAAAAATTTTATTGATAATTTTCTATTTATATAAATAAACAGTATTAAGTATTATAAGAACGCAAAACGTATGACGTTTGAACTTAATAGAATTCTTTCGCAGCAAAGCAGAATTGAATAAAATTTTTAAATGCATAAAGAAGTAATAAAACAAAATATTCATGAATGTATTTAATCACATAATTTCTTAAATGGGCATGTTCTTTGGATTTTTATCTTCTCTTAAGAGTTATTTTCCTAGTTTTAGCGAACTGACTTCTCTTTGTATTTGTATTTGTATTCGTATTCATATGCAAATGCTGAAATGTTTTTGTAAATGCTTGAGCCAGAGATGAAATGTGAGTTATGCTATACAGATTTCAAAATAGTGACATAATTTCAATTTGATTGTCAGTAAAGTCTTCAAACAACAGCTAAATTGCTTATTGTTTTATTATTACAATAGTAGTGGACGAGAAAAAAAGAACAGTTAATTCCTTATTTGAGTACATAAATGAAATTATTTATATGTATTTGTGAATGTGCGAGTATAGTCAGGTCAAACGGTATTGTTTTTAAATATATTTTTTGTGTTATTAATGTATTTGTTGCAAATTTCAAATTATTTGCAGGCCTATTGGTAACACACGACCCGAGGTGAACTCACAACAAAACAATGCAACTACTTTTTCCTATACATCGGGATTGCCAATTACACCCAACCACTTAAGTGCCAATATTTCACCAATAAATGCAACCGCACAACAGATCAATTTAACGTCATCGGGACGAATACAAAATCCTGCTGTGGCTACACCAGCGTTACGGATTCCCAAAGAAGTGGCTCAGAGACCATTGATATCTTCATCGGTAGGAAATAGCATCACAACGGCAACACCGACAAACGCAAATGGTTCCACATATTTCGAGAATTCACAAACAAAACTAAATTCTTCTTTGGCCTCAAGTTGTAATAATATAACAAAACCGATACCACAACGAGCGATAGCAGGACCGGCCCGTCTGACAGTACAAAGTACTCCTGTGAGATCGCAACCACCCATGCTTAGTGGTAGTTTGAATCAACAACAGCAACAACTGAATAGTAGCACACCTCTAAGGCATTCCAAAAAATCAGCTATGGATTTTAACTCTTCGAATATAGGTATTCCAATCGATTCTAGTTACCAACACTGTTCAATCGGCTCCACAAAACCTAATCATTCTACACGTACTCATCACCATGAATTCCGCGCTTTGGAACGTGTACAAGAGTGTCACAGTTCTTCCGATGAAAATCGCTCATCTGGACATGCCAGCATGTCAGATACTGGGGGCCACGGTAGTTCCTCACCAGGTGGTGTCGCACTGGGTCCCTTGCCAGAAGATCGTTTAGCTGCTGGGGTTACAAATCGTAGCACGCGCTCACGTACTACAGCAAACCATCCTAGAGCTCGACATAGGGCGGCACCTGCCAAAGCTCCCTGGAGTGGAAATGGTTTGGAAGACATAAAGTTGGCCATACAGCAGCTTACAATGCGATCACAAACCAGTACAAGCACTTACAGTAGTATCAGTGCTGGTTCAGAGAGTTCCGAACCAGCGAGACGTTTGGGTCGGTATGCTTCCTTGGAAACCGTAAATACAAATGTAACCAGTGCTGATGAATTTGTGTGGGTTGACTCTCACAATCGCTTAGTGGAGTTGCAGCATCCACCTTGGAGTCAGCATTGCATAATGAAAGTTATACGGAGTGGACGGTGCAGGGATCATTCAGATCGAATATCGTCCGACGCTGCTTCCCGTTTGGGCTACTTATTGCAAAGAGCTCTAGTACGTATAGCCCGTGAGGTGCAGCGTCTATCATCCAATCTAGGCTTATGTTCGAAGCAAGAAGTTGCGGGTGCATTTAAAATTGTCCTTTCTCCTGTTCTTGCAGACTCCTGTATTAAGGCCTGTCTTAGAGCCGCTGTCATGTTTGCAGTGCCAGGCGATAGCGCTTTAAAGCAAAGTAAATCATCAAGAGCTGGTATTCAGCTTTCAGTGGGAAGATTTCACCGTTGGATGACTGATTCTCGGCTAGGAAAATTTATCCATGAATATTCTGCTGTGTATTTATGTGCAGGTATTGAAAATCTCCTGGAAGAAATATTACTCCAATGTTTTCCAACTGACTCGACATCTCAGTTAACTGCTGCTGCTCTTGAACATGCCATTTCAATATCGGGTGATATGTGGGGATTACTGCAGCCTTTCGCTCATCTTAATGCGGGACGCATCGCTTCGGGTGCCTTAACAATGCCTCAGTGGGCTAGTCAGTCATCTTTAGGTTCGGGTACCCATCAAAGTGGTTCATCGGCGGGCAGTAGTAATATAAGTTTGGAGCCTTGTTTACTCACCACTTGCGTGGGCAGCGTAAATGAGCTGAAGGAGCTGACGCTACGCGCTCAGCAAAAGTTTCAACATTGTGCATTGTCTAATGCAGCTTTATCTGCTCTCTTTTACTTTATGAGGTGTTCGCAGTTAGAACACAGTGAATTTGGTTCCCAGCAAGGAGCAGTTAGTACCAACAACTCAAATACTAACAGTAGTCAGAGCGTTCAAGAGCTATGTTATGAACGAGCTTATGTCGTACTGCCTCCTTTAGTCGAGTGGTTAAGAGTAGCATCGGCTCACGCTGAATATCGTAGCGCTGTTATGGTTGACAAGGATGATGTAATGCAGGCGGCTAGACTATTACTACCAGGAGTAGACTGTCCTATGCGTTCCGTGGCACATGACGAAGAACTTCCTACGAAGAAAACACACTTTTCTCACTTAAGTACAGCCACATCAATACCAATGAATATAAGTGAAGACACCTCTGAGTTAGGGAAACGTGCAACAATTGCGTTAGCTTTTAAACTAATGCTAACTGGGAGAGCCGAACTTTTAGCGCAGGCGTCAAACTTACTACCGCCAACTACCCGCTATGATACCCTTAACCATGTAGGCATGACGGCTTTAATGATAGCAAGCATTAGAAACGATGAAGTTGTTATTCAAGCCCTTCTTGATGCAGGCTGCGATCCAAACATTGAAGTCCCTGCAATTGGCAACACCAACCATCCTGCAATTCATCCGGATACACAGTATTGGACGGCGGTAACATTTGCAGCCAGCAGATCGAATTACTTGGCCTTAAGATGTCTGCTAGAACGTGGTGGTAAGGTGGAGGGTGGAGCAAGACAAAGTGAAGACAAACATACTCTAACACCTCTGCAAGTTGCCTGCGGTTCTGGAAATACTGAAGTAGTTTCCTTGCTGCTTCTCCATGGAGCAAATGCTTTTTTATCTACTCAACAAAAGGACTCAATGAGCTTCGCTGGTTCAGCACAAAGAGGTTGCTATTGTGCAATATCTGTAGCAGCTGCTCATGGTCAACGAGCTGTACTGCGAAAACTTTTGTCTACTCCCATATCTCAAGGCTCTAAAGATGTTTTGTCTTTGGAAGAAATGTTGGCCGAGGGAGACAGTCCAAGTGCACGGGCAACTACCGTGGCAGATCGTTTAGCAAATAATGAAATTGCAAATACTCTAAGCAAAACTCAGATCAAGAGCTTACAAGAAGCCATGTATCACAGCGCTGAAAACAATCATTTAGGTAGGTTGGATTATAAAAACTATTAAGAATTTTTATTATAAACAAAACACCTTATTCTGGTAGATATTACGATTGAATTACGAACTCTGGGCGTGCCCTGGACTTTACATTGCTGGATGCATGCTTTAGCGGCAGCTCATGAAATAAGACTTGAAGCCGTTATAGATCAGTTGCTACAAGACTTTCTTCAAGTATGTCCCGACGACTATAGTAATCAATTTGTTAGCGAATGCTTGCCGTTGCTTTTTAATATATTCCGTTATAGCAAGAATGAAGGCACTACTCTCTTGTTGGCCGACATATTTGCCACTTGTTTTGGCTGGCAACAAATTAAACCTATTAAGGAACCTATTTGCCAACCTGTAAACAGTTCTCGAATTGATCCGAAATTTGTAAATAATCCAGAATTAAGTGATGTTACATTTAGGTAAGTTGGGTTGGTTGATAGGAAGTTTTTTTGTTTTAATTATTAATTTAATTTTAATAATTTTTTTTACTCAGAGTTGAAGGGAAAATATTTTATGGTCACAAAATCGTATTAGTTACGGCGTCACCAAGATTTCAAAACATGCTCAGCTCTAAGTTAAGTGAAGGCAGTACACCGACTGTTCAAATCAATGATATTCGCTATCATATTTTTCAATTGGTCATGAAGTATTTATATAGTGGTGGATGTAGTAGTTTAGATGTCTGCAAAGGCGATGTTTTGGAATTAATGGCGGCCGCAAGCTTCTTCCAATTAGAGGGTTTGCTACGTTATACGGAATCCAGATGCTCCGACATGATTGATATTGATAATGTTGTTGCCATGTATATACATGCCAAGGTAAGAGTCTTTTAAGCTTGTTAAGTGAAAATGTGATTAAATAACGCGTTCCTAGGTCTATAATGCCACTAAGTTACTGGAATTTTGTCAAGGCTTCTTGCTTCAAAACATGGTGGCTCTTTTGACCTATGATGATTCTGTAAAGAGATTGTTATTCGCTAAAAAGATACCCAATCATGATGTATTAACTGGTCTTCTACAGGCCTTGCAGCAACGCATTAAGGAACGAAAGTCCCTGGGTGCGTGTAGCTTTCGTCAACACTTAAACACACCCTCCATAGCAGGAATATCAACAAATAATGGCAACACTTTAGGAGGGCAAAAGTGAAAATAAAATAAAAAACAAAACTTCCATAAGACTTTGTTAAATGAATAGTTATTTAGTTATAGTTTTATTTTTAAAGATGAAGCGCTGACATACGAAATTTATCCTTTTAAGAATATTTAAAATCACTGATTGGCGTAAAGTCATTTGTACATGCGTATCAATATACATAAGTACATAGTATGTACGTGTTTTTGTATGTTAGTCTTGTATTTTATTGTAAAGAATCTTTCTGTATTATTCTAATAATTACCAAATCTTGTTCTTCCAAGAATATAATTCATTTTATTTATTTTTTTTTTGCCAGATTCTATTTAAATATTCATTTCATAAAATGTTTCTTTTATTTGTATTTATATTGTATGTTTACTATATCGTATGGTAAAAGAAAACCACAAAGTTACAATTTGCACTTTTAAATTCATACAATGTTTTTAATTAAAAAAAATGATAAATATGTTTTTTGTAAGCTTTGTATTAAAAAATTATATTTAAATGTTCTATGTTGTAGTTAATTGAAAAAAAAAGAATTAAATAAATGTTATGAATTTAATGTAGAACATGTAGTTAGTTATTCGAAAATTATTTAAAATGAAGCTTTAACGAGCGACTTGTTGGTCTAGTTATTTTCCTGTTTCGTCAGAACGGTAACGTCGCTATCCTCAACATCATCGTCGTCGTCAGCGTTATCAATTTTAATGGCAGGAAGTTGACTATTTTCTCTGGCTGCCAAAGATATAACATCAGGTATATTACTTCCAACAGGAACAAAACCTCTATCATCAGCCTTGTATTGCACTACAACCTCTTTGCCATCACCATCGAAGAACGAATAAGCCCCACTGATTTCTAAATGCTCTTGTTTAGTACCAGCATTTTTTACTACGGCTGTTTCTTCGCGGAAAGTGCCGTCGGCGCCACGATAATGGAAACTGTAAGAACCGTCCGTTTGGTGATCAGAACCAGATTCCAATATTTCCACAAATTTAGGCTGTTCAGTTGTTAGTTTTGTCTGGCCATTATCTTGGGCAGAATATTTTTGCTTCACCACATCTGATACTACTTGATCACCCTGCGAGTTAACTGTTGTAGTGCTAATAGTATTATCCACTGGAACACCATAGATTTGGGAAATCAATACAATTAAGCACAACTAAAAAGAATATGATGTAAATAGTGGGTTCTAGATATTAGAAAAACAAAAAATATTTAACACTTACATATTTCAACATGATGATCGATACAACTGATCCTTTTGCTCTTTGAACAATGTTTGATAATCTTGCCGATCAGACACGCAAGTTTTATACCCAGTTAAAATCATAAAACCGGCAATTTATTGTTTTAATATTGAAATGTTGTTTTTTTTATTATTTTCTTTTAATTTTAAAGACAAATTTTGCCAAAAATAAAATTCTGAGCCGGTTTTCCTCATATAAATAACTTAATTCAAATTTTATGCATTCAATAACTCATGCACAGGCTAAGTAAAAGTACCGCGTTAACCCCAATTAACTGCATGACTTTGCAATATGTTTTAGTGTTTGTTTGTTTTGTTTTAATTTATTAAAAAGTCATCATTCTGGTTCAAAAGGAAAGGAAAGGTATAATGTTAATGAACCATTTAAATGTACTGCATTTTTGCGAATAATAAAAAAGATAAGAAATCTAGTTACTGCTTGACATACAATTTCCTTAATTCTATGAGTAATATTCATACATCACTGCTGTTGGATTTTGGTTGTAACATTTTGTTTTGTGTGTTATTTTTTAATAGAGCATTGAACCATTTTGATAATATAAATCAACATTTTTACGAAAATTCTACTTTGGCACTTATTGCAAAGCGTGGGTTAAATACTAAGTTAACTCACTAATTGAGTACTATGAGCCTTTTTTTAGAGAGCCGATAGAGTCCAAGAATAATGTATGTATATAAAAATGTACATTATGCTAGCCAGAAGATAAAACTAATTAGAGTTTTTTATTAATTAATTTCATATTTAAAGTTCAGCACTTTAAACAAATAGCAAACACTAAATTATCTTTTAGAGCAGGTTTTTAGGATGGAGATCAGGCATTTAATAATAATTAATCTTTGCTTTTAATTTTTTAAGATAATAATTACATTACATTTTATTTGCTAGTTTAGCGGCCAACGTTAGTGGTTTAAACTTACTAAAATAAAAACACACCCACATACATATATGTATGTCGAAACTCGGCATACAAAAAATATACAAAAAGTTAAATTACATATTTTTAGAAAACGTAAAAAATGGACAAGAGATATTTATTTTTATTAATTTTGAACTTAAAAAAAAAACTCTCTGTAAATTATACTAAATACTAGCGATTTCTTATTCATATCGAGACAAGACAGTGTTCTTTTGATAAAGTTTTGACATTTACAAAAAAATATAGCAATTTTTGTTGTTGTTTATCACTAATTCAATTCAATTGAATTAAGCATAAGACTAGCTAATTAAAAAGAAACTTGAGTTTAAATTCGAACCTAAAAACCCGCTCATAATATCTAAACTACATTTTATTAGATAAAAGAAAGTAATAATTTATGTATTTTGCGTCGAAATTATTTCAGTACAAATCGTTTATGGTGTTTTTGGAAAAAATATTTAAAAAATCCTTGGAAATAATATATCAGAGCTATAACAGCGCCTTTTAATTACAAATAAAATATAATTTATAGTTATTTACCTGAAAAAAGGCTACGGAATAAATCGAACTCGGCATATTTTAAATTGATTTGGATTTGTTTTCTAAAAACAATAAACTTTTTTTCAAAACTTTTAGCTTGTGTTCATTTTGTTTATAATAAAAATTATATAGATATGTACATAGATGTGTATTTTTTAAATTTAATATTAAATGTTTTATATTTGTATTTGCAGTAATTATAAATTTTATTTACCTTCACATAGTGATAATTTAGTTTGATAATGAATTTAGGTTAAATTTAGCTCCTTTAAAAAAAATAAAAATTCATTTTTAATTTAATCTTGATTTAACTAAAACTATGCATTTAGAAAAAAAAATGTTTTAGTTGTATATAACATACATACATACATATACATATATTTACACATGCTGTACATATATTTATATATATAGAAAAGTTATTAAATTTTAGAAAAATAAAAAATAAAACTTTAAACATTTATGAAATAAAACAGAACACAATTTTCAATACAATAAGACTACTAATACTACTACCATTGAAAATAGCATCGAACGACGGCATGGCATAAACACGAAAAAATAAACAATTCTTAATGTTAATGCTTGGCAACAGGCCAATATTAAAGTCATATATTATTTTAGAAAAGTAAAATACTACAACAACAATATCTATCAGTAATAGAAAATCGGAAAAATAAAAAGAAGAAAAAAAAAAACCTTAACGCAACTGGTATCTTAAAAGCAACAGTAGCCGAGAAGGCATGAGCAACAGCAGTGGCAATAGAAGGAAATAATAAATTGATTTGTTTTAATTTTTGTATTTGTTTCATTTCCAAATTGATTGCACCGTTGAAAGCCTTCATAGTCTATACGCCTTTTTCCCTTTCCTGTCGTCTTTAAATATTAGCGCCAGTAAGCGGAAAAAGACAAATCAACTAGAATCTTTGATATGTGAAATCCAAAATAGTTCTCTAAATTAACACATGTTTGTACATAAATTAATAGTTTCTTAAGGTTCAAAGGGTTATTCCACCCATAATATATTATTTATTCTTAATTTTAATTATAAACATTTCTTGAAATTTTAAACCAGAAATTGCTAAGAGAAATAGATTGCCATATGGTTTATTGTTTTCTTAACTTAGTTTGAGTTATATACATATGTACATATGTATATAACAAAATACATATATACACAAATACAATTTAGAATTAAGGCACAAAATTATATCCATATACATATATACATACATACATACATACATACATACATACATACATACATACATACATACATACATACATACATACATACATACATACATACATACATACATACATACATACATACATACATACATACATACTTATAATATAATATAAAAACGTATTTATTATATTTATAATTTCACATACATACATACATAAACAAACTGTATATTTTTCCTAAACAATTATTTACAACGTTACTTCAGTTTTACAAAAATGTTTTTTATATTTTATTTTAGTTTTAGTTTTCTAAAACCATAATATTTTTTTAATAATAATTTTTTTCGTAACTGTAAAAAACTGTATTATGTATTTTACACAGAAAAAACTTGTACACCATTTTATTAAAAAAATTTCAATTGATTGATTTATTTATTAAATAAAAATAGTAGCTTTTTTCTTTCTTGATTAAGTATATAATTGAATTAATTAAAAAATTAATTACATTTGTAACTGAAACTAATTAATTTCTTTAATAGGAGCAACAATTTTTTTCTGTGTACTTTTTCTTGGTTCGAATCCGAAATAGTCCCAGTTTAAACGGGCGAACATTTGAAAGAAAAACATTTTAAATTTTCTTTTGTTTTTTCATTTGCATTCAAACGAACGAACATATTGTCGGACACATTTTATTATTATTGAATATTTTTTTATTGAAATTTCGTAAAGCATATACTCTCTTCCCCACCTGGAATATGCTACCAAACTAAATGCTTCCCTTCTAAATGTTTCCGTGTCTAAACTCAGACACAGAACAAATGATTTAAAATTTTTATAACTATCTGAAATTAACAGATTAAGCAACAAACTAATAAATTATATCTATAGCTGCTTGTCAAAAAATTCGCTAAATTAAAAATTTTTGTATGCATTATTAATTAATACAAAAACGTCACAGTTTAAAAAAGCCATTAAAAAAAGTCATATTGAATAGGGTAATAGCGAAACATACAACAACATATCTGAAAAAGCTTGAAGTGCATCTAAATCTCCTGGCCCCCAACACCCTATTGATCGTGGTTATATTCGACTAAGAAGGAGGAATATAACTTATCTTGGCCGAACATCAGAAAGGTGACCAAAATAATAATAACAACAACCGTATCATCATAAAGTTTTTGTATAGCACTGGCTGGACTTAAGTACATATGTACGTATATATATTTTAATTTTTCTTTTTACTTTTAGTCCTGCGACTTGAGCACTTATTGTTAGTTCATGTAATTTGAAGATACAATAAATAATAAGAAATAAAAAAAAAACTTAATTCCCCGGAGCCCTTTTTATCTTTGCGACTTCTAACACCATGGCGCTGATGCTTCCGGGTATATGAGGAAACAGATCTGGAAACTTGGACAGCGCATTATCTGGAAGGTAAAAAGGCTAACTAACCACTGCCTAAACGATTGTACCACGGGGATCGGTGGACCTGCGGGAGCAGACGTTATTTGTGAGGCCACTTGGCGAGTATGCTTAAGGTGACAAGTTAGCAACTAACATAAGTCTGTATCACATCTCTTTCCAACAAAGAAACTATTGTAGGCAAGAAAACTTGCATTATGTAAACGAGGACAAGGATAATTAAAGTTCTAAAAAAAATTAACATAAAATAAATAAATTTCTTTAGCATAATTTGAGTTCGAAAAATACATTTTTAGAAGACGGTTGATACAGTTTTCAAATACTTTTATGCCACTTTTCTTATGTCCATATAATAAGAGTTTTTTTTTAAAGCACAAGTTTTGATCAATGTACTTCTAAACTTTCATACCTCAAACATTTTTTTTTATTTTAAATGAATTGATTTTTTAATTTTAAATTATGTATGTATATTTACATATGTGTTTTTTCTTTTCCACAGAATGTTTAAACATTTCAAACTTTCAGACGTTTGAACATATGAACCAATTTAATCGAACAATCTGTGAGAGATTTATTGAATATTCTTTTTAATTTATATAGATCTATTTTTGTTCTTTGTTTTTTTTCTTTTGCTTTTAGAGGAAAAAATAAAATATAAATGTACAAGCAAAGTCAGATGTCTGTTTTATAACACTGCTACTATTTACTTAGAAATAGTCATACAACTACATATATAATTACAAATTTGTTTATTGTTAATAAGTTTGTATAGTATTTTTTTTTTTTAATTTTCATTATATGATTTAAGCTCTTGTGTCAATTCGTGGACATCTGGAATTACAATAAAAGAACTATTATTTTGGGAAATTATAAACATGAATACATAAACATATAAGTATGTGTGAGTGTTAAGTTAATTTGCCAAATATTTTTTCTAATTTAAATAAAAACCCAAAATGTTCCTCTTGAAGAGCTGTTGTGTCAGATTTAATTAATTTGTTTGTAAAGAAATCCTTTTTGTATTTTTGTCATGGTAGAATTAATATTTCTTATATTTCTTCTTGGGAGACCAGCAATATATACGTACACAGTACGTACGTACATATATGAATATGTATAGATACATATAGAGCATAATATACATAAATTCACTGACCACATAATATTCATTCATAAAGACTCTTGGCGCCAAATTGCGTAAGTTTGACGTTTTTAATTTAAGTGATCATGTTTTTAGTGCCACTAAGGAATATTATTAATGAATTTTATTTATTATTTATTTTTTTGTTTTTTTTTTCAAATTTTCTTTATTTTCATTTTGTAGAACATAAATTGCAATGATGCCTTTTAAGTTTTTTTTTCCGTTTCATTCTTTCTGTATATATGTATGTAAATAATTTTATGTGTTTGTAGTGGATGTAGTGAACGTATTGTGGCGATACATTTAGCATATGAAGTTGCTCAAGCTTAGAAGTGTTAACAATGCTTTATAAATATACATATAGCAGTTCTAACAATTTTACATTTTAGTTTTCAAATCAAAGTGTTCGCTACTACCGCATTCTAAAATTGTAATTCTATAAAGTTTATTTGTTAGAGGGGCGGATGTTCACATACATACATAAATATGTTCGCATATTGTGAATAGTGTTCATAGTGCACACCATAGTTATTATGTTAGCATAGCATCCCACTAAATACCAAAACCATTCCACACTAGCATTTTAAAACTAAAGAACCAGAAGTTCTTAAGAGTTCATGATACTATTTTTAAATGGAAACAAATAAAATTTCTTAATGCTGTTGTTATTGGTGCTGCTGTTCCTCATCATATTTTTCGTTTACTTGGTTGTTGTTTTTGTTGTTGTTATTGCCTGTATTCCTGATATTTTTTTTTATTTAACGTTCAGCAAGATGTTCCAATTGTTTACAGTAATTGTAGTGTAGTAACAACATCTAAACAACATGATGTAAGTAAATTTTCTATTTGATGAAGGCAGCCTAAAAGTTCTTATAACAAAAAGTATCTCAAAAATATTTAAATATTTTATTCTGTAGTTTTTAAACGGATAGTTTGCTTTCAGTGAAACTTAACAACTTTAAAACTAAACTTTAAATTTATATCCATGTTTTGGCCAGTTCACCCCCAGCGTCATGCCTAAAATATTTTTTTGTTTATTACTAGCTATTCCCGGTGCCATTCGCTATACCCATCCACAAATAGACAATAAACACTTGCACAAAAAGTATGGCCAACTTTTAACTCGAACACGCACGCTTTTCTAAGGTCAAAACTGTTTCTACGCTACGACGCCCACTGTTCCCATCCAATCTGCTTTCGCTAGACTATGCGAATTAACGCGATAATAATTTTTACTTTGTGTGGGGGGTACTACTATCCTAATCCAGTCTGTATTTCGCAATATTATGCACATTAGTATGAGTGTTACTTGTTTGAACAAGTTTCAAGATTCTAACTATTGTAGTTCTCTAGGTACATAATAATAATTTTCACTTTGTATGGGAGCTACCACGTCCACTGTCCCAATCCAGTCTGAATTCTGCTAGATAATGCACATCAGTATGAGGGTTACTTGTGCAAATTTTTAAGACTCTTCATATTGTAGTTCTCTAGGTACACAATTATAATTTTTAACTTAATATGGGAGTTGCCACGCCCACTGTCCCAAACCAGTGTGCGTTTTGCTAGACTATGCACATTAGTATGAGGGATACTTGTGCAAAGTTTCAAGACTGTACCTATTTTAGTTATTTAGCTACACGATAACAATTTTTCACTTTGTATGGGAGGTACCACGCCGACAATTCCAATCCAGCCTTTGTTTTGCTAAGCTATGTGTATTAATAGAAGGGTTACTGGAGCAAAATATCAAAGATTTACCTGTTATAGTTCTCTAGCTACTTAAAAAGTAGTCTTAAAAGTGGACGTGGTCAAGTTTCCTTTTCGTAAAAACCTAAGT
The DNA here is from genome assembly GCA_949628195.1 of Phasia obesa. Lineage (NCBI taxonomy): Eukaryota > Metazoa > Arthropoda > Insecta > Diptera > Tachinidae > Phasia > Phasia obesa. Next base: position 149,574,965 of record OX451217.1, on the reverse strand, counting down.
TGGGTTATGATGAAGATTTATAAAAACAAATTGACCAAATCGGTGCAGCCATTCTTAAGTGATGCGATTACCAACGAACGACATTTGATTTTATATATATATAGATTTCCTCAACCGTCATTATTTTTCCATTTAATTAGATCTACTTATGTCATTTCATATATACCAGTATATATATTTTTGAAATGCCTTTTCAACTTGCCTTCGTACTCATATGAACTTACGGAACTTATGTAGGTGTATAAAAATGTACATATGTGTATATTCTGATATCAAAATACAAGTGTATGTAAATGTTTTAAATACGAATTAGGATGTTTATATTAGATGAACTTTTCAGAAGAATATTTATTTCATGTTTCGCTAGTTTTTAGTCGTTTAAACTTTTATATGTTTATTTTCAGGGGAAAAAATTAACACCTAATGCTTATAGAAAGGAAATATAAATATTAATTTATTTGTTTTAGAACTTTCTTAACATACACAATATTTCAAACGGAAAATTTTAACGCATAATTGAGGAACTTAGTCAATCAGATACTATGGTATGCCTGACTATGTATTATTTATTAAACATAAATATTTGTTTAATTTATAGCCTGTAATATTTGGCGTGTTCAGCCTGTTTGGTTATGTTGTATTTGTTGTATTTTATATTCTATTAGAAATTGTCGACTAGAATACATCGCCAATCACTGATATTGTAAATTACCTTCACTCAAATAACATCGCTTTAGTCCCTGTTGGGAGTGTTCGTAGTATTCTCAGATGCAACGATTTTTACAATCGTTCGTGTACCTAAACGAAAAAGAAACCACGCCTTGATTTTTTAAGGAGTATAATTAAAATGGATATCCGGTTGTCTAGTAAGATGCTGTTAGTCTATCTGTTAAAACACAATCAGATAAAGTTAAGTATTTAGGTATACAGCTCCATCATAATCTTCTTGGGATGATCATATTAACATGATCAAGACAAAAATTTCATTTGTAATTTGACGGACCTACCAATAAAATTAATCACTCCAGTCTGTAGAGAAGCTTATTTTCCACTGTGGATCTTCATAATATGTATGCTGAAAATATTCTGTCAGTTCGAGGACTTTATAAACTTGAGCTGGTTATATATACATATGTACGGGTATTTTCAAAACAATAAACGGAATTACTCAGCAGAATAATATATAAGACTAGCTGTGCCCACACATGATGTGGGCCTTCTGACAATATTTTGTTAAATTTTGCTTTGAAAGTAATCCACACCAAATTTTAAGACTCTTACGTATTTACCCATCCCTGCATAATATTATAAATTTTATATAAAATTCTAAAAATCTTTAAATTATTGTAATGTTCTGTAAAAGGTGTGTAAAATATTTTAAGAACAATGTAATTCCACCAAGTAAAAATACAAATTTTATTCAATTGGCTATTTGGCAGTAAGTAATACATATTTTGTCATTATTTTAAAACGGGGTCATATGTATGTTGCAAAACCATGTTTCTTTCAATTCATATTTTGTCATTATTTTAAAACAGCGCCATCTGTTGCGCAACCGTGTTTAGAATATCCCACTTTTAAAAATAGAAGATGCCTTAAAGTATGCAGTACCTTTAAATCGGTAGACAAAACTGTCGATAATGTTACTGCTTTTTCTTCATTTTTCTTGGAAATAAAATATCAGGATATCAGGATACTAAGGTACGTCCCACAAAATTTTATTAAAATCTATCCAGTAGTTTTTACGTGATGCGAACACAGACAGACAGACAGAATTGAGTACCTGTTTTATTATATGTGTAGATAATCAAGATTAGAGTTAACAAAACGGGGCATTACATATGCGGCAAAACCCGAATTTAATAAAATTTAAAGCGAAATACTTCGGTTCCATCAACATTTAAAAGTTGTGTGAATACCTATTTATTGCAAAACATTGAAGTAATTCTTGTGTAATTGTTATTTTTTTTTAATTACGCAATATTTTTTTATTTTTTTCTATTTTAATTTAGTTTACTTTTAACAATTTGTGTTATAATATTGCCAAACAGCCTACCATATGCCTCAAAGTAGCTGAGGCGGTAAATAGATCGGAGAAGTTAACAATTTGTTTAACAAAATAAAATAAAAAATAGATCATTTGGAGATTTTTATTGATCTTCTTAAAGATAATAACAAAGAAAGTTTTCATCAAGTTAATGACTAAAAGCATACCTCAAGGCTTGTTAAGGAATGGATACTATATAAAGTGCCACACCCATGGTCTACCAATTATTTTTAAACTGTATAACAAGAACTTTCAAGGGGGTATGTAGAATTTTGTGTGCCTCTGTACTCGTATATATATATAAGTGACATTTTACTTTAAAAAGTGTTTGTCTTGTTCTTGTTCTTGTTCTTACATTCGAAATATTTACGTACTGTGCTAAATATATTATTAAGCCGACAAACAACAGCATTCAATTAAAATTCCTGAATGTTAAACAAACAAAAAAATCAATCCTCTCAGTGGTTTCCTACAGCGCAGAGAGCATAATTTTCCTGTAACAGTTGACAATTAATACACTGTTTTATTTATATTGGTCATTAGATTAGAGAACAAATAATTCGTTTTGGATTTATTTAGTTAAGTGTTATTTGTTTTCATGAGTCAATTAGCGAATTTGTAAAATGTGTATGAATAAATTACGTATTAAACTTTTAGACAGTCGACAATTTGTGACAAAATGTTGGCAATTAATTCTTGGCCAAATTATAAGTAAATTGTGTGGAACCATTAAATAAGAAATTGATACAATTTAATAAAAGATTTTTCAATACACGTTTATACATAGTATATAAAAATGTTTTAATATAAGTTAAAAATGTTCTAATTTTTGTTAGTTTTATTTTTTTTTATATACATATATCTATAAAATATTACTTACTTTTTAATTTTTTTTAATCTGTTCACCTTTTATAATTTGGTTTTTTGTAAATTTTCTTTTAATATTAAAAATACGTACATAAATACATATGTATGTATGTATATGTTTTTTATTTCACAATAATTTTAAGACAGTTCTTTTAAACAGAAAGAAAAATTATTAAATGTTTATTTCGCCTTATAATTCTGATAAAAATAGACTGATTTCCAAAAACTATATGTATGAATATTAATCTACTACATCCATACATACTCGTACAATATATCTACATACATCGTGATGCTGTTGAGGTTGATGTTGAAAATATTTAATTATTAAATTATATATAAGAAAAAATACACATTTGCTTTAGAACCAGAAGATCGGAAAAATTTACTTGATGTGAACTGTTAAACGCGTCGCGACGCACTGCACCCACACTCCAAAATTTGTTGAAAAGCCAACATGGGAAAAGTTCATTTTCGGTTTCAGAAAAGAAATAATAAGAAAATCATTAAAAAAATATTTTTTTCTTAATGTTTATTCAAAATTTTGAAAATATATTTACATACATTTATACTTTGTTCTTAGATCTTAGAATGAATGAAAGAGCAAACAATACTCTAGTTTCATTTCACTCGCCATCACGAAACAGTCATAACAGCGGAATAAAATAAACAATTATAAAGTAAGATGCGCAGGATCAATATATTGTGTAATACGTCAGCACCCCACCCCCATAGCACAATTTCTAAATTTAAGAGAAGCTAATTTTATGGAGAAAATTGTATGTTTATTTGTCACACCCTACATAAAGTTAAATTTTAGATTTCGTTTGTATAGGATTGGAGCTAAATTATTATTTTGGCATCATTAAGATATAAATAGATGATATAGGAAAACGATCTTATTTTATAACTTTATTGATTTTTAGGGTTTGATGTATTGAAAGTATCATCGAGACTTTATTTGTATCGTTTCGATACCTATCTGTCTTTTAAACGGCTGTAAACTTTTATGGTGGGAGTATTATTTGGCCGCAACCACAGCAACTAATAAATTTATAATAAAGTTAAAAGTTACCCCATACATGAAACGTGTTTTTTATTATATTTATTTTAAAAATTCTACAAGTCGTCAAAAGTATCTCACTGTAAAATTTCAACATCTATACATATAATAAAACAGTAGCTCATTACCTGTATGTCTGTCTGTGTTCGCATCACTTAAAAACTACAGGATGAATTTTAATAAGATTATGTGAGGAGGTAACTTAGTATTGTGATTCCAATATAGGATACTTTTTTCCGCAAAAACATTTTATTTACAAGAGAAAGTGGAGAAAAAGCAGTGAAAGTACGGCAGTTATTTTAATAAGGATGAAAACCTTTATATAAAGTAAAGTGAGGGTTTTTGGTGTGGACTGCTTTCAAAGCAAAATCGAACAAAATATTGCAAGGACGCTGACAAAGTGGCGGGCACAGCTAGTATTTAATAAATTATTAGACACCTGTTTACGATGCTTGCAGTATAAAGTTAAAGATTATATGGCGGTACGGTACCTTTTGTAAGTCTGACTTGCACTTGGCCGATTTTTTAATTTAATTTAGTTTATTAATTTTTGTTATTTAATTTTAGCATTGCAATCAGACAAGAATTTAAGCAATTTTAATTAAGTTTTAAATATTGAGCTTAATACATATTTATATTTTACTCTAAATAAGTAAGCAAAAAAACAACTTGTTATCGCTAAAACGCCATATAAAAAAGCCGAAAAAATTGAATAACGTTAGGTGAGGAATAATCCCTTGTTCCATGAAATAGTTGAGTTTTTCCAGAATTTAAATTTCTTGAAGTAGGGCACACCAAACGAAGTTTAATGCAAACTCTTACAAATTGTTTATTTATATTTTAAGAAAAAAAAACTTTAAAAACTTGTGTGCATATTTACAATTAATAGAGAGTGAGAATGATGCTAAACAGAGAATTCGTATATGAATACAAGTGAAATGTGAATACAAAGTGAAAACTTCTATGAGAACGTATAAACAACCACCCACACAGCCCCACCACAACAAGCTGCAATGACGATTGATCGTTTCCGTTTTTGCTCAATGCATTTGAATCCTCAGAAAATTAGCAGAAACGAAAAATTAAAAAGAAAAACAATACTAAAATTAAATCAAATTAAACACCAAAAATAGCAGCAATTTTCCATCGATCTACTAAATAGAAAATTTTAAATCTTTTCCCTTCGTACACTGCATACGGACACGTGCACATATTGCAGAAATTATTGGGAGTAAAAAATGATTTCAAATAAGATTTTGACTATTAACAAACATAATAATTGTTTATAAGAAAGAAATATGGCAAATTAATAATTTCTCTGCATATAATTTTTCATAAATTTTGCAGTGTATGCAAGGAAATGTTTAAAATTAATACAAAGTTTAAATCCAAATACTTATGTATGTACTCGGATATAGACATGCATATCCTTATGTAAAAATTAAAAAAAAAAATAATAATAGAATTTCTAAATTAATAAGAAAAATAATATGTAATATTTCATGTTTCAGTTCGGGAATATTTTATCGCAATATTCTGTTTAGTGATATGGCTAATTTTTTTGCTAAATGGCATGTCAATTATCAAAATTTCCGCACTTAAAAGAGAGAGGAAAATCCACGAGAGATTTTCAAGCACCGCTGTACTCCCAAAAAATCATTTTTTGGTGAGCTTGTGAAATCATTGGTCCATACTACTTAAAAAATGAGAGCAAGTCCAGTGATGGTAGTCACTTTTAACTTAGCTATCTGTAGGGAAAACTAAAAACTATTACATATACTGCCACCCTTACACATATGTATATGTGTATAATATACATGCATACATGTAATACAAATGTTCAAATTCAAATTAGAACATTAATATTTCGATTTCTATTTAATAAATTTCTTCACACCTTGTAAACATTTCATTTGTTTTCACTGCTGTTCAAGCAGAAAGCAACACAAGATCAGGAGGTTCTTAATATTGATAAATTTAAACAATTTTCTTTTAAATTCTTTTAAACATCACCCCAACTAATCTACTCGCATACACACGTAAATACATTTACACTAAAAAGAAGGAAAATTACCCGCAAATTGTTTAGAAAGTCATAAACAATCGATGTTGGAAACTAATTGTTGATCTATTTGGTTTTTTCCAAAACATAATGAAACGCGACGTAAGAGAAAAATCTGTGGTAAGCAAACTTTCGTGAACCCCCCAATCTCGTTGCAATATATAATAGTTCATTTTAATACTATTTCTTTTCCTAAAAAAAAAAGCTTTTTTTAAAATAGAAATTCGTTAAAGTAAACAATTCGTTTTTGTGTTGGATCTTTTTTTCTAAGTTTATGACTGTTTGTATTTCCAGTATTTCAATGCAAGGAAAAATTTCAAATTTAAAACAAAATTAGAATTTAAATATCAAATTGAAAATGAATACTAAATTAAGAAAATTTATACGAATAGCACGATATCAAAGAAACAAACAAACAAACAATTAAAAAACTTTCTTAATACAAATTTACAATTTATATTAAGAAAGTTATTTTTATTTATTCTTAATAAAATTCTGGTCTATTCTACAATAATTTTAAATGCCTCTGCCCTGTTAATCAAGTAATAGTAAGATTTTTGATTTTAGAACAAATGCACATTTTTGGTATTCTGTAAATTTAAACCATGCCATTTTCCTATCGGTTATAAATATTTCTGAAAATAAATCGGGTGCAGTCAGTTTACATATGGTTAAGTAAATATTATTTTAATTCTTCTATCAGTCTTTTTAACATTTTTGAAATTTAAAATATTGTATTTTTGGAAATCACTAGATTTTAAAAACGACACTTTAAAAAACATAACATCTGAGGTTCCCTTTGTAGTTTGCGGATTTTGAAAATGTTGTCAAAATATAATGCATAGCAACATTTTTATTTTATTTTGTTTATTGTATCTGCAATATATGTACATACATATTTGAACTTATAATAATTACTCATATCTTAAGTCTAAAATAAACATACATACATATGTAGGTACTTGCTAAGTACAGCCAGTGTTAGGCAAAAATAATAAAAAAAAATTGTACATATGTATGTTTCAAGGCTGCTGCTATCACTTGCGGGTTATCCCTCTGATGTTCGGAAGAGAGAAGCCATGTCCCTTCTTTTTAGACAAATGTATCCGCGTTTATTTCGTGTATTGCGGTTCAGCGGATTTGAAGTCGTTTCATGCTTCCTATATCCGTCCGAAAATGAAATACAACTTTCATGTATGGGACGGCGCCCCAAAGTCTATGTAGCACCTGCTCGATCGCGTACAAGGGAGGGCCAAGAAGCTCATTGGTGACAGTATCCATCAACACTACTCCCTCTTTTCTCCTTCCCATAACCTAATTTCTAGTACTGCCACAATGTATTGCATAAGTAGGGGTCATCCCCTGAGTGCTGGTCCACAATACGTCTTTTTTAAACGTTACTGAATATTTCGCTATTTCTGCTTTAAATGATGGCACGATTAGATCTTTGCGGATGTTCGAGTTTTTTATATAAATGTGAGAAATTGTGATATGGATTTTTTGACCCCCATAACACCAAATTTGTTTAGGATTGACTTGTACAATATAAGTTTGCAATCTAAGCCTAGAGTAGAATTTCAATTTAAATTTTTGTGTTTCGAATTTAAACGTTTTGTTTTCGAGTGTATAAAATTTGTCGAAAATTCTTTATCGGTTGCAATTTGCATTTGGTTAAGAAACTATTATTTCAATTTTTTTTTTCTAGAAAGTTGTTTCTTCGTTTAACATTGAAGATATATTTGAGTGGTCTGAATCGATTGATTTACGAAAGAGAATTTACCAATTTCTAGATAAAAAGATCTTATTGATAAACAAAATTATACAACACAATTTTACTTGTTTTAAAGTAGATATATAAAATAAGCTTAAATTTTATTTAATGATTAAATTTATTTATAGGTACATTTGAAAGTTTAACCTAAATATTTTGCTTAATGCTTGGAAATTTGTTTAGGACTTTAATATTTAATTATTGTTTAGTCATTTCCTGCGTTACACTTTCAAATCTACTGCAATTACACCCAAACAGTCCACTACTAACAACTTAAAAAGCTAATTTTTTCATTAATAAATACATTTGTTGATCCACCTCAAAACCATGCAAATTGTTGGCATCACCCTGCAGGCGCATTAATAAACCACCAAATGAAACATAAGCCGATAGTCTAGAAGATGCTTCATTGTGCGCTTCATCACCTTCAATACGATAGATTTTGCCAAACATTACGTATTCAAAACTATCAGCTCTAGTGCCTTCCTGCTCCAGGGGATTATATTCTCCAGTGTCGGGACAACCATCTTCACGCAACGTTGTAGCCAAAACCAAACGGAATTTGTCCCCCAGCTCCATGGGATATAACCAGGAATTAATGTCTAAAATTAAGTCCATTTTAAAAGATTCGGATTCGCAGTGCAGTCTGGATACACGATCGAATTTTTTGCCTTCTGGATCCATGTCTTTAACGTTAAATATATCTTCAAACAAAACACCGGCCATATTTGTGGGTAATTTATTTGCTTTTATTAAACTTCAGCTAAAATAAATTAGAAATTCGTTAACTCTTACTTTCTTTTATAATTGTAATATTTACTTGCAGATTTAATTTAATAACTTACAAAATAATAAATAATAAAATGTGGAAAACAAGAAATAGTAGCGCGTGTTGTTTACTATATTTGACAATTTATTTTAAGAAATGCCAGACTTTTGGAACCAAGATGCCATCGTAATGGAAAATGGTTTATGTCCGAGCTTATAAAAAACAGTATTGCCTTATCAGAAAAATATTATTTTTCATTAATTGAGTGCAATAAGTTGGAAATACATAAAATAAAACTAAAAACAGAAGAATATTAATAAATTTAAATAAAAATTATAGTCAATTTACTTTTTATAATGTATACTATATTGTATATCTAGGGAAATGATTAAATATTAAAAGCAATTTAAATAATAAAAAAAAACTAAATAGTGTGACATTAGCACTACACTCTAATTGGTTTGAAATCACTCAATTATACGTTTTGAAAATGCTGCCATTGAAATTTCTTGCACTCATTTCACAGTTGAGAAAGAGAATACAACAATAGGAACAGCCGTTATGTGAATTAGGAAAGAAAGAACAAAATTTAGTAAACCCACACAGTGTATAGTGCTTTAATTTTAATTAATTTAATTGGTGTTTTATAATAAAATATACTTTTAAAAATTAATTGTGCAGCGAAAATGGTTTAGTATGATTTAGTTTTGGAAAAATATAAACTGTAAGTAATAAAATAAAGTGTGGGAGTGGTAAACGACTCATTTATACAACAGACAAGAACCAACAAGCACACCACCCCATGGCGTCCAGCACCACCTCACCAATATTCAGAATACAATCAAAAATGAACAAATTTTTTAGTGCTTTTCTGCTTTAAAATTAAATAAATTAAATATGTGAATATTTTTTTCGTTTTTAGTTTAGTTGAAACCAAAAATATATCGAATATTGTGCAAAAAATAAAAGCAGATGTTGAACTTTTGTGATTTATTTTGTGTTGTGCTAAAATACAATATTTTCCGGAGGGTTGAAACGCGGAAGGGTAAGTTTTTTTTTCTTATTTGCTGCTTTGTTTTGTTTTTGCTATACTATAACAATTCGTTTTCATTTTGTTTTGCTGCCTGTTTCGTAAATTTTTTGTATGATTAACGCAAATATTTATCGCATTGCTTTCATAAAATTTAGTTGGTTTTTAGAAAAATTAAGAACTGGTGGAAGTATTTATTTAAAAATTAAATTTAAGTTAAAATTTATCATTATCATACATATGTATGTATGGCTGTGTAGTCTTTAGAATTAACATTAAAATTTAGAGGGAAAATCCCATAAATAAATTCATGTGTAATTGAAAAGGATTTTCGAAAAATGTAGGGGTAGCAATTTAAAATTGAAATTCTTCAAATAATTTCGAATCACTTTATTAAGAGAACTTCATTTAAATGCTCCTTGTTCAACTTGTTTATTTGAATTTTTAACGTACATAGGTACAAATTTTATTTTAGCCGTCTCTACTCGTTTTAATGAAATCGAAAGACTTTGGGTGCAAACTCAAAAACAAATCTTTATACCTACAGGTTTATCTGTTTACCATTTGATTTACATACTTTAAATGTTGGTTTTTAGGGATTAGAATTAGGTATAATATTCTTACTTCTTGAATAATATTAAAACTCCGACCACTTATAAATTTTAAAATTGTTGGTAGGTATATTTTAGCAATAACAAACAAAATCTTAAGTATGTACAACATATGTATATAAATAAGCCATTTGTCTCAAGATCAAAGTGTAGTAAAAGACATTAAGTAGGTATTTAAAAAAATATCAATTTGAAAAAAATAGAACGCCATTATTAAAATACGAATTTTTTAAGGAGCCCTCAATATAGATCCATGTTAACATTAAAAAGTTCTAGGGCTGGCCACAAAACTTAGATTAAGATGCAAAACAATGAAGTTAATTTTATTATTATTCATGCTCAGTTAGTATTTCATTTCATTGAGAAAATATTTTGATTGTTTGTTTAAATTTTAAGTTACTCCTCTAACAGCTGAATAAAATATTGATTATACCAAAACAACGCTCATAATACCTATTTGTTTGGTTGTAAAAACCCCTAAAAATAAAACATTAATTTTAGATTGAGTAATCAAAAAAGAATATGCATACCATACTGTTTCTTCATAAAATAGGTATAGGTACTTTATTAAGTTTTTCATACTTTTACTTTTGGTACAGAAGCAATTTTTTAATAAGTCATTTTGATTCCGGTCAAGGCATATTAATCAGGCAGCCTTACTACTTAGGGGAAATATTAAGGCGAAAATAATAAATTTTTTTTTTATATTGATTTTGATACTTAAACTTACAATTTTTCCCCTTAAATGGAAATTGAACTATCAAACTCCATATAAAAAAAATTATAATTTTTCGCCTTAATATTTCCCCTCAGTAGTGAGGCTACCTGATTAATATGCCTTGATTCCGGTTTTGGTTTTGCTATTGACAAAAAACTACACTATGGTTGATCAAAACAAAAATATTTCGATTTGAAAAGTCAAAAATCGACTGAAATTAGCATTTGTTATCGGTTTCAAAATAAATTTAACCTGTAATGTAGGTAACTATTTTTTTTTTCTTTTGCCCGATTTGATTTACTGTGAGTCATCATACAATTTTTTTAAAACAACACTAGCTGCGAAACTGCTGGCCTGTTTGTAGAAAAAAGCTTTTCTTTAAAAATATAATAGTAGACATTAAATTCGGTTTCACCAAGTCAGAAATATGTAGGTATGTAGTGTTTTGTTTATCTTCTGCTTTAGCTAAAAATTAATTTTTTGCTTCATTTGAATATGCTTATTCAGCACCCTTTGCACCGTACTGTTTAGTCGCAGACAACAGAAACAAAAAAAAAAAAGTTGGGACATTTGGAAATGATATGCATTGATTTCAATAATTATTCATTCACAAGCCAACAGTAATCTCAAAAGCGACAGAAATATAAATTTACATTGCAATTCTTTGTTAAAACTTACATTGAACTAAGCACAAATACCGCTACAAAAGGTCGAAAAGAGAAACGTTTGATTTGTAAAGAGTGTTAAAAACCAGTAGCTCCAATTTTAAAATTAACCTTAACAAAAAGGAAAAGAAAAGCATTAATTGCAGTAAAAATAATGATTTTTAGGTGAGGACTTATTCATGCATATAAAAAAAAAAAAACAAATTGAAAAATACACATTATGACTAGTTACTTAGGAAAAGCACATTTAGAAATGTTGGGCATGCATCATGACCTGGGTGATAAAGAGTATGAATTTTACCACAACTAAAGTTTGACTCAGTTTTTTTTTTACATACATATGTATGTATGTATGTTTTTTATTATTTATGTATGTTGGGAGTGGTGAACTAAACTTGTTTATATTTTAATATTTGTATTAAAAATAGAGTTCAATGTTTAAAAAAATATTTTTTTCTTCTTTAAATGTTCCTATGATTGTAGATATTGACTTGCAGTCATCAATAAACATCTGCTACACACATGCCAGAAGAAACAATCAATATACATATAAACACATCTACATATGTACATATATACAAACAATTTTTACTTATTTTTTATTTATTTTTTTTTTTTTGAAGCAATAAAATAAAAACTCTCTTGTTTCTTGTGTCGTCTGATTTTTTTGTGTTCTTTGTTTCCATGTGTAGAACAAACAAACATTACTTAATACTCCACTCCACATTTACTCTGCTATATTAGACGTGCTTTATTGTAATTTTAAATTTTTTTCTGTATTTTCTTCTTCATTTACTTATTAAGAAAATCTACAGTGCTGATTGTATAATTTTTTTGTTCTTGTTATAGTTGTAAAATTCGACTTGCATTTTTTTTTTGTTTACAGTGGTTTCGAATTGGCATACTTTTCAAACCTAATGTCTGAAATTTTTATTATATATTATATTAGACGTGCTTTATTGTATTTTTTATTTTTTTTTCTGTATTTTCTTCTTCATTTACTTATTAAGAAAATCTACACTGCTGATTGAATAATTATTTTGTTCTTGTTGTAGTTGTATAATTCGACTTGCATTTTTTTGTTTACAGTGGTTTCGAATTGGCATACTTTTCAAACCTAATGTGTGAAATATGTATTATTAGATCAAATAATGCATTATCCGCTTTTCAAGAAGATTCCTTGGCTGACTACGCTGTCTTAAAATGATATAAAGGTTTAAATTAATTATATATGTATCACTATTTCCACAGTTCCGATCCTTTTTCGTTTGCTACCACTGTTTTGTATAAGTTTTTTACGGTTTTGTCACTTAAATGTTTGGTCTACTTGAAAATCATTTCATTGTTGATAAACTGCTGCCGTTGCTTTTGTTGTTGATTATTTCTACTCTTTTTTACATATTCGATATTATAATATTTGCTTTTATGGCTTTTAAGCTTAATTTTCAAAATTTTAATTTTAAATGAAATTTGTATGTTTGTTTTTCCAACTGATTTTGTTCAATTGTTAAATGGACATTTTCTATAAAAATCAGTTTCTTAATAAACGTCGTCTCTACAATACCTAAAAGCTGCAATATTTTTAATAGAACTTTAATAATATTGGCATTTACATACATATATAAAATTTTTAAAGAAAACTTGGTTTATTATAATTTTTATTTCCATAACACCATTCCAACTATCAAATAAATAAAATAATTTGTACGTTGACATTTATGTGTATGTACTTCTTATCATTAAAACAAATAAAATGAAATAAGATAACAACACTTTATTCATTATCTCAATTATTATCTAGAAAGAAAATAATAATAAAAACTACAAATTTTTCTTTAATTTTGATAAATGCAGTTCTATTATAAACGTTGGAACGACAGATCTACAGACAACGTTTACAAATATTTCTTATTGTCGCCTTTTACTCAAAAGACTAAGAAAGCAAACTTTGTAAGTGAGCGTGTGTGCGAGTGTTTCTATGTTCCTTCTTTGCAGTCGTGTGGCTCTTTATTTATTTTTACTTAGACCTTGTAATTGTTTAAGTGTTTTATTTTAATTTTAATTGATAACATTTCTATAACAAAACAAAAGTATAAAATAAAAGACGAAAACACGAGAAAGAAATGGGCCGTTCAGTCTAGAAATGAATTCAAATTCAGTATGATTTTTTAGCTTCATACGTTATATACATAGCTTGTGCTCTGATATCAGAAAATTTTTTCCATGTGTGTTTAAACAACTGTTTTAAAAGTAAGAAAAATAAAAGCATAAATTTATTAACAAATTTAAAAACAAGTGTCATTATAAACTTAATTAAAATTGTAATTTTTCACAAAACTGTGACTAAATCATTTAAGAAGAAAATAAGCGAGGGCAACAAAGTTTTTAAGTTTTTTATCTGATTAAAATAATAGAGTTTTTCTTAATCGAAATACAAAGTTTTTTACTAAGTTCTCATCTCAGTTGAGCAATATTTTCAAGGATAATTCAGTCCATTTGATCACTGGAATATATGTATTATTGGTGTATAAAAACCTCGTTTAATGAAACGCTAAGAATATCACAAAAATGTGGATATAATGCAAATAATTTGCTTTTTGGTGACGAGTGCAAATCAAAAGCTGATTTACTATTATTTTTGTTTCTTTTTTAAATGTAGTTTATAATAACGTTAAATGAATAGATTTTTTCTCTATCTGATTTATTTTTATAAAATTGGGTACAATTAACTAATAAATGCTTGGTTATGCAATTTATTTAGAACTTTATTAAAAATTTTACAGAAACTTATAAGAAATTTTCAACATTCTCACGCCAATTATATATATATATATATATATATATATATATATATATATATATATATATATATATATATATATATATATATATATATATATATATATATATATATATATATATATATATATATATACATATATATATTTTATTAAAAGCGACACTTATGATCTTTTTGGGACATTACTTCCGAATTATGTGTTTACTAGTATTTGAACTAAGAAGTAGAACAAATTTGATGACAGCTTATATTACTTAAAGCTAGATTAAGTTGTATAAAAATTATATATTTTTCTTATCTTATATTAAATTTTTCTTTCAGTTGGGCAAATCAAAAAATATGTACTAATAAAATGATTTCTTTATGATATCTCTCAAATACTTTCTGGTGTTGGTAACTAAATAAAAATTAACAAAATCTGAAAAAAACTCTTATTGAGTGGTAGTTTCTTCAAATCAAGGCTTTAAACCCTTAAAATTTAAGTACGTTTTCAAAATATACATAAATAATAACTCGTATGGTGAAGGTCTTCTCTAAAACAAACTGTACAATCTCAATAATTTCTGTTATAAATAAAAATAAATATGGTACGCAGTCGTCGCTCGTTATCAAAAGAAGATGCTTCGTCTGTATTGGCCGATAGTGGCATATCGTTGTCTTCTCCGCCAGCTAATCGAAAACATTTCCCTCGTCTCAATGAGGATGAGGAAGAGGCTTTATTGGGAAAACTATGTGTGACCGATGATGAAACAGACCCTGAAATTATTGAATTGAATACAGTGGAAAATGTTGTTATTAGTGATAATGATGATGACGATGATGATGATGACGTTGAAGATCAGTCGGAGGATTCAGAGAATTGTAAGGTTTATGTCACACAGCCAGGTGCTAAAAGAGCTCGTAAAACCTACATATGTGACACTTGTCATAAGGAATTTCGTGGCAAATCCGACTTAACAAGACACAAGTTTGTACATACAAATGAAAAGCCTTACAAATGTGAAACATGTAACAAATGCTACAGACAAGATATTAATTTGAGAAATCACATAATATCAGCTCATAGAAAAGAAAAGGAGTTTGCCTGCAAACAATGTCCTAAAACATTCGCTCTTAAGGAGAGATTAAGACTGCATATGCGTTTGCATACTGGAGAAAAGCCATATGCCTGCCAACAGTGTGATAAACGTTTTGCCAGGGGTGGACAGGTTTGTTAATTATTTTATTATGACAACTATGATCTATTCTTACGAACTCCTTAAAAATTTCAGCTACATCAACACTTGGTAAGCCATCATCAGGATGCTCCTAAACAATTTAAATGTGAAATCTGTTCGGAGCGCTTTTCAACATCATCTAATTTAAAAGCCCATGTCCAGGGCCATGAGGAAACACCGGATTGTTTTTGTGAAATATGTAAAGAACACTTTGCCAACGATGTGCTTTTAAAGGCTCATATTCATAAATTACACTACAAACTAAAGCAACTGGATTGTGATATCTGTAAAAAACCCATCGAAGAAAATGATTTGCTAATTCATATGAAAACTCATAGTAATGTCAAAACTCATGTTTGTGAAATATGTAATTCAGTTTTCACCCAAAAATCTCAATATAATGTACATATGCGTATGCATACAGGAGAGAGACCCTTTCAGTGTAGGGTAAGTATACAATTTATTAACCCTTAATTTAATTGCTTATTATCTTATTTTCGAAACAAAATTTTAGATTTGTTGCCAAACGTTTGCCCATTCAAGCGTTTTAAAACTTCACATAAGAAAACATACCGGTGAAAAGCCCTTCAACTGTTTGCTGTGCAAAGACGATGAAGTGGCCTTTTCACAATTGGCTCATTTGAAAACTCACATGAAAAAGATTCACAAGCAACTAAAACCCTATATGTGTGAAGGTTGCCATAACTTTTTCAAAATCAAAATTGATCTAGAGGCCCATCAGCACAAATGTAAAAAATATAACACAAGCGTAGATAAACAAGATGCCCAATATAATGAATTACAATCCTTATCGCATATTCGGTTTTTAATGGCCATATTGCTAAAGAAGATCTCCTCAGAACAAAAACTACAACAGCTGGGCTTTGAAAAACGTCTAATCGACAATGTGGTTATAGCAGCGTTAAAAGTGGCCAATCGTAAAGCCCATGAAGACTTGCAGTTATCATGCTTGGAAAGAATGCGTTTAAATGTGGAGGAATTTCTCAACTGGATTGTCCCCTCCAAAGTGATGGAAAAGTTTCGAGAAGAAAACCAAAGTATCGACAATATTTTAGAAAAAATTGTATCCATGTACATGAAACAAAAGTAGCAGCAGCATCTCATTTCATCTCATATTTAGAATGCATATTTTTTATATTTTTGTACACAATGTGATGCAACTAACTCTTCAATCAATTCATTTAATATGTGCCATACGTAAGCATTTTATCATTTAAAATTAAAACAATTCCTTTTTGCAGGCATGTGCGTTTAGTACAAAAGTTTAATTATTGCATTAAATTTTGTATAATTTAGTGATTTAACGCACACGCTTGATACATTTTTCTTTAGGAGAAAAATTTAAAGAAATATTGGAATTTTAGAACCAGTTGTATATTCTTTTTTTATATTAACACTTTACGAATTCTATTCTCTTTTATATTATTTTTAAATGAATTTTTTCTTGCCATTTGACTTAAGTTTAAATCCAAAGCCAATTTTTTTTTGTTCCCAAAGAATTAACTTTAAGTTTTCCTAAATGAAATCCAAAGATTATTTACATTAGTTTTTAATACAATTTTTAAAGCAATCCCACCTTTAATAAGAAAAGTAAAATAAACACACCAAATTATTTGAAATGGGTTTAAAATAAAAATTATAATTTATTTTAGATGCCCAAAATTTGTCATTAAGTATACTTCAAGTAATTTTAATTTCTTTAATGTTTTTAATATTTAAATTGGAAGAAGTTACTTTAACCACAAACCTAAAACATAGTCATCTTAGGTTCTTGCCACCCTTTTTTTAGTAGTACATAAAAACAAAAACCTACTAAGTTAAAAGTTAAATAATATAATGAAATAAAACTGATCATTTATGAATTTTAAAAAGAATACAAGCTTAATCATAAATTTATTTATTTTCAGAACAGAATAAACTCTCAAAAAGGTTTGTGTATCCATTATATTTTTTATAATATTTATTAGTTATAAAACAAGCCAGAGACCAAAAAAACATAAATCACTAACCTGGTTATTAAAAGCATCAGGAGATTTTAACGAAAAGGTTGTTAACAGGTAAATTGTTTCAATACGTATAAAATTTATAGCCAATATATTGAGAGAAGCAAACGATAGGAAGGGAAAAACATTGCAAAATGCTTATTGGTTGCTTGAATAGTGACCTCCATAATGCTGTAGAAAAATATAAATTATTGGTATTGAAATTTAATCAATCAATGAACTTTTCATTGTAATATTTTTGCACTATTTTTGAAAAATTTAAAAAAAGAAACGTGTATTGTACCAATTACTAAGTATTTCATAGGATTGATATTATAAATAAATGTTTGTATACAATTCATTGAAAGCTCATGTTAAATAGTTGACAAATAAGGCTATTTGTGATCTCTTTGGATTGTTGCATGACATGATTTCGCTATCTTTGTTGCATTATTAAACAACTTCAAAGAACTCTTATCCTCCATGACCGTGTGTTTACCAATTTGATTGACAGGACGGCTAATGTTTCAAGTCATTTTAAACAAACTTGAAACAAATTTCTTAGCAGAACTATAGACACAAATGTCATACTTACTTCTATCTTCATCCTTATAATCATCATCGTCATCCCATCATCATTGCCACTACCATTATCACCCAAGTAATTTATTGGTGGCCTTGAAAAACAGAAAAATTGAAATAAAGTCAACTTAATAATTGTCATGCCTTTGGGACAATGTTTGTTGTTCGTGTTATTGCATACATATCACATGTTTCGTCGTTGTTTATCTTTTAAGTTCTTGTATGAGTTGAAAACTCTTTTAAAATTTCTTAAACCAGAGTAATTTAAGTTAATGCATCTAAATACCTGCCTGCCCATGGCTTTCAAAACTGTTAGGAATATTGTGGAGAAAATGTCAAGCATTTTGGGTGGCCAAAGTATGTTTATTGCAATGACAACAAAAACTAAAACAGCAAAATGTTTGTGGATGTGTGAGTGTGAGTGCTTAGTATTCTTATTGTATAAACAAGCACACGATATCAAAGTGTACTCATACACTGTCCATGCCGTGTGTCCATAATAGGTAAATTGACGATATTGATCTGTTCATTCTATTTGCAATGCTACAACCATCTAACCATAGTTGCTATGGTGGTTTGAATAATAATAAAAGAAACCCCTATGACTATATCAGTTTTTTTAAGGAAATAATAAAATGAAAATTATTTATCGGCAAATAAAATTTATATAAATGTCTAGTAAAAGCATTAAATTTATGTTTGTTTATGAGAGTCACAGTCAAAGTCAGAGCCAGTGAGTGAGACTCAAGTGTGATTAGCAAAACTTAGAAATTATAAATATTTTTATTGCCGACCATCAAACAATCATAAGATCTTGACAAATGAGTAGAGAAAACATTTCAAATACCTCACGTTTGTTACGACATCCAATAGAAATGTTTATTATCGTTGTAAATAAGATTTTATTCTTTTACAACATTAATGTTTGCATTTAGTCGAATTGGTAATTTTTACTTGTACCAAGACTACTTACAGCAGGTATGAGACAAGATGATTACTTTTGATGTTGGCCTAAAAAGCTACTGCAAGCTGTTATACTTGAAAATGGTTTTTAACGCTATAAAAAACCAATTTAAACTTAAAATGCCTACAATAATATAAAAAATTAAGCGTTGACTAACAACGCTTTCAAGTGTTAACATTGATCTTAGTTTTGTTAAAAATTAATCACTCTTTTGTCACCATTGGGTTACTCATTGCGATATGGGGCTTAAGTTTTATTTCTTTCTCGAGAACACTTTTGAAATGTATATTGTTGGTTTGGCTTATATAAAGTATGTTTGGAATAATATAATAACGGTATTAAAGACACTTTTTTATTCCTGCTCACTGTACAAAATAGCGTAGTTGTATTTGCTGATATGACAACCTTATTGTGTTTAGTTGTCGCTAAGGCTAAATACAAATTATGCCTAATTGTTAAAAAGATTTTTTTTTAGAATTTTTATTTACGCTCTTTGGTTTTACGGTGGGTTGAATTAAGATCGTAAAGAAAGCTACTTATATGAAAAAACAATTTTAAGTGTTCATTTTTTTCTATAATTTAAAATAGAAAAATTACCATTTACATTAGTTATACCAGTTTTCTCATATTGAGCACTTCCCATTCTTTCCAAAGCAATTTTTTTTTAATCTTTTCCATAAAACAAAAATAGATTCCTAACTATTTCAGAGTCACTCCAAAAATAGTTGCCAAATCTGTGGAATGATATTGGACGCTGCCGAATGAAAGTGCGCGAGGTGGCTGTAGGCAAGACTATTCAGCTATGAAAAAGCTGACCGTGGAATCGTCTGCGCGATTGGTTACGCTTCACTATGGCAAAGTTTCTTGAATTGGACCATTTATTTTAATCTGATAATCGTCCTCAATGATACTCACCAATTGTGTTTCGTTTGTGAGAAAAAATTCTGTGTTATTGTATATAAGAAAGCTATGTAATTTTCTTTAGCAAGGATTTACATTGTTGGTGCGAATAAATACCTTTAATGAATGAACAAATAATTTTTGTACCAACGAATTCTTAAAGTAAGGCTTAAGTTCGTTTATTCTCTCTAACAACTAACAAAGTTAAAAGAATATTTGAAATTTTTGGAATTTTCTCTTCTAGGTATTTACAAACGGACAAGTGAGATTTAACAAAAAATAATTTCACACAATAAAATATTTAACGAGTATTTAAAAAATTATTAAACTATTCTCGATTACACAACAAATAAAACAAAGCTTTAAGCGGAAGGCTTTTAGAGAATTTTATAGTTTTGATTTTTAACATTAAATGTTTTTGTTTTTGTTTTATCCTAGTATGTATGCAGGTGAAAAGATTAATCGAAAATTTGTGATTAGTAATGAAAATCACGTGCTGTGTTTATAAGCGTTTATGAGTGAGCGCTTGTCAAGTAAACACGTCGAACACACAGAACAACACGTTTGCAACAGGAAAACGCCAACAAAAACATTTTGATAAAATAACTGCAACATAATATACAAACATACACACATGTGTTAACATATATACATGCATACATATGAATGAATTGTATTATAAATTTATATTCTGTTTAAAAGAGTAGCGTTATTGTCAAACACCTTTCTCAAGAACAACAAACGTCAATGACTGTTTCCATATCACATCATAAATTTCTTTAAAACTTCAAATTTGACGTTCCTTGCTTTTTTCCCAAGATTTATTTATGTATGTATATGCACAAAAAAATGAATCTTTGTCACGGTAAAATTGATTAAATATTTTGTTTAGCATTTTTTATGCCTTTTAATATTTTTGTGTTCCCCGCGAACGGTCATAAAAATACATACATATACGAAAATTTGCAATGCCTTAGTTTGCTTGTGTAGTAAAATCTCTATATTTTGTTAAAATTAATTTGAAATTAAAATATTTTGTTATTATAAAATTCCACTCCTTATTTTTGTTGCATCTACACTCATGTACGTATGTATCTACGTAATTGTGGTACTTTAAATGAGAGGTGTGTATATTTAAGCATTATAATGAGAGTAAATTAAGGAAGTTATTATTTAAAAATTTAACTGTTTTTTTGGTTGCGCATAATTACTTTTACTTGTGTTTAGTTGGTACAGTATTGGTCCTAAGCTGTTGTAGTATGTATATTAATTTATTTAAAATATGAGTTCCTTAAACAAAACGTATTCGGTAAAGTGCGAACAGCTACTTACTACCTCTTGTTTTTTTTGTGTGATGTGGCTGCAGATCAATGCATAGTAGATAGATTCAGATTCAGAAATAAACTACATACATATTTAAAACCTTTCAACATTAATTTAAGAGCTTAGTTGATAGATTGGACAACTACAAACCCGAGTTCGTCGTATTAACAAAATTTTGTTTTTATTTACTATGGAAGCTTCTTCCAAATTACGGGGCTCGACGATTGATGCTGGTAAAGGAGGCCAGATAAAAAGAAGGAAATATACGTGTATCGGCGTTTTGAAATATAACATCGGGATTTTATTTTAGAGGCGGTTAAAGTTTCCCAGCTGTGGCCAGTTCTTGCAACATATCGGTATGTAAAACTATGTTTTCTTTACATTTGAGATGTAGAGTATGTTCAGCAACTTTGTAGAACATAAGCCGTTATACGGGGGAGGGCTTTTTGTGGCTTTATTCTTAAAGATCGTAAAAAAATAAATGTTACAAAATCTTATTTAGAATTATGGATTTAAAATTATTTTTTATCTTTATCTACGCTTAATTCATAATATTGAAATTTATTAAATAAACATTTAGT
Organism: Phasia obesa; assembly: GCA_949628195.1. Lineage (NCBI taxonomy): Eukaryota > Metazoa > Arthropoda > Insecta > Diptera > Tachinidae > Phasia > Phasia obesa. Next base: position 149,552,992 of record OX451217.1, on the reverse strand, counting down.
CCATTGTAGTTTAAGTGTAAGAATCTGAGTTTTTATTCAGAAAATTTGGGAAAAATCCACTGACGAGCTAGTTGAGCGCTAGCGCAATATCTATCTCGATATGCTTTCCCCTTGGCAATCATTTCGATTACAACATTTTTTGAAAGTAAATATTTCATGATTCTTTCAAGAAATGCTTATTTAATAAATTTTAATATTAGGAGTTAAGCGTAGATAAAGACAAAAAAATATATGCTTTACAAAAATTAACCCTTAATGGGCAATCTTGAATTTGATTGGTTTTTGGCGTTTGTGTTAAGTTTCGGGTTTTGTTGTGTTCTGACATATATATGTCTAACATTTTTGTTGAACATTTTATCCCCGCCCTTCCCCTTTTTCGACGTGTTTTTACGATTTGTTAGAATTATGCGGGGGAGTTACAGGGTTAATTTGTTCTACAAAAATATTTGCCATAACATTTTCTAAAAAGTTGCTAAACATACTCTTCACTTCACCTGTTCTTGCTGTGGTCACAGCTAGGAAACTTTAACCGCCTTCAAAATAAAATTCCGATGTGAAACACGTACATATGTATACTTTTGGTTTTCTCTACCAGAATTAATCGTCGGAAATCCGTATTTTTCCTGTTAAATTGTGCAATTAAGAAAAAATTATAAAGGATTATCAATTGAATTTTATTTCGAACGAAATCTTAGTTAATCTTAAGGACCACAAATGTTTCGAGTAACAGAATATTAATTGTTTTTAAAGACAGCCACTAGGAAATCAACTTGAAATATTATATATACAATTATTATATCTTTATTGTACCCATAGTAGTGGCGCCTACTGTATGTTCATGATAGCATAAAAATACGCATCAAAAGGGTGACGGCAATCTTTAGTCGTTGTTTAATTTAATGCAAAGTGCAAGCAAATTAATTTTTTTTTAATGTCTTTTTACTCTAAAGCAACTTTGGATTTTTTACTGCATTTTTAATTAAACCTAAATTGCGAAAAGGAAGTAATTATTTCAGAAAACTCTTTTAGTAAAACTACATTTAATGTCCATTCATGGGTTTGTAAGCAAACTAAATAACATCCTAAATGAAAAATAATACAATGCACATATATTTGTTAGTAAGTGTTTTAAATATAATTAATGTCTAGTCATACAGATTATCTGGTAATTTGAAATAATTTTATTTAAATTATATTGTTAAATAATTGGCAGTAACTCAATGTCAATGTGAATGTCAATTTAAATGATGGAATGGATACAACCAGACAAACCGACAGATAGATAATTGCGGCTAACCAAGTTTGTTGCTTAAGTCTTTTGTTTTGTTTCATCATACAACAATTACACGAGACATGTAAACAGTCGTAAAATAGTTCTTAAGAGATTATATATGTAAATACATATGTATGTATAATATAAAATAATACAAGCCCACCTTGGTGGTTTATCATACTTGATATTTGCAAAGTTAATAAAAATTTGCGGTTTTTTTTTGCATATAAAACATATTTACAAATTAATAAAGCACGTGATTGGAAAAAAAGTACTAACATCGGCAAAGGAAACCCAAATAAATTAAAATAAAAAATATACAAATTGAAAGAAAAAATAGCAATTGAACATGCGTATGTACGAGTTTGAACAAATAACAACAAGAAAACCTTATCATGATTTAAATAATCCAAGAATGCAAAACAATTGTGAACAGACATTCATGTAATAAATATAATAAAAATTAAACAAACAAAACCATTAGCAACAAAGCAAGAAATCCAATAAAGATAATTTTTGTGAATAAAAACAGGTATGTTTACACTAGGCTAATGAATACCAGATAACAAACCCTCTTTTTTTTAATAATTTAGAGGGAAATTATGTAATTTGAGTTCCTCAATTGTTACATAATAATATTAATAGTTATTTTGCAGTTATTTAACATTTTAAGTTCAAAATTGATATTGTTAAAATACTTAGAGAACTGCTAGTGGTAGTGGTCTACAATCGAGATACGGTGCGCACCACAGAGGAGTAAGTGTAATCATTGTGAATTTTGAATCGTGGAAATCCCATTTTGTCAAAAAGTAATTTTTCGAGAACACTTTTATGTTGCCACGGGGTTACATGTACACCCTGTAAGGCCGACAATATTCATGTTAGGTGGTTTGCTCAGATTTTTGAGATTGGTTGAAGTGTATTCAAGCGAGTTAAATAATTATAGGATTCGTTTTAGTTTAACTTAAATAAACATTACATTACCGTTTTCCAAATGGGAATTCAAACAATTCTATATTTGGCAGCTCTTTTCTGTTCTATAGTATACTGTCTGCAAGACCTGAACTATGTATCTGTAAGACTATCTGTTAGTATGAGCAGCAGAAAGAATAAAAAATAGAAAATCATGCATACATTACATGTCATTATAAATGTATGTTGTACGCTTGCATAAGTAAACCCCTAGAACTTTTCGTTGTTATCTAATGCTTAAACATTTAAATGTTTACAATCTGTTGGTGTCTAGGGCCTATGAAAAGAAAAACTAAAAAGTAAAATTTGTTAAGAAAAGTTTTGCTTAAAACACGCAAAGCCAATTCCCATACGCAAATGTAGACATTAGACGATAATAAAGAACGAGAATTGTAAAAAAACCATATTTTAATGTTAAGGTTAGTTAGTTTCCTCGCCAAGATTCTGCGCCACACTTTAGATAAATTTCGACAACGTAAAACTTGTAAATACATGCATATAAGCCAACCCAAAGGCCTTTTCAAACACTATTTGCTTTATATCTTAAGTGCGTGTAAGGGTTTTTTTCGTTGTCGTTGCTCAATGTGGCATGCTGCAAAACTTTTTACATAAAATTTGTCCAAACGTTATCATCTACATATATTTGAAGGAACAAAAAAAAAAAAAAAAAACAGCAAAAATAAAAATAAAAAAGCAACACAGAAGTTAAAATGTTAACCAACATTTTCAATCGTGTACTTTACAACACGCAACAGCTTATTGTAACATTTTGTTGTGAGTATCTCCAAGAACATTTGCTAGACGTACTTACTTGCTCGCACGTCCAGATATCAGTTGTATTTATTAGAAGAAGCTGCAAAATTTCTTGTTCACAATGTACCTAATTTGTTTTATACTTTAATAAAAATATATGTTTTCAATTGGCTTGTTAATCAAAAAAAAAAAACAAAACAGGAAAAGAGAAATCGCAATATAGAAGTATCTTTACAATTGTGTTAATAGTTTGATTGGAAAATGTGTATTAAACACTTTTGTTAAATGCCATTTAATTTCACACCACACAAAACTAGATGTAGCATCTCAATTTTAATACTTGATTTTTCAAACTGTGATTTTTCTTACGAATGTGGTTTCAAATATATGTAGGTCGTATGTATGTGTGCTAGGTACAGACCATTTCCTTGCTCATTTGCCGAAAGTTATATTTTTATTCAAAACTGTCCATAAAGAGCATTTATTTATTTGAAAATATATCTTTCAGCTCTCGGTGCTGCTGCCAAAAATAAAAATCAAGTTTAGTCTAAAATTTATCTTTTTATTTTTATCTTTAGGATTTTAATACATTCTACTTTTAAATAATTATCGTGTTGCACTCTTTCAGAGTGTTTCTCGATAGACTCGCGCTAGTCTATCGGTCTGGGGTTTGCGGGTTCGGTTCCCTCCAAAGACTCTGGGTTTCTATTTTTACATAGTTCTATTAAATTATAATAATGTTCGGGGATGTATAATACCTACAATTAACTATAAATAGTTTTTACATTAATAGGATTACCTGATCATACCTGAAACGCTATCTGAACACATGACAAAATTACTATTAATTATTTTGCCAAACTTTGAAAACAGACTAACTTATACCACTATCAAAATATACAGTAAGTGTATTTTGTTTACCAACCAAAAAATAATCTCAATTTCTCAACTTAATTTTCATAGTATACTGCGAATTACTTCAGATTTTGTTATTTTATTAGGATTTGATATGAAATAGCTGATAAACTAGATTTTTAAAATTTTGACTTATACCACTTTCAAAATCAAGGGCTTAACTATAAAAATATTAAATAATTTTTGTTAAAAAAACACATTAGCTTTTTAGTGGAATCCAACAACAAAATACCTATTGTTTTTGTTAAATTTGAATGATATAACGCATTTGCACTTTCGCAAGACCAATTGCGTCAAACACTGAATACCGCTATTATTTACTTGCAGTAAAAATAAAAAGCCCTTGAACTGCAAACAGTTTATTGTACTGTGAAATCCACCGATTTTTAACTCATAATATATTATGGGAACGGCTGTTAAGTTCTGAAATATGAATAAAGTAAACTTCGTTTGTGTTGTACAGTAGTGATCAAAACATATGCAACTCAATGTATACCATTACTGTAATATTTGTATTACAAATTTAATTACAACTTTATTTAAAATTAAAAAAAACTCAAAATGCATCTGCTTAAAACATATGGAACTTTACGTTAAACGATAATAAGAAACGATCTTCATGTTGTCAATATTTAGTTGCGTATCCATGGTTTTTTATTACTGCCGAACATATTCTAGGCATTGAGACATTGAGACAATGAGCTTCTCAATAGAATCCATTGAAATTGCATTCAACTAATTGTGCAACTCGAAGAAAAGTTCATAACCATTACGGAAGGCTTTGTCTCTTATATTACGTTTTGCTATCATCCACATGTTCTCAAACGGGTTGAGATTGGGAGTTTGAGGTGGCCACGACATAACATTTATTTGATTTACTTCTAATGAAACCATCGCTGCTTGGGATCGTTATCTTGCTGAAATGTCCAAGAAAGAGGTATTTCCCATTCCACATATGAAAGCACAACTGATCTTAAAATATCTCTTATGATTTGCTCCGAAAAATACCTCCACACTGTTATATTTCCACCACCTTGTTTTAATGTGGCGGACGTGGACTTCGGATTAAATTTTTCACCTCATAGTCTTCGAACACTGGCGCATCCATCTGATCCTCTGATATTGAATTTACACTCATCAGACTAAAGTACGTTTTTCCATTGCTGTGGAGTTCCCGAGCCTTTCGGTTTTTTCGAATACAAACGGTTTTTATGTACATTTGTAACTTTGAAAATCCAGTGCGATAGACTTAACACGCCCACTAAATTTCAAAGATCTACCTATTGTAGTTCTCTAGCTACTTAAAAATTGGGCGTGGTCAATTTTTATTTCCGTAAACACATAAGTTGGGTTATAATGAAGGTTAAAAGAAAAAATTGGCCAAATTAGTGCCGCAGTTCTTAAGTAATGCGAATACCAACGAACGATATTTGATTTAAAAGATTTCTAAAAAATTGTTCAAATTTGTGCGGGATACCCTTATTTATGTCTTCAGTAGATTTTACTTTATTTCTTGCAAGGACTTCCAATATATTCTATTTGTCAAACTACTTATATTTTATTATTTTTTTTTTTGATTTTGATTTATTTTCAATAACCTAGCCCTTGTGGTCGTACAACATCCAATATTTAAAAAAAATTATATTTTACCACTTAACAGAAATGTTCTCGGAGAAAATCTTTTTACAACATTAAAAAAACATTTGTAAATATTTAGAAGATCAGTGTGCGTGTTAGGATAGATGTAGGCACGTGAGCATTGGAATATTTAATCTGCAGCTAGCTCATGGCAAATGTCACAAGTATGAAAATTCTTATTCATTTGCTTGCTTTTCCTAAGCAGGAAGTTAAAGGTTTAATTTAAAAATGTGTTTGGAATATAAATCATTTTACTTGGTTAATAAAAAGTAATATGAATTTCGTCAGCTGAAATGTAACTTGTAACTAATAAGAATTTTTAAGTTGGTTTCTTTATTCATTTTGATGCATGTCAGCAACATCCATATTTTTACAATTTTTTTATACTTCTATAATAAAATTAGCAGTTTTATGAGAGAAATTTAAATAATATCATTGTATTACATGCCTAATTTATTATCTTTTTTCTTCTGCTATAAAAAAAGTAAAAAAGTAAATATGTTAGTCACGTGGTTTTACATTTCACCTAACACGATTTGTGATTGCTTAATTAAAAAAGCTATAACATCTTTTGTAATAGTAAACTAATTTGCTAACTGTCTGCATAAATAAAAATTTTAATGTATTTTTACAAGGATTTCTATTAATTGCAATGTTATTCAACATTTATGTATATGTTTACAACACCATCGCCTAACTGCGGAATTAATTTCAATAATAAAATTCCTGTAGGCATTTATGATGCAGATGCAGATGAAGATGAACACTACATACCAATGTGATTACTTTTGGAAGATTTACATTCAGCACAGTCACATAAAAACAAATATGCCAATCCAGTACTTACCCAGTTACTTTTTGGTCATACTTTTACTCACACTAGTTTTAAATACAATTTGGTTGTCAGTGCACTCTGTGTGTATGTAACGATATTATCGGTGAGAAAGAAGGTAGCCTTTAGCTAGAACTTAAACCAAAAATAAAATGAAAATAAAAATTAAAATAAAACAAAACAACAGAACACAAAAAAAAGTTTCTTTGTAACAAGTTGGCTTTTTGTGAGCAATATTTTTGCCTGGGTGGACATGTTAAATACATGTTGACGTGCTTCTGTTATCCATAAAATATATTAATCCATATGTCTACAATTCGAATTTGTTACAATATTTGTTTTAGCTAGCAACAACTATAAGTTTAGTCTGGTAACAAACCAACAAAAAATAGATGTATATTTATATATACATATGTATGTTCATATGTATGTATGTAAATCTATCTTTTGTATGTTGTTTACACTGCCTTCAATATCTTGCAATAGAAAAGCGCCACACCAATTACTGTGTATGTGTATGAGTGTATATGTTTGAAATTATGTGCATATATTAAGTATTACAGCCTTAAAACTCAATTTCAATTTAGTATTGTATAAGAAATTGTCTTTATTACTTTATTTCCACACATAAAAATTGATATAAAATCTTAATAAAAAATGTTGAGGCAGACGTCTTGTTGAGTTTTAAGCCCTCCCTCATAAAATAAATTGCAATATAAGGTTTGTCATTAGGTTTGTAATAAATATTTTGGAATTTTGCTGTTTATACTCTCAAACAGTCATTTGTTTCAATGCTGATCAGAGATCCAATTAGTTCGGCTCGAAGTCGGCTGAAAGTCGCCTTATTTTTTTTTAAGCTTTTAACTCAGTTGGCCGAAAGGAGTAAGAAAAGTACAAATATTTAGAGTAAAAGTACAAATATTTAGAATATTTAGACATGATATGTAAATCTCCAGCAAAAAATACTGCCTTATAGTCTGCAGGTTTGTAAGGGAATAACGAGTTCTTATTGCTTACAAAGCTGCATACGTATGACATGATATTTGTACGCGATGTCCCACTTAGTAGCATTTCCTTTTAAGCAATTAATTATTATGTTCGTAAGTCGCCGCAACTCCTCTTAATTTTAATTTTTTATCTCTTCCTTACAGTTGTGCTTTTTAGTATGCACTACTGTAAGGGGAAATATAAAAAATTCTTTGTTTTTTGTAAACTTATCATTTTATGTCATACAAAATTATATTTATTTAGGTAACATTTAGCACATAAATACTATTAAGAACTATGGCAGGAATAGAGTAGGGGGCTGCTTACAAAAACTTAATTTTTTTGCTGGCTTCAATGTTTCGATTGTTATCATATGCAGATTTAACATAAATTAAGATTGGAAAAGACTACGTCAACGACATTCAAAACTGTCAAATCGCTTGTTATCTGTCTGCAATATTGATATAAAATCAACATGCAACTTTAAGCCGCCGCCGAGAATTCCACGACGAATTAGACCTCCGAAAGAAAACGCAGGGCGGAACAATTGTTTTCTGCTCTACTTTTTGGATACAATATATGTATTTCTTTCTGCAAAACTCGGTGCATTTAGTCTAGTGTCTTTTTTGAGTTTTATTCCCTCCAAGTAATAAGATTTCTCAAGGCTCCCAAAATAGATTGTTGTATCAATGATGAAAGAGGAGCGACCCAAATCCTGGAAACGAGAAATTTTCGCATGGGGTAAATCTGGAGAATATACTGGATGGAATAGCAGTTCGTAGTCCAATTTATAGATTTTTGGCATAGTTTTTTTCATGCGTGCATTGTCGTGATAGCGATAGCCATCACGTAAATAACTTTTTCATATCCAAATATTCATATAAAATGTTTTGTAGCCACTCAGTTGAGATGCCTACATCCTTAGCTGTCTTACGAACCTTAAATCTGTGATAGTCCAATATCATTCCATAGATTTGATCAGTCATTTTTAACGTGAGACCTGTTTTAGGCAATTTGAACATTTGGTGTCATTTGTGCAGCTACGGCCATAACGGAACTCAGTAAGCCACTTTTTAACCATTGAAATTGATGGTGCAGTGTCCCCTAGTATTTATCGTGTCTTGCTTTGGTTTCGGTGATGATTTTTTACGTAAAAAATAGTCATTTGTATGTTAATAAATATAGTTCGACTAATTAAGTTTAGTTTAAGTTTAATGTAAAAAATAATGTAAAATAAGCACACAAAATTTACTATTTTTCACTTCCGTTAAAGGTTTCAAGGTAAATATACACAGCTAGACAGTAGTCTAGTAGAACTATTAGAACTATTTAGAAAACAAAGAATGGGAACTTTTACCCTACTTGCCGTATAGGCCAGACCATGATTACAATTTGTTTCTTTCGATGCAGAATGCCCTAAATGGAATAACCTTCACTTCAGAACAAGATATCAACAATTTACTTACACTGCTTTTACATTTGGACAGAAAATGGGCAGACAGACGAGATTTGTGTAGAATGTAATGCAATACATACTCGACCTCTTTCACCCATTGCCAACAAATCTCGTCTGTCTGAGCATTTTCTGTCCAAATGTAAAATGGGTGTTAGTTTGTCTCTATGGCTTCAAAAGACGAGCAATGATTTTGGAAAGTAACTCAGAAATTTCTAGAATTAAATACAACATTTTCTTTTTTTAAGTTTTATTCTTATTTTGCTTTCTTTTGCTGTACCACCCTTTAAAAGCAAAAATCTTACTGTTTAGAATAAAGTTAATTTGTATTTCATGTGTATTTATTCAGTATTTGATTTTTATAAGTAATTTGGATACGAAATTACTTATTCAGAGGAGAGGACCTTAGGTTAGGTTGCTCAATATATTTTTCAATTGCTGTAAAAATTACTGGAAAATTAAATGGGAGTAATCTCGGACCCCGCCAAAACCGAATTCGTGTTGAAAATTTGGTTTTCTATATATAAGTCAAGTACAAGTCTTTCAGTGAACCGTTTGAATGGAATAACCATTTTTTTTAATTATGATAAAATTTAGTGAGAAATGGAATGGATGTGGTCCGAAATCCCCAAAGTATTTCTGAGGTCGAAAAATATGTTTTGTTATGTTATGTTGAAATTCACTTTTTTACTCTTAGGACCCATTCTATTTGCGCGGTCACATATTTTGGTCAACTGGACAAGCGCCTTTATATGCATGTTGCACGAATCTATTATTATTAGTATTATTTCTTATTCATCGAAATCAATTGAAATCATATTTTAAAGATGATTTATAAGAAAAATTGAAATATATTTTTGACATATTGTTTTAGGCATCGTTTAAGTTCAACAAAAAAGAAAAAAAAAGCTGCTATTACGAACATAATAAAAATTCTTAAAGACTACGAACATTTGTTGAGTGTCTTATGGAACAATGGTTGGTACTATTTTCTGCATTTTATGTTGCAGGACATTCCATAAGACATGTAGTACTTTCTTATACATCAGTACATACAGACTCATGCAGTCATATACTTATCATTTGGATATTGCTGTCGTTGTTGTCAATATTTCGTATTGTAAATACATAGGTATATGTATTTGTTGTTGCTCTCTTTTGTAGTTGCTGGATACATACAGCACATTTGCAATGCAAATCCTATTATGACTTGTAAAATTATTTATACCAACATACAAGCATACAGACAGATACGAGTATATTTTACATTCATGCATTTGCTTTATTTTTTATTTAATATTTCACTGTTTTGGTTTTTCGTTAAGAGTGTTTAGTTTGGTTATGCAAGTCATAATTTTGTTTGTTTTGCGTTTTTTTTCCCTGAAGTTATCTTGCCTTTACTTCTTTAACTTAATATTATTATTATTATTTGCCATATTGTTTGTACAGACAAAGAAAATAAATACCCAGGTAACATATTGGTTTCTTATTAAATTGGTAATGATATAAATTATATTTTTGCCAAAAATATTAAATACGAAATAATTTAAGTATAAAACGCTTCTCAGCAGAAAGGGTATGTCTTCAAAGAAAATCTTTTTTTGTTTTTTTTTATTGGTTTCCAAAAAACATTATATCTTCAGCTTTAGACTAAATGTTTATTGGGTTGAAAATATTCGTGTTTGCTTAGGTGTGCTGGTATTGTGAAAATGTTGCCTACACCATAGTTCAATAACATGAATAATGCATAAAAGGTTTTACTTAAGCTTACGCAGCTCCACTCAACTCAACAGAAAAAATAAAAAACCATCAAGAAAGGTACTACGCATAAAAATTTAAAAGGCTTTAGGATCCTTTTTTTCCGAAAAAAAAAAACTAAACAGAAAGTAAATTTTGTGACAGTTGTAGCCAAAAAGAAAGCACTTGTTTAAGATAAAATAAATCTAAAAATTTTTCAGGATCCTTTCTGTTTTAAAACGAGTCGTAACTAATAAGCAAAATAATATAGAATGAGGCGGAAACCTTTTCATTGAAATTCTTTACAAATTCTATAAAAAGTTGTGGGATTTTAACTTCTGGAAAATGTTTTCTTTCAAAGGCTGCTGCGTATACACGTTGTGTGCATCCTGACAATATTTGGTTCGATTTTGCTTTGAAAGTAATCCACACCAAATTGTAAAACTCTTACGTATTTACTTTATAAAGTTACCCATTCCTGGAAAAAATTCTCAAATTCTTAAAATTATTGTAAAGTTCTGTTAAAGGTGTTTTTAAAAAAATTGTATAACAATGTAGTTACAAAAAGTAAAAATACTAAAACAGCGCCATCTGTTGCACAACCGTGTTTAAAATATCCCGCTTTCAATTCATATTTTGTCGTTATTTTAAAACAGCGACATCTGTTGTGCAACATTGTTAAAAATATACTGTTTTTAAAAATAAAAGATTCCTTAAAGTATGCAGTACCTTTAAATCTTAAAAAAAATCTGCCTTTTCTCCGCTCTCTCATGGAAATAAGATACTTTTTGGAAAAAAAGTAACTATTAGAATCAGGATATTAAGGTACTTTCTCAGATTTTGTTAAAATCCATCCAGTATTTTTACGTGATGCGAACGTAGACTGAAATACAGAGATACAGACAGGAAATAAGTTACTATTTTATTATATGTATAGATTTTTAATGCGTATTGCTTAAAGCAAATTTTCCAAGAAGAATTTTTTAAAAATTTATTATATACGAGTATTTCTTTATTATTTAATTTATCTTTAATGTAATTAAACTAACAATTAGTAAACATATTTTAAGGCTGAAAGAAGAAGTATGAAATTTGGAACCGATGTTTGCCTTTTTTTATGGTGATGTCATCATTTTGAATACATCTCTCTGGTGTTTGGCCAAAAAAAGGCAATATCCCTCATCCTTAGTCGAATATAACCACTATCGTATAGGATTTTTTGGACTAGCGGGCTTGTATGTGTTTTGAGTTATATACATAGTTCTATGTACTTGTAATTTATAATTGAACATTTTCAATTTCACATTACATGAAATTTTAATTGGAAATTTTCAATTACAAATTATTAAATTATCGGGTATGTTCTGTAATCCGAATCCGAGTGAAATTGTATCCGTATGAAATTTTAAATTGCCATAACTTTTAAATCTTCCAACATTTTGATATTATTTTGTATACATTTGATTAAAGACCATTCACATAATTTCCTTGATTGCTAATGTTTTAAAATAATAGGCGCAACTAAGTTATATTTTTCTTTAAAAATTTATTCGATTTCAATTTCACTCGGTTCCGGATTACAGAACATACCCGTATATTCTTAACAATTTTCCATTACATGTGATTGTAATTTTTTAATTACAATTTACAATTATAATTGAAAAAATCTTAATTACAAATGGTTAATAGTAATTGAAAAATTCTGCACATTGCATGTGTCATTAATTACAAAAAGTTATTGACAGCCCCAAAGTCTGCTTTAAATAAATTGTTTCATGGTTTCTTCTTCAAACAATATCACTTTTAGATCTTTGTGGTTGTTCGAGGTTTTAATATACCACGGATCGCCTGTAATCATTCTCAAAATCTTAGTTTGGTGCTTTTGAAGCTTGGTTCTTATTTAAAAATGTGCTTTATTTAAAAGGGGCTTTCTTAGTATACTTGTTTGAAAAACAGTATTTCTAAAGAACTATTTAAAAGTTCTTTCTTCCGTTCCCGAAGCTCAAAAAGGAAGCCTTTTTAATATTGCTTCGATGTCTAAAAAAAATTTATATAACTATAGGAAGTAAATAGTGCCCTTTTATACCATTTAAAAGCATGCTATGTATAAGATGCTTTAAATAACATTTGGAATTGTCAGATAAAATACACAAATTCAGTTCAAAAATTTTAAAAATCCTTAAACTATTTTACAAGACACTAATAAAATACTAGGATTTGCAATTGTAAAGCCAAATATTGTACGAAGACATGAAACCCTTTACTGGTACGCCCTGCTGATATTACAAACAGCGCTGTTCAATATTAAATGTCACTTATAGTCGAAACGAAAATGATACACCCTGCATCTCAATTTTTATCTGAGTTTTCTAAAACTTTAACATCATAGGTTACCACTCGCATAGCAAACTTTGTACACCACTCTAGTTTCGTTGGTGTGTTGGTTAGGAAAACCAAAAATGTTTAAAGTGCTGGTGTTGGTTATGATAACGTTTTGAAAATAACACACTGCTAGAACAATTTTTTGCTCATCTATGGAATTTTTCAAACAAAAAGGCACAATTTTATTTCTAGTTAATATTTTGTTTAGTTTTTTATTCGTTTTTTTGCGTAGATCGTTTTTTTTTTGTTTGTAAATGCAGCTGTTGTTGGTTTTTTTTTTTTTTTTATTATTTTTATAGTGCTGCTGACAGCTTAAAGCTGTTGTTTATTTGTTATTGTTGTTATAGTACTATTTGTTAGGAGTAGACGCTTTAGGAAACGAATGTAAAAAAAACAATAACTAAAACTCTTACAAAAATGAAACTTCTAGAAGAGAGAGATGCAACTAACAAGCAGCAGGCAATAACTTTGCATATTATAAAATCCAACGTATACGAGTACTGGTGTGTCAAAGAGGCAGGATATGTTTATAGCATGGTAAATTTAGTAAAAAATGACATTTACAATAGCTACTGATAATATACGAAGATGAACAAACAACAAACTCATATACAGGAGAACAAAAAGGAAAATTCATATTTTGTTGAATTTTATAGATCTGCTTGCGAGTATGAGGAGTATGGGACAAACAAAAGACTTAAGACACATACTTTTGTTTTTGGGTTATTATTTTTTTCCTTTCTGAGACGCATAAAAAGTCTTTGCGTATATCCACTTGATGATTATGATGCTCATAGTAGAGTTGACAAGTCATTAAAATTATTTTCTCTAGCATTCAGATGAATTTTTAATTTCCGTTTCTCTATAGAACCTTTTAAAAAAAAGTGAAACAAGTTTAGAGAAGTATCTAATCAAGTCAATCATACATATATGTTTAAGTGTAAATGAGTTTTTACTACCTAATTGCAAAAAGTTGTTAGTTAATTTAAAAAATAAATGAAACTTAGTTCTGCATTAAAGAAAATTTATGCATAAACACGCATTACTTTGTATTCTTCTCTTAATTTATACGCATTATGCAAGAACAACAGCACTAACAATACAAACAAAGTACGTACCAGTCGTAAGTTTTAAGCAGTTTTTATGTCATTGTATATTTTTTCTGTTCTATGACCTAAGCTCATTAAAAAGTTAATGTATTTCATGTTTAGTAAATAATTAAAGTTATTAAATTCAAAGCACAATTTTTCATTTTATTTTTTGAAAATATTATTAATTATAGTTTAAAATATTTCGTAAGTCTTTAACAATACTAACAATTTTGCTGTGAGTGTATTCAAAAACAAAAACTACAACTAGATGAATTAAATAGTAGAAAGACATGCAAATTGTACAATATGTACAGCATAAAAATCCTTTTGAAAACAGTCAGTTTGCTTTTACCTCCTATTTTGCCATACCATATTTTGCTGTACTTAACAGTTATGGAATATTCAGTAACAATGTATTTTATTAAGTACTGCTGGCAAGATGAAAATCCCGCAGTTTTTCCGTAATAAAAGTACCTTTTTATAGTTGAAGTAATCTTAAAGTAAAAGATTTATCACTAAATGTTGTATAATAGACGCTTTTTTACTATGAGTTGTAGGACTTCGAGTAGTTCTAAGCAACTGGTAAGACATCTTATCAATTGATGTGGATATAGCAAAATTCCTCAGGAGATTGTTAAAATAATTTTTATAGCTTTTTTATGGCACAGTCATGCAATTATTTATAAAAATTCTGTTGTCATAATTTTCGGTGATGATCGGCGTCACGGGCTGTTTACTGGGTACAGTTGGCGAGCGCTTTCGAAGTAAAAATAATCATCATTAAGCCTCGCCTTAGGCAGTACTGGATATTTAGTATTAGGTGTCATTATTTCTGATGTGTTCAGGTAATTTGTTCTTTAGTTTAGTAACACAGTGTTATTCAGGTAGCTTGTTTTCTACCTTAATACTCCTGATAGCGCTGAATAAAATCAAATTGCCATAGTCACCAAAGTTGAGGCATTCCCAAGTTGAAGATCTCAAGGATACTAGTACACAGAAGTTGTAGAAGGCACTCGACTCTTGTGTTTGTGTTATCTCTGCCCCATATGGTGAGCGCTGGCATCACATCCAACCAGCAGCGGTATATTGCTACTACTGCCCCAAAAGGATGACGTAACTGGGTTCGTGGCACTCTCACATCCTCTGCCATGAGCCGTCGTTGAATTCTTGGAGCACAGCCACCAGGCCTCGTGATATTAATTCTGAAAGAGACGAATGAATAATATTGTTTCTTAACAGTAAGCAGGATCTTCGATGATCTGCTCTAAAATCGCATATTACCTTACTATTACCTTTTATTTTTCCCTGGGGAGTTCAACACTCCTAGATCAGTTCCATTTCCAAGTGTAGCTAGGTCATTACTGCCGAGACAGCCTTAGACATTTACCTCGGCTACTTTGACACTGATCGACCCTGCTACTGCTTGAGGATTGCTCAAGGCTTCTTAAGCAGTATAAGACCGGTACTAGTATTCGAGCCATCCAGAGAGTGTTGCTTCACACGAGGTATGAGTTCAGTTGCGGTGATGTCCCACTAAAACTTATTATATTTCTTCTTCCTTATGTAGTCTCACGAGTGTCAGAGTCTTGAGGTGTACCATGCCATAGCCCTTCCTAACATGGTAAGTCCTACGTTATTTTCCAATGTGGAGAGCTAGCAGGAAGACTCCGTTATTTTACAGCCTAGTTACCCCTCGGCTGCAACTCATCTAATGGTAACGGGCTTAACATCCTATTTTAGGGGCTTGGGTAGTTTTTAATTGGTCGCTCCTCAGCAGCCCGTCTGTACCTTCCAAGAAGTAGATCTCTGCCAGCATAGCCCCAGTGAGCCAGCGTCAAGTTAACTATCCTTTTTAACAAATATATCTCAATATTTTCAACAAATCTTATTTGGAGATAGATTTGTTATAAATGTTCATGCAACATTTTGAAAAAATTAATTAATTTTAATGTAAGTTTTTACATACAATTTTTAAAATTTATTTTTCAATTCAAAAAAAAAAAACTTTTTAACAGAGAACAGAAGGCAATCCACTTTTAAAAGTATTGTAAAAAATGATCTAGATACGAAGGAACTTCTTGACATAAGTCGAAATGTGATCATGCCCACAAATATTATAAACATTTATCTAATAAAATAGATTGATTAGGCTTTAGAAATAAGAATAACAACAGTTTAGATATAAAATTATCTTTAATCATCTACAACATGAAGCTAGGAGAAATAAAGAATTGTACTTAATGAGTGACTGGTGTACCATTGTACTTTTCAGGTTCGACATGTACAAAAGTGTCCTCTCTGGTACGTTCATTGAGATTGAGATGAACAAACCAGTGTACGAATACATATGTAAATGCTTATTAGAATATGTATATACGTGTAGAATTGTTTTAAGAAACTGACATTACCTTTTAAAGTTATCTCTTAAGAACTCTTCAAAATGATTCAACAGATCACGATTGTATAAAGTAACTAGCAAATAAAACAACAACCAGACAGCCAAGCAACCAACAAACCAACCAACTAACTAACTAAAAAATAAACAAACTTACTTAAACTAACAATTTATGTTGAATTTTCTAAAGAAAAATTTGCATTTCAACTTGTTAAGACCATCCTTTTCTCTAATTGTCAATCATACAACAACAAAATAGGATTTATTTCGAAAAAAAAAGAAAAATAAAAGCAAACAATTCCAAATAAGTAAAATAGAATATTATTAAAATTTTTAACAAGGTTTAGTTGAAACTGAACCCATAGCAATTCGCATGAAAAAGAGAACTTTATTTTTTATAAAAAACGAATGGTTTTCCCTTAACCTCAAATTTAATAATGCTCGTATTCAAAATGAATTTATAGTTTTATATAAAAAGGTTTCTCAACATAATGGCTAAATAATCTATTGTAAAATAACAGAATGAATTCGCATAACAAATTTTAAACCAAATTTAAATTCGTTAAAAAATAAAATTTAACAAATCAATGGAATGATAAAAAAGTAAATATTTTCTTTTTGACATCTCATATTTATAGATGTGTCATGTGTATTATTCTGATGAAGAAAACATTTTTTTTTTGTTTGCCAATTATTTTCAATTATTGTTTATGGCCTCTTAAATCCACTACAATAAAACTGAATTAAAAATTTTTTAATTGAATTGCTGTAGTTTTATTATTAAATACAAGTGTAGACATTTAATGGCCCAGGGATATTTGTTGATCACTTTGCGAATGTTTCTTTAAATGTTCTTTGAGTTTTGCTGTTAAGAGGCGTGCTGGCACATGTAAAATCAATGAAATACATTTGCACTTAAAAAAGTCAGATAAACATTTTTATACCTTCATATTGGTACCGCATTTATTCAGTTGCACAATAACAAAAAAACTGCCTGCAAAAAGGATGAGATGGGAATTTTGAAAAAAATAAAACTCTGAATGAAAGAATGTTATAATAAATTAAACAAGCGATGAGTTAAAATCCCTGGTGGAATTAGTTTGTTTTTTAGTTTATATTTATATCTGCTTCGTATTAGGAATTTGTTAAGAATAAAAACTATATACTCTACAAACCTAATAATAATCTTTAAGGTGTTGATCATCTTATATTTTTTAATATACATATAAATACTTTGTCCTCCAGAACGAACCACACGGAAAAATATATTCGGTTTAAAACTGGAGAATATCATTGGCTGCTTGGAAGAATCCAAGCTGGCAATTTTTTTCTTTGTATAAATGGGACAGTGTCGAATAGCAAAGCATCGTTTCATTGTAGATTTATCTATAAGCCCTGCTCAATGAAAATGAGCACTGAGCGGTACAAATCTTTACTGATGCGGTTACTTGCTTTCCTAGACCAATTCGTTGGTGATCTTTTGACTTGTATTCTCTTGTTACTTGTTACTATTTTCTCAGCCACGAGTCGACATATTAAGGTTATTTACTAATCCAACCCCTGTTTGGCAAATAAGCATTTTTAATGGCTATCCCCGGTACGCATTGCTACACCCATCAACAAAAAAAAAAAAAACAATAAACACTTGAAAATAAAAGTATGACAACGTTTTAACTCAAAAACGCACATCAGTTTTGGAGAAGCCTGTATCAAATTTAGAAAGGGTCAGTTCTATAGATATAAGATAAATACTTTGTATGGGTGTACCCAGTCCTTCCATCGTAATCGCAAGCATTAACTCGAAAATGCGCGCTATTCTCAGAGTTAAAAATTTCAACAATTTAATTTTCTTCCCTAGTTTTATGACAAAAATTACGCCCACTGTTCCCATTCAATCTGTTTTATGCTAGACTTAGTACCACGATAATAATTTTTCACTTAGTATGGGAGGTACGACGCCAACTGACGCAATCCAGTCTATGTTTTTCTAGACTATGCACATTAGTATGGGGTTTACTTGTGCAAAGTTTCAAAAATCTACCTATTGTGGTGCTCTAGGTACACGATAATAATTTTTAGGTTTGTATGGGAGGTACCCTCTATTCCAATCCAGCCTGTGTTTCGCTAAACAAAGTATGTATATGATTATTTAGGCGGAGTTCTTTTAAGTACGATAAAAATTGAATAGTGGGTACCGAGTATTTGATACTGTTTTGGGATACTCAATATACGAAAGTAGTTAATCGATTCTTTTGGGATAGCATTTTTCGAAATAAATTAAATGGTTACTAGTGCAAAATTTCAAGTATCTACCTATTATAGTGCTCTTCTTATCTAAAAAAGTGGGCGTGGTTAATTTTTCTTTCCTTAATGACCTTATTTGGGTTATGCTGAAGTTATGCGATTACCAACGAACGACATTTGACTTTATTTATGTTGATTTAGGTAGAGTTTTCTTAAGTACGATAAAAACTTACACTAGTGCTGGCAAAGTATTGAATAGAGGGTACCGAGTATCGAGTAGTTGATACTATTTTGGGGTACTCAATACACAAAAGTAGTTAATAGATACTTTTAGGATAACATTTTTCGAAAATAAAATATTTGACGACTATGTTGCTAATATATAAACGGAAGTATTGAGTACTATTGAGTACCCAATTAAAAAGTATTTATTAGCATCGAGTAATTGAAAGTATTTAAAATTGCCAGCACTAAATCACACGAACAAACTTGCAAAAAACTAATAAAGTTCGTTTAATTTTGTATCTTTTCACTATAACTTTTTAGATATCCTTGAAAACTGTGCAAGAAAACATTGTTTCTTCCCTCGTCTGGATTTCATATTACAAATTTTGTATCGAAGGCTAGAGAAGTCTACTTTATCTTGTGACGGGCAAATTTCTGAATTTCTACGTATTCAAAAACTGTGATAGTTTTTTTGATAGTTTCACATTTCCAACAAGAATTTCACCTTCCTTCTTTGAGCCAAATATATTAGTACTTATGCCGCATGCATTAAAAAATTAAATTCCTATAGGGTTTTCTAATTGCATTCCCAAGTAATTCATTGTGTATTTTATTTTTGAAAACTTTCCGATTTAATTGTAAGGTACTAACAGGTAAAACAATTCCTGTCCACCCTCTATGTTTTTTTGAAGTGTTTTGTGGTGTTTCTTTTTCTCTCTACACAATTTTTGAATAAAATTCTTGGCTGCATGTAGTCTTTGGAAGGAGTACAAGTCTAACAAGACTGACAAAATTGTAAAAGTACAAGTATATGAGTTTATGTTTTAAGGCAATAACGCTCATAAAATACTTTATAATTTAATTTATGCTAAACGTATCCAATGCAATGCTAACACATACAAAAGAATATACATGCATGCATACTTTATACATACATACATACATATATACATACATAGGTTGAACACTATTTGTACATGTTGTTTATCTATGCACGTTGTATGATGTAAGTTAAGGATTCTGTACATCTTTCTTATACGAATATACCACCACCTACTTTTTTGTTTGAATTAAAAAAACCTACACTATTTGAGAAAGTATCATTAACTTGAGTGTTTTGTTTGTATGTTTTTCTTAGGTAAGGTTTTTTTGGTTTATTTTGAAACTACTTTAGCTATAGTTACAGAATTCACATCCGAGAACGTGAAATAAATTAATGGCATCTCTACATCAGCACTTGAGACTACAATTGGGTAAATGGATTTAAGCCTAAAAAAATGATGGATTCCATATTTTTTTACAGTGGGTAAAAATACAATAAGGTGACTGATTCCGTGGATTAACATTTAGCATCAAATATCTCGGTATATCTAGCTATAGAATCAAAGGTAACAAAAATTAATTATAAGACACTGCCTCAGCTTTAAAAAATTCAAGGGCGACCAAATAAACCTCTGATTGTTGTGGTTACTGACAATGGAATTATTCATTAGGCTGCAATGCCAGCTTTTCGTATGAAGAGCGATGCTATTTAACATAGCTTTGTGCGAATATCGCCCATAAAATTATTCTGGATCTAGTTAGTATGGAGGTTAGGCAGATGGAATGAATGCATGACTAATGAAAAATATTCAAAAGACTGCAGCGGACACTCATTGCGAAAGACGTGGAGAACGACATCAGCATTTTTGCTGATGGTTCTCCTATGGATGGTAGTGCAAGAGCAGGTGTATTCTCAGTAAACTGTCTTATAGTATGCGCTGCGGCGAGTACGTCTCAGTTTACCAGGCAGAATTGCTAGGGTTACTGCATGCGTTAGATAACCTGCTGGAAAGTCGGGTGAAGGAAAAAAAGGTTCTCATTGCACTTGACAACCAGTCGATTATAAAACGCAGGAGGCAGCTGAACGTGAACTCACAACTAGAGTTGGAATATTTTTTAAAACTTAATATTTGTACCTAGGTTAATAAGGTAAAATTGATGTGGCTGACAAACTACCAAAAAGGGGATCTGTGAGTTTTTGTGGACCAGAACCCAGAGTAGCACACTGAAAAATGGCATAATGCGAGTGAAGTTCCTACAATCAATCGGTGAAATTATTAAACCTGAAAAAGTGGAGGGAGGAAACTACGCGTAGGCGGGCTTGAATGGCGCTCAAAGAGAAGTAAAGTTACTAGAAGTATTTAAGATGGATTTAGCCAAGATGAAAGCCGAAGAAGATGATAGTTGTAGACTATGCCTAGAACAGGCTGAAAAGGAAACGCACATTGTGTGTGAATAACCATCACAGGCTTGCATAAGACTTAGGACCACGGGCAGAAACTTGTTAAATGTGGATGTCATGGGAGATCTAAGGCTTGGATAAATGCTATAGATTCCGTGATGAGAAAGAAGGCCGATGGTTATCAGTCCAAAGTCTGAAATTATATTTATCAGCAGTTATTTCTTTGAAGAAAATCAGATAACAATTATCAAGATTAAGTTTCTTAATTAATCCTTTACAGACACTTTATAGGTATGTTGTAGCCTAAAGGAAGAGTACGGTATGATTGCAACTTTGTATAATTTTAGTAGACAACGTTTCCCCACTCTCAATAAAATTTGTATTAACCTTACTTCACTTACTCAACTTAGATGTCGATCCTTAGCAATCTAAAGGAATTTCTTGCATTTAAGCATCTTAAGTACTAGAAAATATGTGTGTAGATACTTGAGGTTTGATACCAAGGAAGAGTTACTCTTAAATTATGATTTTATAACCTAGCGGCAAATTTCCACAGTTCATTTATCATTTAAACTAAATTGTAAATGTCACTACAGGAAAAGATTTGTAGACAATATCTAAAAAGATTACAAGAACATGTTGCAGTATGCTTTGCGTACATGAGGCTCAAAATGTATATTTTTTTACATTTGTATACTTAGACCAAGATCATAAATTTGTTGCCAAATAGAGGGTGTAGTGCGTGTTTGGGTTTAATAAATTGTACTCATTTTGTTTGACAGTTTAAAAGAACCGCCTTCAAAACCAAAATGACAACATAAATGAAACATACGTACACAAGTACATAGAAAAAAACAAATTCACTGACGTACGTATATGTACACGTGTGTTGTCTGCCACAGACTTTGTTTGTTCACAATGTATTCTTTAATTAATACGTACAATTATGAAATGAACTAGAGATGTTTTTGCTTAGTTTTTTCAACATTTCTATATACATTTTGTTTTTATTTTTTTTTTCGTTTTTGCTAGTAAAAGCAAAAGTAAATATACATTTCATAGGCTTTTTTCATTGTTCTCTGTTGCTTTGTTGCAGTTGTATGCTGCGTTGTTAAGACTTTGTGCGCAATCAACAAAATTGTATGTTGTCAAGTGTCGTGTTTATCATTCTAGAGCTAGAGTTTAGTTGGCTACTGCACATACTTAGTACTCGTACAGCTTACCATATCAACTACAGCAACAGAAACAAGACAATGTCACAAGAGTCAACACATACTATTACAACAAGAAAACTAAAGCCGAAAAAACTGCAGCAACAAAAATATACAGCAACAGTAGCTAACATTAGTTGCAAGAGTAGCAGCATGAAAACAAACAACATTAGCGGCTTAGCAACTTGTAAAATGGGATGTTTATGCTTCCAAGATACAAAAAGGTGATAATTATTATATAAAGTAAGATGAACTTAGAGGATATGCAAAAATTGTAAGTAGCCATAGTACGAGTAGAATCATAGTACAAGTTGTTGTCATTGTAAAACAAAAATAAAACAAACACACTCACACACAGCCCATGACGTACTGTACAAAATATGTATGTATGTATGTATGTATGTATGTATGTATGTATGTATGTATGTATGTATGTATGTATGTATGTATGTATGTATGTATGTATGTATGTATGTATGTATGTATGTATGTATGTATGTATGTATGTATGTATGTATGTATGTATGTATGTATGTATATTTACACATTCACATACGTATGAATGTTTTAAAACCAGTATCCCAGCAGTTTGCAGCTTTGAGAAATTTTCAATTAAAAATTTTCGTTTAAAGTTTGATTTGTGCAACTGATATTTTTTTATATATAAATGTCTACTGGTAAAAATTTTTCAAGGTTAAGCTCCGTAGAAATTAAGGCTATAGTAAAGCCTTCATATTCTTCATTCCTTCCAGTCTCTTTTACATTCAGAAAAGGTAAGTAACATTATAACATGTTGTAGATATTTCCAAATTACTAAAAAAAAGCTTCGCTGGGATAAATGTAGGTATCTTGAAGTTTCTTAAAAATATGATAAAATGTTGACAATGACGACAATAAATTTTGAGTGTTATCGCGTCTCTATTTGTTGAAATATAAAAAACATATCATACATCACTATGTTAATGTTTACATAGTTAATAGCTCTGTTGTATCTGTACAAGCGTGTTACATTCTATTAAGCACTTAAAACAAACAAAGTATGAAGGTTATTACGACTACGACAAATTTTTTAGCATCTTATTTGCATACGGCTGTGAAAAGATTATTGTTTAAGATATTTTTTTTTTTTATAAATTAAGTTTTAAAAGGTTGTCAACAGTCATATCTGTCAACTACTGAATCTTTTATTTGTGAATAAAATAATAAATACATATGTAGTTTCAAAGAAATACCGGGGAAAATTACCATGCCCTGCCGAAAAGTTTAAAGTAGGCAATGCCGGTTTTAAACATATTCCAGAAGCGAAGGTAGACGAAGGCAGTAGCGAAAAAAAGAAAACAGTTATTTCTGAAATGAAGAGTTTAATTAAAAACAAAATTTTCTTAATTATTCATAAACAAAATCTGAGAAATGGAATATATTTCATATTATGTTTTCCCTAAAAATAATATAATTCATATTATTTTATTTCCTAAATAATAAGATTGCTAAAGGCCCTTAAAATAGGCTTTCGTTTAATTGATGAACTCTTCCAGCCATTTCTACTAATAGAAAATAGTCGCAATGGTATAAATATGAAGATTAAGCTGGAAAGGGTAGCACTTCGTAGCCCAATTCATAGATTTTTGCCAAAACGTGTGCATCCGTGCACCTCACTTTTTTTGCCGATCGTCCAATACCTAAAAATTAATAATTAATCAGAACATGAAATTTACTCTTATCTATTTTCCTTAAAACTAACTTGGTTTAAATGGCTATGAAAGGAAAGCTATTACAGAGTAGTCCATTATTAAATAACAGTTAACGAATGCGGTGTTGAATTTTTGCGCTGAAGATATAAAAAGTCACGGCATTATTAAACTGACATCGTGTTAGCAAAACAAACTGCAATTTGCTTATAAAACTTTGATGATTGCTGAGTGTGCAAGAACTTCACCAGTCTTTGAAAAATTATAATAAATAATCATTATTCACTAAAATAAATTTTCAACATCCATTCACTTTACCGCCAACAATATAAAATATTTTATTATATTCTATACAATCTGGCTGTTCAATGTTTTCGGGAAACTATCACGCATACACGCACATACCCGTACATATGTATGTATGTGCGAAGAATCTAATTATATTTCTATATAAAGAAAACAGAGTTGGGCTTTCATGTAGTCAATGGATTAAATAATCTCTTCAAAAAACATCACTCTCACTTTTTCACTGTCATTTGTGTGTGCAGTAGCGATTACAGGCTCGGTTTTGATACAAAATAGGTTAATACAAGTTTACACTTTCTTTTATATGCTTATTTTTATTTAATAGAAATCACTTTTTTCCATTTGATGTTTCTTTTCTTTACTATATTTTTTCACTTGGTTTTCTTTATACTCGTATATTTGTTGTTGTACGTTGTGCTCCATTGCCTCAGTAAATTACTTTAGTTTTTCCAACATTTATTTAAACATTTTTTTACAACTGTATTTTATGTTTTTTGCTGCTTCTGCAATTACTTTCTTTTAAATAAAATAACAATAATACAAATAATAATAATTAAAGTCAATTTAATGAATGGCATAGGCGAAATGATTGTGTAGTATTTACCAAACATTTGATTCGCTTCAAAGGGTCTTGTATAAGAATGTGATTTATTATGTGAATTGTTATTATGAGAATTATTAAGTATTTTAAAATTTTAATATAAATTTAAATTGCCTTTTAAATTTATCAGTATGCGTTGCAGATGTGTCGACTAATGTTATATACCGCTCTAAATACAAACCAAATCAATTAAGTACAACTTTTCTATAATATATTAAGTAAATACATGATTTTATAATATAATTTTATAATATAATATTTTATAATATAATATATAATTTTATAATATAATATATAATTTTATAATATAATATATATATATATATATATATATATATATATATATATATATATATATATATATATATATTTAAAGATATCGTCCTCGTGGTTGAACTTCATTTTCTAAGGATACCTGCTAGACAAAATAAGAGAAGTAACACTCTCTAACAAAATTAATGCCTATATTAACTGTGTTACTTCCTTTAGAAAGGGCGTAGAAGTAGGTAGTTAAAACAGATGGTTAGTGATATTAAAGCTTCACCTATGGGAACACTGTAGTTACACGTTATGATTAGTTTTAGAACAGTGTTGCAGCGCCTCTTGTGTTATGTAGGCATATTGCTTTGAAGCTAGTATAGCCAATTTATAATTATTTTACTTCGCCGGCGATTTAATTAAAAAAATTAGCTCCTGAAAGTGATGAAAATAGGTTTATTAGTTAAAACATGGGGAAAAACGACGAATGTCTTTACCGTCTCTCTTTCATTTTTTCATGTCGATCTTTTAGTTCTGCTATTGGTGTTGTTTGCTTTAATATGTGTGAACGTTTTTATACCTTAACAGAAAAAGGGTACCCCAAGTTCAAGCAGGATATGAATTAGCCGCTATTTTCGAAAAAACAAAAGTCCTCCAAAATAGTAAATCTTACAAAACAACTGAAATTTCACCAAACTAAAAAAATTCTTTTCACCAAAAACCGTTACTTCATTTTATGTATTTACTAGTCATGCCCACTCACGTTGTGTGCATCCTGACAATATTTTGTTCGATTTTGCTTTGAAAGTAATCCACACCAAATTTTAAGACTCTTACGTATTAACTTTATGTAAGGGTGCGCATTCCATGGATAAAATTATACAATTTAGATGAATTTCTAAAATTCTAAAAATTTGAAATATTTAAATAACAATGTAATTCTACAAAGTAAAAATTCAAATTCAATTTTATTCAATTGGCCAGCTATTTGGCAGTAAGTATTTTATATTTTGTCATTATTTAAAAAAAGCGCCATCTGTTGTGCAACCGTGTTTAAAATATCTGGCTTTCAATTCACATTTTGTCATTATTTTTAAACAGCACCGCTTTAAAAAATAAAAGATGCTTTAAAGTATGCAGTCCATTTAAATCGGTAAAAAATCGGCGTACTTTCACTGCCTTTTCTCCACTTTCTCTTGGAAATAAGTATCCTATATTGGAATAAATTTTGTTAAAATCCATCCAGTAGTTTTTACGTGATGCGAAAACAGACAGACAGGCAGGAAATGAGTTACTGTTTTATTATATATATAGATATAGATTAAATCTTTCATTACATTAATTTATGAATTTATTTATTAGAATAAAAATTTATAAAGAAGAATTTTAAATCTATTGGAAAAAAAATGCAATCTTTTAAAACTGTTTCCTAATATAATAATCTTAATATAAATTTTCGGAGCAGTCACATATTCATTTTTTAATTAAAAACTGTTTTTTATTTTAATTTTTTGGTTACCAAAGCTTTTATCTTTGCTATTCATTCGCATTCATTATTATACTTGGTAAGCAAGTCACCATAGTCCTGACACTTGATTGTAATCACTGTCTTTAGTCAAGAAAAAGGGTTAAGTGATTAAAAAAATATAAGTATTTATAATACAAAGAAGCTAAAGAAATCGATGTGAAAAAAATCTAAAAGTTTTCTTCTAACTATGTATAAGGGAGAAAACTTAAAATAAGCCCTATAAAATGCCATCCTTTTGGGAAGCGTTAATCTGTTGTGGCAAATCTATAACTCTTAACTAGACCTACAGTTTGTCTAGTGGTCTGTGTTGTCGCTTTTTTTTTATTTTTTTCTGCTTTGCGCTCTCGTTTAGTTTTGTGCCCAAAAAAAAGTGCCTTAAGGTTTTTGGTTTCATTAAAAAGCCAAGTGATTATAGCAAGTTCATCGGTTGTGTTAAGCATTTATAAGAAAGCATTGAGTGACGGCAACCAAGAGTGAATAAGTATCTGCAACATTTTACACTTATCTGTACGATGAATCTGGCCGTTAAGTATGTGTATGCTGGTGATCGCAGTTGCACTAACAATAAGTGAAAATAGTGTTTTGAAAATATTTTTCAAATTGTAAAGAAAAATTATAAGAAACCGGGTTTATAATTAAATGTTGAAAGATGAATAATACAGTTTATGGTTATAGATGATAACTATTCGTTTATATTTTATAAATCAGTTTTACAAGGTATGGAGTTATAATATTTTTTACTTACTTTTGAATGGTTTTATTAGCATTGAATTTTTATTTTTATAATGACAATGATTTCTTTTCAATTACGATTGTATGTACCGAAAGTGTAATCAAAATTTTTGTAAAAATTTTATAGAAAATTTTTTCCACAAATTTTATAGAAAATTTTTTCCACAAATTTTATAGAAAATTTTTTCCACAAATTTTATAGAAAATTTTTCCACATATTTTATAGAAAATTTTTTCCACAAATTTTATAGAAAATTTTTTCCACAAATTTTATAGAAAATTTTTTCCACAAATTTTATAGAAAATTTTTTCCACAAATTTTATAGAAAATTTTTTCCACAAATTTTATAGAAAATTTTTTCCACAAATTTTATAGAAATTTTTTTCCACAAATTTTATAGAAAATTTTTTTCCACAAATTTTATAGAAAATTTTTTCCACAAATTTTATAGAAAATTTTTTCCACAAATTTTATAGAATATTTCTTCCACAAATTTTATAGAAAATTTTTTCCACAAATTTTATAGAATATTTCTTCCACAAATTTTATAGAAAATTTTTTTCCACAAATTTTATAGAAAATTTTTTCCACAAATTTTATAGAAAATTTTTTCCACAAATTTTATAGAAAATTTTTTCCACAAATTTTATAGAAAATTTTTTCCACAAATTTTATAGAAAATTTTTTCCACAAATTTTATAGAAAATTTTTTCCACAAATTTTATAGAAAATTTTTTCCACAAATTTTATAGAAAATTTTTTCCACAAATTTTATAGAAAAAATTTTCCACAAATTTTATAGAAAATTTTTTCCACAAATTTTATAGAAAATTTTTTCCACGAATTTTATAGAAAATTTCTTCTACAAATTTTATAGAAAATTTCTTCCACAAATTTTATAGAAAATTTCTTCCACAAATTTTATAGAAAATTTCTTCCACAAATTTTATAGAAAATTTCTTCCACAAATTTTATAGAAAATTTCTTCCACAAATTTTATAGAAAATTTCTTCCACAAATTTTATAGAAAATTTCTTCCACAAATTTTATAGAATATTTCTTCCACAAATTTTATAGAAAATTTCTTCCACAAATTTTATAGAAAATTTCTTTTACAAATTTTATAGAAAATTTCTTCCACAAATTTTATAGAAAATTTCTTCCACAAATTTTATAGAAAATTTCTTCCACAAATTTTATAGAAAATTTCTTCCACAAATTTTATAGAAAATTTCTTCCACAAATTTTATAGAAAATTTCTTCCACAAATTTTATAGAAAATTTCTTCCACAAATTTTATAGAAAATTTCTTCCACAAATTTTATAGAAAATTTCTTCCACAAATTTTATAGAAAATTTCTTCCACAAATTTTATAGAAAATTTCTTCCACAAATTTTATAGAAAATTTCTTCCACAAATTTTATAGAAAATTTCTTCCACAAATTTTATAGAAAATTTCTTCCACAAATTTTATAGAAAATTTCTTCCACAAATTTTATAGAAAATTTCTTCCACAAATTTTATAGAAAATTTCTTCCACAAATTTTATAGAAAATTTCTTCCACAAATTTTATAGAAAATTTCTTCCACAAATTTTATAGAAAATTTCTTCCACAAATTTTATAGAAAATTTCTTCCACAAATTTTATAGAAAATTTCTTCCACAAATTTTATAGAAAATTTCTTCCACAAATTTTATAGAAAATTTCTTCCACAAATTTTATAGAAAATTTCTTCCACAAATTTTATAGAAAATTTCTTCCACAAATTTTATAGAAAATTTCTTCCACAAATTTTATAGAAAATTTCTTCCACAAATTTTATAGAAAATTTCTTCCACAAATTTTATAGAAAATTTCTTCCACAAATTTTATAGAAAATTTCTTCCACAAATTTTATAGAAAATTTCTTCCACAAATTTTATAGAAAATTTCTTCCACAAATTTTATAGAAAATTTCTTCCACAAATTTTATAGAAAATTTCTTCCACAAATTTTATAGAAAATTTCTTCCACAAATTTTATAGAAAATTTCTTCCACAAATTTTATAGAAAATTTCTTCCACAAATTTTATAGAAATTTTTTTCCACAAATTTTATAGAAAATTTTTTCCACAAATTTTATAGAAAAATTGTTCCACAAATTTTATAGAAATTTTTTTGCACAAATTTTATAGAAAATTTTTTGCACAAATTTTATAGAAAATTTTTTGCACAAATTTTATAGAAAATTTTTTGCACAAATTTTATAGAAAATTTTTTGCACAAATTTTATAGAAAATTTTTTGCACAAATTTTATAGAAAATTTTTTGCACAAATTTTATAGAAAATTTTTTGCACAAATTTTATAGAAAATTTTTTGCACAAATTTTATAGAAAATTTTTTGCCCAAATTTTATAGAAAATTTTTTGCACAAATTTTATAGAAAATTTTTTGCACAAATTTTATAGAAAATTTTTTGCACAAATTTTATAGAAAATTTTTTGCACAAATTTTATAGAAAATTTTATGCACAAATTTTATAGAAAATTTTTTGCACAAATTTTATAGAAAATTTTTTGCACAAATTTTATAGAAAATTTTTTGCACAAATTTTATAGAAAATTTTTTGCACAAATTTTATAGAAAATTTTTTGCACAAATTTTATAGAAAATTTTTTGCACAAATTTTATAGAAAATTTTTTGCACAAATTTTATAGAAAATTTTTTGCACAAATTTTATAGAAAATTTTTTCCACAAATTTTATAGAAAATTTTTTCCACAAATTTTATAGAAAATTTTTTCCACAAATTTTATAGAAAATTTTTTCCACAAATTTTATAGAAAATTTTTTCCACAAATTTTATAGAAAATTTTTTCCACAAATTTTATAGAAAATTTTTTCCACAAATTTTATAGAAAATTTTTTCCACAAATTTTATAGAAAATTTTTTCCACAAATTTTATAGAAAATTTTTTCCACAAATTTTATAGAAAATTTTTTCCACAAATTTTATAGAAAATTTTTTCCACAAATTTTATAGAAAATTTTTTCCACAAATTTTATAGAAAATTTTTTCCACAAATTTTATAGAAAATTTTTTCCACAAATTTTATAGAAAATTTTTTCCACAAATTTTATAGAAAATTTTTTCCACAAATTTTATAGAAAATTTTTTCCACAAATTTTATAGAAAATTTTTTCCACAAATTTTATAGAAAATTTTTTCCACAAATTTTATAGAAAATTTTTTCCACAAATTTTATAGAAAATTTTTTCCACAAATTTTATAGAAAATTTTTTCCACAAATTTTATAGAAAATTTTTTCCACAAATTTTATAGAAAATTTTTTCCACAAATTTTATAGAAAATTTTTTCCACAAATTTTATAGAAAATTTTTTCCACAAATTTTATAGAAAATTTTTTGCACAAATTTTATAGAAATTTTTTTTTGTACAAACTTTATAGAACATTTTTTGCACAAATTTTATAGAATTT
Organism: Phasia obesa; assembly: GCA_949628195.1. Taxonomy (NCBI): domain Eukaryota; kingdom Metazoa; phylum Arthropoda; class Insecta; order Diptera; family Tachinidae; genus Phasia; species Phasia obesa. The sequence goes on along the minus strand of OX451217.1, from coordinate 149,522,062 downwards.
TTTTTTTTGTACAAATTTTATAGAAATTTTTTTTGTACAAATTTTATAGAAATTTTTTTTTGTACAAAATTTTATAGAAATTTTTTTTTGTACAAAATTTTATAGAAATTTTTTTTTGTAGAAATTTTATAGAAATTTTTTTTTGTACAAATTTTAGAGAAATTTTTTTGTACAAATTTTATAGAAAATTTTTTCCACAAATTTTATAGAAAATTTTTTCCACAAATTTTATAGAAAATTTTTTCCACAAATTTTATAGAAAATTTTTTCCACAAATTTTATAGAAAATTTTTTCCACAAATTTTATAGAAAATTTTTTCCACAAATTTTATAGAAAATTTTTTCCACAAATTTTATAGAAAATTTTTTCCACAAATTTTATAGAAAATTTTTTCCACAAATTTTATAGAAAATTTTTTCCACAAATTTTATAGAAAATTTTTTCCACAAATTTTATAGAAAATTTTTTCCACAAATTTTATAGAAAATTTTTTCCACAAATTTTATAGAAAATTTTTTCCACAAATTTTATAGAAAATTTTTTCCACAAATTTTATAGAAAATTTTTTCCACAAATTTTATAGAAAATTTTTTCCACAAATTTTATAGAAAATTTTTTCCACAAATTTTATAGAAAATTTTTTCCACAAATTTTATAGAAAATTTTTTCCACAAATTTTATAGAAAATTTTTTCCACAAATTTTATAGAAAATTTTTTCCACTTCTTTTATAGAAAATTTTTTCCACGAATTTTACAGAAAATTTTTTCCACAAATTTTATAGAAAATTTTTTCCACAAATTTTATAGAAAATTTTTTCCACAAATTTTATAGAAAATTTTTTCCACAAATTTTATAGATAATTTTTTCCACAAATTTTATAGAACACTTTTTCCACAAAATTTATAGAAAATTTTTTCCACAAATTTTATAGAAAATTATTTCAACAAATTTTATAGAAAATTTTTTCCACAAATTTTATAGAAAATTTTTTCCACAAATTTTATAGAAAATTTTTTGCACAAATTTTATAGAAAATTTTTTGCACAAACTTTATAGAAAATTTTTTGCACAAATTTTATAGAAATTTTTTTTTGTACAAACTTTATAGAACATTTTTTGCACAAATTTTATAGAAATTTTTTTTTGTACAAATTTTATAGAAATTTTTTTTTGTACAAATTTTATAGAAATTTTGTTTGTACAAATTTTATAGAAATTTTTTTTGTACAAATTTTATAAAAATTTTTTTTGTACAAAATTTTATAGAAATTTTTTTTGTACATATTTTATAGAAATTTTATAGAAATTTTTTTTTGTACAAATTTTAGAGAATTTTTTTTGTACAAATTTTATAGAAAATTTTTTCCACAAATTTTATAGAAAATTTTTTCCACAAATTTTATAGAAAATTTTTTCCACAAATTTTATAGAAAATTTTTTCCACAAATTTTATAGAAAATTTTTTCCACAAATTTTATAGAAAATTTTTTCCACAAATTTTATAGAAAATTTTTTCCCCAAATTTTATAGAAAATTTTTTCCACAAATTTTATAGAAAATTTTTTCCACAAATTTTATAGAATATTTTTTGCACAAATTATATAGAAAATTTTTTGCACAAATTTTATAGAAAATTTTTTGCACAAATTTTATAGAAAATTTTTTGCACAAATTTTATAGAAAATTTTTTGCACAAATTTTATAGAAAATTTTTTGCACAAATTTTATAGAAAATTTTTTGCACAAATTTTATAGAAAATTTTTTGCACAAATTTTATAGAAAATTTTTTGCACAAATTTTATAGAAAATTTTTTGCACAAATTTTATAGAAAATTTTTTGCACAAATTTTATAGAAAATTTTTTGCACAAATTTTATAGAAAATTTTTTGCACAAATTTTATAGAAAATTTTTTGCACAAATTTTATAGAAAATTTTTTGCACAAATTTTATAGAAAATTTTTTGCACAAATTTTATAGAAAATTTTTTGCACAAATTTTATAGAAAATTTTTTGCACAAATTTTATAGAAAATTTTTTGCACAAATTTTATAGAAAATTTTTTGCACAAATTTTATAGAAAATTTTTTGCACAAATTTTATAGAAAATTTTTTGCACAAATTTTATAGAAAATTTTTTGCACAAATTTTATAGAAAATTTTTTGCACAAATTTTATAGAAAATTTTTTGCACAAATTTTATAGAAAATTTTTTGCACAAATTTTATAGAAAATTTTTTGCACAAATTTTATAGAAAATTTTTTGCACAAATTTTATAGAAAATTTTTTGCACAAATTTTATAGAAAATTTTTTGCACAAATTTTATAGAAAATTTTTTGCACAAATTTTATAGAAAATTTTTTGCACAAATTTTATAGAAAATTTTTTGCACAAATTTTATAGAAAATTTTTTGCACAAATTTTATAGAAAATTTTTTGCACAAATTTTATAGAAAATTTTTTGCACAAATTTTATAGAAAATTTTTTGCACAAATTTTATAGAAAATTTTTTGCACAAATTTTATAGAAAATTTTTTGCACAAATTTTATAGAAAATTTTTTGCACAAATTTTATAGAAAATTTTTTGCACAAATTTTATAGAAAATTTTTTGCACAAATTTTATAGAAAATTTTTTGCACAAATTTTATAGAAAATTTTTTGCACAAATTTTATAGAAAATTTTTTGCACAAATTTTATAGAAAATTTTTTGCACAAATTTTATAGAAAATTTTTTGCACAAATTTTATAGAAAATTTTTTGCACAAATTTTATAGAAAATTTTTTGCACAAATTTTATAGAAAATTTTTTGCACAAATTTTATAGAAAATTTTTTGCACAAATTTTATAGAAAATTTTTTGCACAAATTTTATAGAAATTTTTTTGCACAAATTTTATAGAAAATTTTTTGCACAAATTTTATAGAAATTTTTTTGCACAAATTTTATAGAAATTTTTTTGCACAAATTTTATAGAAAATTTTTTGCACAAATTTTATAGAAAATTTTTTGCACAAATTTTATAGAAAATTTTTTGCACAAATTTTATAGAAAATTTTTTGCACAAATTTTATAGAAAATTTTTTTCACAGATTTTATAGAAAATTTTTTGCACAAATTTTTTTAGAAATTTTTTTTTGTACAAAATTTTATAGAAATTTTTTTTGTACAAAATTTTATAGAATTTTTTTTTTGTACAAATTTTATAGAAATTTTTTTTTGTAGAAATTTTATAGAATTTTTTTTTGTACAAATTTTAGAGAAATTTTTTTTGTACAAATTTTATAGAAATTTTTTTTTGTACAAATTTTATAGAAATTTTTTTTGTCAAATTTTATAGATTATGGAAATCAAATAATTATTGTAGATTTTGACCTTTTTTTTTTATCATATTTGAACTCTATTTTTTAATAAGTACAAGGTCTTTTTTTTAAATGTTTTTTTTATTTTTTATTCTCAATATTTCGCTACACCGTTGTGTAGCATCTTCAGGAAATAAAAATAATAAATGTTAACATTCCTGAAGATGCTACCCAATGGTGTAGCGAAATATTGAGAATAAAAATTTAAAAACATTTTTATAAAAAAGACCTTGTGCTTATTAAAAAATATAATTCGATTATAGAAATCTTTTTGTACAAATTTTATAGATTATAGAAAATTTTTTGTATAAATTTCATAAAAATAATAAAATAATTCAGTGAAACCCAAGGTTTTTACTAGAAAAGTTCCAAGTTTTATTTCATCAAAACATTGGCGACCACAATCCCCTGAATTAAAAGCAATGTAAAATAGGGTCCGAAGCTTACAAAATATGAGACGCTGAACGCCTAAGAGATTGCTCTTTACCGAAAATGGGACAAAATACTATCAGGACATGTTTGTACAGGGTGTGAAGTCTTAGAGAAATTTAAGGAAAAAAATCTTCTTAATATAAAATATCTTGGATATTTTATTCGCATACCTGCTAACACTGGCTTTTGTGTTGTGGAAACATAATATTTTCAGAGTGTTTGTGTTTTTTTTTCTTTGTTGGGTTGTGGCCGCGGCAGTAGCAGTGTAGAACTTACACCAACTAAATATCTGTTGGTTTTTTTTAAGACTTCTTCATATGTGTGATTGTTTGTGTTTTTGTCTGTTTGTCTGACTATAAGCTCGTCTGTCTTTCTGACTATCTTGTCTCATTGTTGATCTTTGCTTAAGCTTTTATACTTAATATTTTTTTCTCTAGCAGTCTGTTGCATCTGATAGTAAAAATTCTTTGTATTTTCGTGGCGGCAATTACAGTCTAATGGTTCAGTTGTCGCTGTATTTCATTTTACTTATGTTTAGTAGTATAGTTTAGTTATTTCATTTTTTGGAACTTACAGATGGTAATGACGAAAGTGGAATGAAGAAATCTTGAAAACACATCTATCTTCTTAAAATACCTATCTTTAGAATTTGAGCATCTTTCAAACTTTGCACGCCTTGCAAATAAAGATAAGAAAAAAAGAAGAAAAAAATGTCAAAGATCAAGAACAACAACTGTTCTTCACTTACAGTGTGATGCAAAATGAATCATTTTTATGATATTTTGTGTTTCTTTACACTTCTTTGAAGCAATTCATAGCTATTTATTTTTCAAGCACTAATCAGTTGTGCTTAAATAAAATAAAAATAAAACTTCTTTTGAATAATCCTATAAAAAATTTTTTGTTTTATTTTATTTTCGTTTTATTTTTGCTATATGCTGTATATGAAAGTCTTAACACAGGATCACATGCAAAACGAAATTAAAATGTCAAGCAGTTCAGCTTAGCTTAACAGCTTTATTAAACTAAATTCTCTTAAAATAATATTTTTAAGGCATGAAAAGAGTTTTTTGTTTATAAGACAAATGTTTTGTGTGCCGAGCATATATTCATATGAACCTTAACGACCTATATAATTTATAAAAAAAAACTGAAATACATATAGATATGCATGTATGTATATGTTTGTATATAGTAACAAAAATGCAACTAGTTTTACTTGTTATTATTAAGTTTATTTCTTTTTTGAGAAATCAATGTTGTGTTTATTTGTTTAAATCTACAAAAAAAAAATTCTTGAAAATAACTTAAAGTAGTGGCTGGCCTGCTTGAACAAATTCGGCTATAAATTTCAATTTGTGTTAAGACTTAGCCTGCAACAAAATGCACTCCAGAAACAGACATAAAAAGCTAGAAAAAAAGAAAAACTATTCGCCTAATTGAAACAAACACCAAAAACAGTTCGAAAAAAAACAATTTCAGGTGTGAAAATCAACACGGAAATTGAAAGAATAACATTTTTGTTGCCATTGTCGGTTTGTTACAGATAGCGAGACAGCAAGGCAATAAACCCTTGCTATGAATTGTGAATTGCCAATGGCCCTCTTTGGCCATTAATCATGCTCAATGTACTTATTTTTTTATAACGTTTTTTTTTTTCAACTAGACGAAAATTTTGCTTGCCAACACTGCTGCGTTGGTGCTAGATTGGTAGCAGCAGTTTTCAAAAAAACAAAAAAAAAACTATACCAAATAACATAGAATAGTTCAGACAGCTTTCGGTCTTTTCGTTGTTTGTGTGTGTATGTGTCATTGGCCAAATATGGCATTAAAATAGGCGAAAAAAATGTTAGGGAAACCTCAAACTCTCAATGTGCAGGCTTAATTGGCTGCTATAATGGCAACAAAAAAAAAAGAAAAAATAAAAACAAAATGAAAACTACAATACACAACAACACAACTACAGCGCATCTAATTGGATTGACCTAAGGTAGACGATAGAAGGAAGACCACAAACAGCTGGTAGAGAGTTTAAAGTTTGTACGTGCATGGCCAATAGCATTATAAGGTTTGTTTTCAATATATCATAAAAAAGGAAGAAAATCAGCATAAACTTATACTTAAACACTTAAAGGAAATTTCTTTGTTGAAATCAGTATCGCAATGTATTTTCGTTTATAAGAAAGTAAAATTCCATAATAAACCTAAAGATTATACCAGAATCTTCAAATGTTTAAGTATTATTTTTTTAACAGTGTTTTAACCCTTTTGCTGGAAATTGTCTCGATAGTAAAATATCAACAAAAGTTTTTAATTTAAAATTATTTACTTTAAGATTTTTTGGTGGCATTTGATACTGTTACTAACTTTTGAACAAATTTATAACACAAAAAATAGAAGCCAAGGTTAGTGTTCTTTTTAGACAGTAGGTTGGTCTTCATTTCATGGAATTGATAATACTGGGTCATTAACGATGAAAATTGTTGTTTACCATTTTGTCAACTTTGACAGCTTGTTGTTTCACAATAATTTAATATTTTACTTTGTTTTAAAGCGTACTGTCATGAAGTATGAGTTTTTACGCTCCGAAAAATTAATTGTGTTTTTGGTACTATATTAATGTAACTACTTATGCTAAGCAGCCAAATTTCGCATTGGTAATTACATTTGATACACAAGGTATCCAAGTCAAATGACGTACTAAAGATCATCATAATGTTTTTAAATTGGAATCGGTTGGGAACCATACTTGTATCGACTTTTAAAAATAACAATTCTTTTCAATTTTATTTTTCGTTTGCAATGGACCAACAGAAATCAGCTCGCATAGAGTTAATTCTCTTCCCAGCGAACCGGTGAAATTTTTCGCCTGTTTCGTCTGTTTTTGTGGACCTTTGTCGCATAAACAAATGTAAATTTTTAACGACATTTTCACGCCAAATGCCATAAAATACTGCTTCATTTTATCAACGTAGACGCAATAATCTGAAGAGCGATTTTTGCATATCACTTTTTTTGAATCACCGCACTAATTGATTTCCATGCGTTCAATTAAATTTCGTCCATTATTTCAGTGAAGAAAATTAAATAAATTGAATTGAAATATTTTCATAACACAAAAATAAATTCATAAATCTTTTATATTGACATCTTTGGAAATGCGTTGTCCTTCAAGTATGGTAATGCATACTCGTTAACCCGTATCAAAGGTTTAATAAAATTCTTTACAACTACCAGCTTGACATGAGGATCCGGAAGCATTATTTTCTCAAGCGGAACCAATGGCGAACGAATTGACCACAACCTCTTCTTTATCGCGTTTGGGCCAATCACCTCTTTGTTGCACTGCTCTCCCATTTACAAAAATAACAGATGTACTTTATGTAGCCGGTTTGCATACCGGCTAACAGTGAAAGAACCTTAAAGTCATAATTTATTCACCAATTGGGGCAAATGATGCGGTCCAAACTTAATTTCTTAGTATCATATGATTATTTCATTCCAATAGCATACATTATAAGGGACCTTTTATAAGCCGCTATCTTCAAACAATATAACAACTTTTAAACTTCTGGTGCCATCGAGATGGATTGGATTTCATTCATTAAACCGGGAATATCTTGGCACTATGCATAAGTTGCATCTATTGAAAGCATGAAATATGGCAGGTATGGTTCTTGCAGGTTTTTATATAAGGGAACCTTAACGCCCGGTGCTATCACGTTTTTATTAATTTTTGACAGCTTCAGTTTTCGAAATATACTATCCAAATGTTCCCGATGGTATTTCGCCTGAATCTGTAGGAAGTTTTTTTCTTTTCAGAAGAAAACACCCAGCCGCAACCAACACCCAGTGCACTACCAATCAATCTATCTAGGACCTCAGTCATTGGATTTAATTTCGGTTGATGTGGTAGGCATTAGTGAAAAGAATTGGAGCTAGAACATTTTTATTGTGAAAAAATTTGGGTTCCCCTATCTTTCTTCAAGGTAACAAAACAACATTTAATATATTTTGACGATAGATTTACGAGTGAGGACAGATACATTATAAGCTGTTACCGCAGCCCATACGATCACTAATGTGGGCGCTTCTTTCCGCAAAAGAGTTCGCGGATTGAAGTCTTATTTTTTTTGGACTCTTATTATACATGATCGTTTTGTTTGTTTCCATATCTTGTAAATTTTTATTTTTTATAAGGTTTTGTTAGTAATTTTTTTTTAATCTGAACTGCGCTGGATCACTTTGAATTCTGTGCTTTTTCCAATTATTGCTGCCGATGTTTTTTAATGCTAAAATAAATCCCAAGACATAACAAGTCGTCAGTAGGATAATTAAAAAGTTGTTTCCAGCAGTGAATGGGTTAATGTTGTACAATTTGCTATAGTCGCAACTATCTGTTGGACGTGACTTTTATGCAGCCTTCGTTCGTTATTGTGTATTATTCTAAGCATTTTAGCCTTAAACTTGAGTTACGTTATGCTAGTTCTTATTTGATACGTTTGCAGTTCAAACGTCAGTCTATAATGCCAATCACACCAACAAAAGCTTTACGAACAACAACAAAAACAACAAAATCAAAAGAAAATTCAACTTTAAATCTAACAATATGAACCAGGCAATGCTTTTAGCTTAATAAAAACAGAGTTAAGGCAAATCAGATCGGATCGTTGCGCATTAGTTTGGTGTAATAGGATTTGGATTTGGCAAACTGAATCAGCTACAGATCGAAAGCTGTCCATATGTTGACTGCCAACATTCCATCAATTGTGGGTAAATTTACGTTCTAGTTGCTAACAATGTAACAAAGTGCATAGTTTTGTGTTATTTTTTTATATTTTTGTACCAGCTACTTAAATTTTGTTATAAATAGGAAAAACATAAAAAAACAGCACAAAGAAAATGTCTAAAGACAAAAAAAGATTTATGATTAAGTTAATAACCTTTAATGTAAAAATATAAAAAATAAATTTAGAAAAAAAATCCACTAAAAATAAAAATAAACGAAATAACGAATGAAAGAAATGGTGGAAATTTAATTGACACTATTAACGTGTGTTTTTGTTGAATCATTCAGAGGTTTGTATAACAATTTTTCAGGAATTTGCAACACTTTCTTTTTTTATCTTTCAATTAAGAATTTTCAAAACTTTGTATTATTTTTTTAAACTTATATACAGACATTTCATCAATTTTCAACACCATCTTCAATCGCTTCATCATACAAGTACTTGTTATATATATATTTTGTATAAGCAGTAATGTAAATGAAAAAAGAAATAATAAAAGCAAATTTTCACATTGTTTTAATTCATGTGTTTGTTACGATTTTTTTCAAATCAGGCACGCAAACTTTTTAACCAATATTTGAAAATTGCACGCTGCTGTAGCATTTACCAAATGAAAAATATTTCTCTTTAAGCTATTGTTGTTTTTATTAGCTTCTGCATTCATAACCAAGTTAGTTTAGTTTTGACTTTAATTAATTGCAACCTAATGTGCACTGAACACGCAGCCAACATTTGCTTAGTAAAAATTCATTATTGTTGTACGAACTATTTTCTACATACATTTAGCTTTTCTTGCCAATCTCTAGAAGGGCAATTAACCATTTTCACTTTTGCAGTTTGCGCTTCAATGGCTTGTATACACACATTAAGCCAGCCCAATTTAATAAATATCGACTAAACATAAGAGTATATTCACGTTAAATATTTGAGCTGTACATTTTCTTTAAGCTTTTCTATTTTTTTGTTTAAACACGAAGAATCTTTGAATAACAAGCTGTTTCTTAGTACACATACAGCATAATATATTAAAAAACTTCTATGTATTAAAAATAATATTTCAATTTTCCCACTAATTCAATTAGGAGTATGTGCCTTCAGTCTTTTGTTTCAATGGCGAATAAACGTCATACCATACACATGTCATTAAGTAAAGGTGACTTGAAGATTTTTTTAATTCTTTCGTTTTTTCTAGAATTTCTATACCACATAGAAATCTATCATATAAAAACAAAAAATATTAAGAAGAGCCCTGTTGACAAATTGTACTTGCCATAAAAGGTACTTTTAAAAAAGGCATGATTAATAAAATAATATTTATAAAGGGTACTTTTCATTAAATGTACTTCTTATTTAGTATCAGTACTTTCTGTGTAATGCACTTTTTATAAGATTTAATTTTAATAAAAGATAGTTTTATTTAAGTTAGTTTTTATAAAAGGTACTTTTTAAAAAGATTACGTTTAAAACAATTAAGTTTTAAGGAAAGGAACTTTATATTCATTTTAAAAATGTACTTTTTATAAAAGCCACTTTTTACTAAATGTACATCTGAAAAGGTACTTTTTATAAAATATAATTTTTAATAAGTACTTTTTATTCAAAAGGATTTTTAATAGAATGTTGTTTTAATAAAAGGTGATTTAAAAAAAAATGCGATTTGAATAAAAAATAATTTTAATAACGGGTAACTTTTATAAGAATTACTTTTTATTAAAGGTTCTTTAGTAAATTGTACTTTTATAAAAAGTACTCTTTTGTAAAATAACAACTTTTTTTTAAATGCAATAAAATTAAGAGGGTTATTTTTATTAACGTAAAAAAGCTATTCTTTATCTCAATTACTGTTAAAATAAAAGGTACTTCTTATAAAAAGTTCTTTTAGTAAAGTTACATTTAATTAATTACATTCTTACTGAAACATCTTTTTACGGAAGCACTTTCTGCAAAGAGTTCTTTTAATAAAAGTAACTCTGAATAAAACTTTTATATAAAAGCTAACTGTATCTCTTAAAGGATATCTTTTATAAATTCTTAAAAAAAGTACTTTCAATAAATTAAATATAAACCCTTTTTAAAAATGTCCCTTTTAAAGAATTACTTTGAAAAACAGTTTCGAGTGCTTCGTAAAGCCGGGAGTTCTACAATTTCCCTTATATATTTTCAAAATTAAAAAATAAAACTTTTTATATTTGCCATTCGTATATATGAACTCGTTACCTGCAATACGTAGGGTACGACTATTTTAAATGTAAAAGAACAATTTTTCAAAAAATTTCAAAACTTCAATTGGTCTAATTTTTCAACAACTTACAACAACACAGGCCATTAATTTAAAAGCATAATCTTGGCAAGAAAAATATTATGTTGGTGTTGATGCCAATTGTTATTTTCAAGGTTGTTTATTTTGTTTGTGTTCGTTCCGTCTAGAAACACAATAAAAAAAGAACGAAGAAAAAAACATTTTTGTCTAAAAAATCCTCCAAGATAACAACAGATGTAAAAGTGTTCTAGTCTTCATGAAGTCTAAAACTCTAGGGATTTTATTGTTCTTTCGTATATTATTGTTATTTTTTTTAAGTCGTAGCGCAACTGGACATGTACATACATACATGCATTTTAAGAAAAATGCATTTAACGCTCGACATTTATAAATTGAATTCAATTTATTCTTATTCAAAAGTCACACAACAGACCACAAAAACAAGCATAATAGCTTGGGAAATTCTCTAAGGTATTGAAAAACTTGTGCGTTTTTATTTTTTTTGTTTCACTTTATTTTAGTATTATTTCTTTTGCTTCACATCTCGACAACGCTCGTATAAAGAGGAGTAATGGAGGTGGTCGTCGATGATGTTGCCATCATCAAATAACCGCAACAGAAACAACAACAATAACAACAACATTAGTTGCAAAGGTAACAAAAATGGAAATAAATAAACTTAAGAAAACTTTAAGAAATTTAAAGTTTGAAAAATTGCGACAAATTACCAAGCAACACGCAAAAAAAAAATACATTCATTTTCTAAAACTCTTAGGTTTTATATATTTTTCTGTTCATTGTTCAGTTTGATAAACTTTACTAACCTAAAGGATAAGATTAATCGATTTGGAATGGTTCTTTCATTCTGGGATTAAATATCTTGTATTTTATTAAAAAATATAAAAAAAACATAAAAAACGAACAAGAAAAATATTATTCAATCTCAACAACACTCGCTCCTATTATTTGTAAAACTTATGATTTACAAATTTCTGGCCAATAGTTAAATTAAATTATGCTGCTATCTATAATTGTTTGAATTAGTTCAATAACTTGACAACGATGATGATCGTGATGGTAAATATTGAATAAAGAATTTTGTTAATGTTTAATTATTTTGAGACTTAAGAGCGATCTTTCAGAGATGTGTAGCTGAAAATGGAATGAATACAACAAGAAAACTGGCGGCATTTAAAAAGACTTTTTATGTTTCAGAACCCATACAAACTGATTTAATTTTAAAAAATTTTATTTCATAGAATTTTCTACACAACACATTGAAAATGAAATGCGACAAGCATGCAGCATAAAAATAATTGCTAAAGAATTTATAGTTTGCATACGGCAAAATGTAATACCATGTTAAACATAATTTTCAATGAGAACGAGGGGTAGGTCAATATTAGGAGAACTTAGAATTAGCTTTCACTAAAATATCGAGTTTAAAAATACAACTGGTGACTTTTTAGAAAAATCCTTCATTCACTTGATTGTACTTAAAAGTAAAGGCATCTACGAAAACTAAGAATAAGTTAGACTAAGAAGAAGCATACCCAGAAAAAATTATTTTCCCCAATTAAAGGTTTTAATTGGTTTCAGACTAAAATTTAATTAAATAATTAATAGATTCAATTAGATAATTTTTTCGTTCTGTTTTGAACAACTATATATTTGAATCAATTAAAAAATCTTTGTGTCTTCATCTGCGCATTAAAAAATTATCCTCTTAGAGGGTCTATTTAAGGTAGCTAAAAATCTTTGATAAACTTTTAAGTTACCGAGGCGTCGCTGAGTATTAATGTCGGTTAGCGATTTCATTGTTAATTGAAAAATCAGTCTTAAAAAAAATGAGTGCAGGGCAGTCGTTGGGACTATATATATATATATATATATATATATATATATATATATATATATATATATATATATATATATACAAGAGTTGAGTTGTAAATTGTTGTTGTATCCATTTTATTCTCCAGATTTTGGATACCAGCGATTCGATTCCAAATTGAAATCAGAAACATTACGAGAAGAGATTCAAGACGAATGCCGACATTAGCTTACCAACAAAAGCCGTTTTTCGGAGCCATCCAAAATCTTACTTTGTATTGAGCTAAATGGAGGCTACTCAATATTTCACGTCCTTACGTCGTGTTTAATAAAAATGAGTGATGCGCAAACGGTGACGATTAACGAGGTCCAAACTATCATCGAATCATTGATGTTTTGTGGCTGTTTTTGGATGTCCAACTCCATGGGGTTTTGTTGAAGCTACCAGTTTTATTGTAACGTATAATGATTGGTATTCAAACACGATATTTTCGTGTGACAAAATGCATGTGAATGTCGTAGCTTATCATATTTTGCTACGTTTGATATGCTTTCGTAGGATTCTAAATAGCATGAGATATAGCAGACAGTTTTAATGGAGAAAAGCGAACAGACATTAATTCAAGGTATTTTTTGGTGTTTCAAAAAAGTGCATTAAAAACATAAATTTTATTTTTGTTAATGTAAGGAGAATATCGAAGCAGACCACTTCTTAAATATGTCCCTTTTCGACCCCCTTCTGTCCACAGTGATTATGGGCAACCTACATGTAATTTATGGCAACCTTACTTCCATTGAGTCACGTGTGACTGTAGAGATTTCAGACTGTCGACTGGTAATTACTGGTACTCTTTCTCATCACAGAGTCTCTAGTGATTGCTAATATTTGTCCAAGGCTTAGTTCCCCCATGGCATTCATATTTAATAAGCTTCTGCCCGTGATAATAAGTCTTATGCTAGCCAGTGCTACACATTCACTCACAATATTCGCTACCCTTTCTGTGTCTGCCAGGCATAGTTTGCAAGTATCATCTTCTTCGATTGCTATCTTCGCTCTACATGACCTCTCACTAATTTACTTTGCTGGCCTTCCTGCCAAGCGCCTGTTTGAGCACCACTCGAGCTACATTTAGTAGCCTCTCCCCACCTTCTCAGAAAAAATGTACATTAACGTACATTTGGAAAATTATTTATTTAAATGTGATTAAAAAAATACCTTTTTAATTGTTCCCTCTTAAAAGGGTTTAGATCACAGAAGAACTATTTTCATGACTATAATTCCGAAGTAGCAATTGTAGATTTTAAATATATATTGATCATCAACACTTCTTTGTGTACACCCTGTTGTACTTATGAACTGTGAAAGGATGTTACCATCTATGAGTGGAATATGAAAGCTAAAAATCTTGCGAAAAAGTTCAAATAAGCGGCGACGACCAGTTAACCTTGAAGTTTTCCATTCTTCTGTATAGTTAAGTGTATTTGTATGTATTAATGTACTAAAATACAAAAAAAATCTATGTACAGCTGTACACTAGTAAATATTTGTATGTATACAGGTATGTATGTATGTGCGTATGTACTCGTACAAGAAACAGAACATATTGCCAAAGTTTTTTTTTATCTTTCAGTTATAGTTTTTGTTATTTTTTGCTGTAGTCGTCTGAGACTTAAGCTCCCACAGAGGAGGTCCCTCAAATAGATAGACTTCTAGTTTATGGGTTTGCGTTAAGATCTATGCTAAGTAAAGCTTTTATGGCCAGATGAATGACACTTCATCTGTCTCTGTACTGTATCACTTTTCATATATTTGTATCTGTTGAATGTCCTATTGTAGTTTGTAGTGAATTGCATAAAGTTGTGTTTTTTTTTTCATTTGCCATTTTAAAGAAACCAAGCACTCACTCAATCTCTTACTGATGGTGGCACTTGTGCGTGTTACATACCGACATTAATATTTTCGTAAACTTGTAAAAAGAATACAAAAATAAAACAAAACTACTAAAACGAAACATCCTTTGCATTTTACAAAAAAAAAAAAAAAAATATCTTAAACTTAAATAAAAAAATACAACCATTTGTAACATTGAGTATCATTAAAACATATAATGTGGTTTGGAGTCACAATCTAGAACCATTAAAATTTTCAGCATACAGTGGAACAAACCTATTAAGTTCGAAAAGGTTAACAAACACCATAAAAACGTTAAAAACGAATCGAAATAAAAATTACAACTATTTACGGGGGCACATCTTTTTCCTTTATTTTCTGCAACCAGCCCTTTTAATCAACTTTTCGTATCATAATGATTTTTGTATGAAAAAAGGGTTACCATTTCTAAACACTAATTTTGAATCTTAATTTAATACAAAAAATTGACCATAACCAGGTTCCAGGTTTCACTTTGTCAATAAATAATATTAAAAAAAAGAAATAAATGCTTTAGTCAAATTATGTGCTGTGTATTTCTCTTATTTATATGGGTATATATTTTTTTATATGGGTATATATAATTACAATCGATACAATATCCTTGATAAATCAATACCTGTTCGATCAATAATTTCCCATTAAAATTAGCAATCAAATGCGGGCGTTCATTTTTTGAAAAGCATCAGTCTATTAGGTTGTTAAGACCACAATCCACAAATATACAGTCGAAAGATTATAAAAGGTGCTTTGTCATCTTAGAGACGAAAGCACTTTGCTTTCACTCCATTAAGCCTTGGAAATCTAATGTTTTTGTTTTCAAGAAAAAGTTCCTTTATTTCTTTACAACATCAGATACCTTTTGGATGTGACCTAAACCCTGTGAAGTTTTCCATATATTATATTCTGAAGGCCAAAATATCTATTAAGAGGAATAAGTGATGGTCAAAGCCTTAAAGATTTATATTCGAAACTTGTTAATTTACGGACATGAATGATAAGAATTATACACAAAGTTTTCGGATTATTCGCATATAAGGTCAAACTGACTCAAAAATTGAGGTAACAGCTTCTGAGTTTGAATATTGGAATTCACCCGTCCCCGATTGGACCCCTTTGTAATTTTTCGAGTAGGGTGCCGTTAAAGACCGATGCTATGCGAAAAATCTGAAAACGATTCACACCCTTAAAGGTTAGATCTCCCTAGCCATTCGTGAGATAGGCAAAGTCGTAGGAAATTAGGATAAACTTCTACGAAGCCAGCCACGCCAGTCCCATGAATAAGATCGTGTTTCATAAATAATAGAAATATTTGCAAATTTTTAAATGTATACTTGTATTTGGACCTCTATATATAAACTCGAAAAACGAGTTTTTAAATTCTTCAATTATCATATCAAAATTAAATCGATGGTAATTCCTTTCTGAGATGTACTTACTGCATGGCTGTTTTTCTTATTGTTTTATTATTATAAAAATATTAATTATATATTTAAAAATTATATTTATTATTTTTTGTCATAATTACGCATCGCACAGAATCGCTGGCTTATGGTATAAACACAACTGGGACGAACGACAAACTTCGCATAGTACGACGAATTCGTCGACAAAAATTTGTTCCATAAATTCGTCGACTATAGCATAATGAGAATGAACAACATTTAAAGAATTGTCAATATTCTACCAAAACTCCATTTTTATATTCTTTGATACCAGATAAATTTTTATTATTTATTTATTTTTATTCTATGATTGATTACATAAATAAAGAAGAAAACAATTCTCTAAATAAAAACTAATTTTATTGACTAAACTGCTTAAAAAATTAAAAAACGAGCACTCTGTATCAAGTTAGTCGACGTTCGTATAAGGCATACGAAATAGAAATAAATCTATCGCAGAGTTCTTTACGCACGAGGCTTTCATTGTGTGTATTTTTATGTACACAAATGTATTTTTTTTTTTTTTTTTTGACGAATATACGGAACGACAATATCGTCGTTCGTCCCAGTTGTGTTTATAGCATTAAGTGTATGTCCATGTACATGAAACAACAGAATGGTCTCCGCTTTTTCAGCCTAAAATAACCTTTCCTTGCATGTGATAGAAAAAATAAAATGACACAAACATGAAAGACTGATAAGTCTTATCGATCGCCTACCAAGTGTGGATGAAGAAGTGTTCTTGGTCTAAAATCTACTTTGGGCTCTCTTCAGTTTGTATAAACGGCGATAGACAAATATTTGACAAGGAAGGGGACAAAATATGAATCTATTTGTCCCCTTTCTTCTAGTACTTTATTGTATCATAAATATTTTCAAACTGTATTTAGTTTTATTTTTCCAATACTTATAAATATTCTAAAAGAAGGTTCATCTGTCTATGGTAATTTTTCTCAATAAGTAAAGTCCAAGCATTAATAACAGTTTTTATAAAAAATATATATTTATTGCTGTGCTGTGGTAACTCTAAACACAAATGGTTTTACCAGGATTTTTAGTTCACTTTTTATGCAATCGAAATTTTTCATTTCCTTCATACGTGCATGTGTCTGTAAGTGATTGACAGTAAAATGTCGTAAAAAATAAAAATCTAGTACGAATAAAATAAGAACATAAAAAAGACTCAAATATAATGAAAAATAAGTTTGGTAGCTTTAGGCATAAGAATGTCTAGAACGAACTGAAAAGGCTAGAGTAGAGCAGAGCAGCTTAAGATGTTTTTATTTGTGTGGTGCTAAGCATCACCTTAATGCAAGCTATTAACTCAGACTTAAGATATTTATTTTTTTTCGTATTTTTTGCTCTTTTAATTACATTTGCAAATGTTAAGTTTTAAATATATTTTTAATACAAAAAGCTTAACTTTTCAAACTTTGCAAAAAAAATCTACAGAACTACATCATTTTATTTACAACTTTAGTAGATCCTTACTAGATTTTATGTTGACCGTCTGCCAGCTGTTAGTCTGCAAAGTGATAAAGCTTGTAATGTGCTGTTACATGTATAAACTGACGTCTGGCTGATATTTTACATGAAAAAATTTAAAAAAAAATGAGAGAAAACAAAGTGCCTACAAAAATACATGTAGTTTTGCATTGACAGTATTTGGACGTGTTTATAGTTAGAATCATAAATTACAACTGAAATAAAAAATCATCTAAAATCTCTAATGAATACTAATATTTATGGCAAAAGATTCACTTTTAATAAACAGACTCTTAACGCAAACTAAGTGCAACATTTTCAGTCTCAGTCTCAGTTTCTATTTCTATTTCTGTTTCGTTTGTTTAGTTGTGGTGAGAATCACAATGAAATGAAGATGGCAAAATTAAACAAAGTTTATAATTTTATTTATAACATAAAGTGTGAAAAACAAATTGTTTGCTATTAAACTAGTAGCTAAAATAAAGTATGTAACATAAGTAATGTTCTTGTAGTTATTCAAGGCGGACAGTCAGGCAGGAACGGAGCCAGGCAGGCAGGCAGACAGGCAGACAGGCAATTGCAATAATCAACCAGCATGAGTCTTCTATTCTGGATGCTGGTTAAAAGTGGTTCTATATGTGTGAATCATGAATGTACGCTGTAATGACGTAATGAACTTAAATTATCTGCTTCTTGTAGTTGTTGCTCTTTTATTTCATTGCAATCTATACACATACAGCTGTAACAGTGTTGATGTGAAAGGATGTTAGAACATGTTTCTGTTCTTTTTTTTTCATCAAATACTCGTACGGTTACGTGATCATGTGATCATGAAGTCATAATAGTAGATATGTTTCTAAAACTATTCTATTTAAGTGTCGATTCACTTTTTTCTATACAGTTCAGTTATTTTTTCTTTTCACATTCGTTTCGTTACGTTACGTTCATTCCATTTCATTTTCTTTTATATTTACAACACTTTCGATTAAATGCTACTTTATATGGTATAATATCATTTATTTACTATGTATTACTATCAAATATTAGTTGTTGCTTTTTCTTTAACTCTAACAAGAGATAATCAAGTTCATAGATGGTAAGGAACTGATGTTAGATTTCTTTAAACGTCGGTGGTTCCGGTGACAAGATAAGTTTAGGTGTGAGAAAGAACCATTAAGAAATTTATCGTTTAAAATTCTATAAAATAGGAACAAATTGAAATCATTTTAATAATTGAAATAAAAAAGTTGGCTTTTTAAACTCATTTTGAAATCTGCTATAAAATACTGTTGAATCGGTGACTTAAAATTTTTTCAAAAAATTCTATAAGTTATTTATAAAAGAGAAAACTTAAATATGTTTCTTTTAATCAGGCGAATTAATTTCCTTGTGTAATTATAGATTATTAAAGTTTGTGCTTTAAGTCTTTTGTTTTATAATAAAGACTTTCATCTATACATATATAAAAACCGAGGTAGCCATTTAAATAATAATAAACTTATTTCAAATTTATTTAATTAAATTTGAATTTCTTCAAATAATAATAAACTAGCTGACCTTTTGAGCTTTTAACGAAATTTAAGCCCTTTAAATAAAAATACATGGAATACCTACATATCATAAAGTTTTTTTACAGAATAACTTACATATGGTGTAGATATAGGCTCAATCAAAAAAGAAAGGCAAATTGGAAATTATATCTATTTATTACTTCATCTTAAGGCCAGCGTATAGACAATGTTTTTTGTTTTTTTATTTGGTGTAAAAACGTATAAATTTTTGGGCGTGCCAGCTCGGGAGCAAGCCACATACAACAGGCCGTGTGAAAAACATGAATTTTCCAAAATTAAGCCAGCAATAGTCAATGATTGGCCTTGTGATTTGTTGATGGTAATAGCAAAGGCAAGACGCAAAGGGAATTGGAATGGTTAATCGTTGGAAATCATCGGAAGTCGTGGAATCAGTACGTTTTTGCCTTTGAATCTGCCACCGATTATTGTTGCCTCGATTCTTGGTTCGTATCATAACTAAGGAATAACCGGTGATCCAACCTTTAATGTTAGTACATGCGGTGGCATTCCAGTGGTTCCGGGCGGCTTTAAAAAAATAAATATATGTATATGAGGTGCAATATGAAAATTGGATTTTGCCACACCCTTCCGCCCGCAGACCGAAAATCAAAAATCAGACTTCACAGTGTCACACGCCTGAATATTCTGAAGATTACCTGAAAATTTCATCAAAATCGGCCTAGCTGTTTTGGAGTTCATACGTTACATACATATACACATCCTGTTTTATATGTATATATAGATAGCTAGATAAAGTACCTATATACAATTTGTAAAACGACATTTTTCTTAGTGTCAACATAAAAAATGAATAATAATATCAAGTATTTTGTTAAGCCATTTTAACAGGACCACTTCCGTACATGAAATATTGTTTCATAATATTGTTGCTGGTGCAGATAGTAAACGAAATTGAATATAAAAAACCAATTTTTAGAATTTTTGTCTATTTTATCTCATTGCCAATAGAAAAGAGAGGAAGTGTATTGAAAGTACGCAATTTTAATGATTTATTTGTACATCAAATTTGGCAGCACTTTTTAATTTTGCCATCGGGAAATTTTAAACACTATTTACAGAACTCTTCCATAATATTAGTTTTTTATAAAAATTTTAGAAATTTTTACCCAGGGATGGGTGCCTCTATATAAATTAAATAAACCATGAGTCCTAAAATTTGGTGGTGAATTACTTTCAAAGCAAAGTCGAACAAGATATTTTAAGTACGCTGATGAAGTGGTGGGTGCTGCCAGCTTTATAAAAGGCTGGATGCACAGTAAAATGGCTTAACAACATTTTCGAAGTTATTGTTTATTTTTTATTTTCATACTAAGAAAAATGTCTTTTTACGAATTAGTTATTTAAAATTATATAAACGTTTATTTATTATTATTTAAAGAAATTAAAATTCATTTAACCACATTTGAAATAAATTTATTATTTTTGATAAGTAGACTTAGACTACTTTCAAGATAGAAGGCTCATATATTTAAACTTTACTCGCCTTTTATACATACGAACCGTTTTTAAATTTTTTATTTTATTTTTCTTAAGGAAATTATTTATTAATAATTCATTATCACCAACGATTATTGTTTTTTGTTATATTGTACAGTGAGCAATGCCTTAAATTAAAATCTATTATAAATTTTAAAATAAATAATTAATGTATAAGAGGATAACTGCTCTATAAATCTCAGGTTGTAAATCTTTAACCAAACCAAGAAACACTTAGACTTTGTCACTTATAACCAGGCCTCTGATTATAACTGTGCCATCATTCGTTTGCTGACTTTAAGCCATAATTTAACATACGCAAAACATTAGATGGTACAAATAAGTTTCAAAGTATAAGTTGTTTAATACGCCCAGAGATTGTTGGCAAAGAATCAACCAATAACTAAAGCTACTTCTTACTTCTCTTACCTACCCTCCCTCTCTTCTTATGCTATCAGCATTGATTAAGTATGCATTTGAAATTTGTGCTGCTAAGAATATTTGTTTCAACGTCCGTTCGTTCGGTTTGTACATCTATCCGTCCGTCCAATGTTCCCAGTATGCGTCTGACTTGTTGTTCATTTGTTTGCTTGTTTGTTGGTTTGTATGTTTGTGAGTAGTTGTAATTCATAGGCTTAAAGGCTGCAATTTACCGACCCTAACGGCAGTTTTCGTAAAAATGCGTTTACGCATCCGCTATAAAATTGGCGACGTATTTATGTTATTCCATATCGTCTGTTCTCATGACTTGGCTTTAACAAATGATGATACTTGCTGCATTTATAGCTGATGGTTAAGAGGACTGGTCCAACGACTCTTTTTAAGAGCACGATTATTTTCCACATCTTTTTTTTACTTTCTTACACTTTTTTTCATTTTCCTTTGATTTTTGCATAGAACCAGTTGACAATTAGTGCTGCAATACTTGTGCTGCAAGACAACATTAACTACAACAAGAGCAACTTAAAAAAAACTATTAAAAATCACCTTAACAACTAGATTTGCGTGTGATGCAGACATGTACGTGCAACAAATAAAATTCGTGTTTGACAGCGGGTGGAACGAGAAGATAGAGTTCTAATACGCAACAAGCAATAAAAGAAACAAAATAAATGAACAGTACAATTTACCGTATTAGGCCTCTAATACTCAATGCTGTTTTACTCTATTAGCAACAACAGAGCAATAAAAAAGCCGTAAAAAATTAAAAAAACCAAAAAATAATTGTGTGTCGAACTAAAAACAAATTTTCTAAAGAAAATTTAAAATGGACAACACAATTTTCACAATTTTAAAATAAAACCAAAAAACAAGACAGAAAAAATTAAATAAACCAAATATGCTAAAATTCTGCATATATGTATATATAATAGGGCGTATAAGTAGACGTCAATAACTATTTGTCTTATTGGCAAATATACTCCTCTATTAACAAATATATGTACATACATAAACTTTAACATTTTACATATTTACATATGTATAAGTGATCATTAAGGTGGTGCACGCTTTAAAAAATAAACAAGAAGTGTAAAGTTTTATCTTATTTTGTATGGAGGATATCGAAGCAGACCAATAACTTTATGGGTCCCTTTTCGACCCCCTCGTTCCACAATGATTTTTAGATCCGACTGTTTTAAGACATGCATACTTACATTGAGTCTTGTGCTGTCACTAGCCTTTATGTTGGGTTTGCCGATTATTAACCATAATAATATTTATCTCTAAATTTGAAAAATATTTATAATATTTCAGAATTAAAAACTTGGTAGTACAACAATTTTAAAACAGCCTTAAGTCTCAACTACGCTATTGTTTTCCATGACTGGCCTACGAGAGCGCAGCCAGAAACCAAGAATTATGCGGAAATCTTTTTTTATAGCAAAAATCAATCAACTCTTCAGTCTTTTCAAAATGTAAAATCTAAAAATCTGTTCATGTATGTAAAGTACTCACTCGTATACCATAGCTACACATGGCCACAGATTGATTACACTGGTCAACACAATTCTTGTTACTTTCAATTTTATTTCTGTTATTGGGTATATCAATGGCTCTGACTATGATTAAAATACTACGAGATTGCTAACAGCTTTACTTTTTTTTATTTATTATTTGGTTTAAAAAAATTTAAGAATTTTTATACACATGTTAACAACATTTCTGTTGAACTCTATCAAATGATCTCTTCCAAGATTTTCTTAAATGAACGACTTTAGGTAGATCCTGTTGCAAACTCCAGCAGTAGTCTGCCAACATACGAGTATGTGTATCCCAACTTCCCTGATAACGTTCTTTTATTGTCTTAAGATCCTGATGAAATCTTGCACGCTGCTCTTCACTAAAATCGCGGAAATGTTGTTGCGAGTGCAGGAAATGTATTTGTATGCTCATGTTGCGCCTTAGCTCTTGCCAGTTCGATAAAATGCACTCAACAATCTCAGCATAGTCGTCAGATTTCTTGTTGTATAGGAAAATACTCATAACCAAAACAAATTAATTCCATGCTTTGGATTCGAATTCCGTCATTGATTTAACAAAATTAGGATCATTTACGAGTTGCCTAATTTGTCACCCATCAAAAATACAAGCTTTCAATTTTTCTGTACTTTATCCTAGAAACTTGCGTGAATAAAAATTTTAACTGTCGCCACAAGTCAAGCCCCCTCACAAATTGCTTCATTATGCCGTGATTAATATGAAGCGGTGAAAGTATGATTCGGTCTCGACCCACTAAACCCACGTTTATAAAATTTTTTCTAACAACTTTCAGCGCTTTTCTTCGATTTCAAAGATTAATTCCGTTAATGTTCATGTTTTTTTGTAGAAGTCGTCATGATGGTTTCGAGGTTCTCACCAATGCGTGGGTGCTACGAACAGTGTTGCATACAATATGTGGAACCTATGGCTTGTCCTGATTGCGAATTTATAATACTCTTTTTTTAAGAAGTCCGATGTAGGTTTTCGATATTTTTCAACTATATATATTCACCACAAATATATCAAGCCATATCCAAAACAACAACAAAATATTCTTTAGGGTCCAATAAAAAACGCAGATCTAAGTAAAAACAGTAAATGGGGATAGTTAGCTGTATCTCAAAAACAGAAGCATTTACGGAAAAATTGTTGCAATATTTAAGAAATAGTCGTCAATTTGAGATAGAAACAACAAAATACATATTTATGTTATTTTCTGTTGACCAGTGTTATTTTTGCTCTGTTTCGTAGCATAAAAGTGGTAATGTTTTTTTTTTCATTGATATTGTTGTTATTTATACTATTTGTTATTTTTGTAAATTTCTTTGCAAGTCGAGTTAAAAAAGCAAAAGTAATTTGTGGCAGTTCTTAACCACATTTGCAAGTAAATAAAAAATTACTATAAAAAGTAAATTCCATGTCCTATGTACTACCACATGTTAAGAAATGATAAAGACTTTAAGCTAGTTTGCTTTTCAGGAAAACAAAAGTCAACAACATATTCGCCAATACGAGCATGTGTTGCTGTTGATTGTAAGCTTATTGTTGATTTTGGAATTTGTATTGTACATACGTACACATATGATATGGAAATAAATCTTAAAATTTTTATCGTAAAATTCACTTTTTCCTAAAACAACAATAATTCTTTGCAATAACTTAAATCAGAATGTTGTAACTATCAGCCTGCATGTCTGTCAGTTGGTCTATCTGTTGCCCTGTGTATTACATGTCATATTTCACAAAGACATTTATTTGCCAGAAATGTTGGGGTAAAAAACAACCTCAAAATCATTTCGATTCTTGTATTTACAGATATTCGTACATACACACAGAGGTATTTAATTGTTAAAGTAGGGCTACAGGCAACAGTATACGCAATTTCTAGTGCAATAAATTTTTCTGCAGTGAATTAAATTATTTCTGTTGGCGTTTAAGCAGTAGCAAAAATTTTGATCTACTTCTTCTGTTCATTTCTTAGTTGTCTTTGTTCGGAAAATTTTTAAAATATTGTCCAGCCTTGTAAAAATAAATTTAATGTTTTAGGGTTCTGTAGCGCATGCGTGAGTGTTATTACAAGTACTTGAAAGCAACAGACCTCTAGTCCATTTATTTACTTTTTAGTTTTTTTCTTGCTGTACTACTTTTTGCTTGGCAGTCAAATCATAGTCGTACTTTTTTTTTGAGAAATCATTTGTTACGTGTACGAGTATGTAACATGTTGTAGTGACAAGATAGACCCTTTTAAAACAAGTGACAGACAGGACGTGGGCTTTTCTTAAGTTATAGTGCTTACATGTATGTTTTTCTTCGAACCTAAAGCTTAAAAAATAGTCTACAGTCCTGCTGCGATAGTAAAAATGTTATGAAAATATTACGTAAATTACGATTAATTGTCATTGAGTTGTATTTTTAAGCATTCTTTCGTAATATTGGTTATTGGCAAAGTAGAAAAACAAGCAATTTGGTATAGTAGACCTCTATAAATGCAAACGAAAAAATGTAAAAAAAAAAACAGACAAATATATAGAAATAGTTTAATGATTTCAAAATATTGAAACAAACATAGAAAATAATTAAAATGAGTTTTTACTTAAATTGTAATTCAATATAAATATTCTTAATTTTTAAATTATCTCAAGCTTTAAGAAATTTTACGATTTTAATTGTTTTATTTGTGTTTTCCTATGATGGGGCTCCGTATCCATAGGTGCCAACGGGACCCTAGCTCCAATACCTTTACTCTTCTATTGTACTGTATCTCTTGAACTGCAACAATTAAACTGCATAAATTTTCAGAGAAAGTTAATGGCGATAGCTGTTTTAAAAATAAATAAAAAATTAAAATAAATTAAATTGTATAAGTACAAGAAATATGCTTTTTGTACAAATTTTATTACATCCTAAAATCATGCTTGTCAAAATATGATTTAAAATAGTCACTGTACAAAAAAATATATGTATATATTTCAGATCAATTATAAATTACAAACTGTAGGAGATCGAACTAGTGTCTCACTAGTATTTTACTAGTACATAAAGCACCAGTACTTGTTCTCAAGTGTAAACTTTTCTATACCATCTTAATGCTCAAATTAACATTGAGTGTGTTTAGAAAATCTCTCGTACCATTTGTTTTAGACGCATACTACATACACATGGACCCGATTTGGTGCTTTTGAACTAGTTTATTACCAGTTTTTAAATACCTATTGTGGTATGGCAGTTCTTCTTAAAAACACTAAAAATATGAATAGATAATTAGAATTTCTCATCAAAATATTTTATTTTTATTATAAAAATAGAATAAAGCAAAGACTAAATCTTAAAGATCAAACTCCAAAAGTTATACTAAAACACAAATTTTTCTGTTACCGAAATATTCTATCAGTCTGCAAAAGGTATCCTTGAACTACTTGAAGTACTACAACTCATCAGCACTAGTATTTCGTAATGAAAGTTCTAACCCTGTTTTCACTAGTGTTTGTAGTTCCAGTAATTGCACTAGTCGCTTTTAGACATTTATCGCTTAATCTCCTACAGGGACTCAACAAAATCCCTGAGTGTCTGTGAAAACGAACACAGTCTCAACAAGACTCCCACAAAAAGATCAAAACATGTAATAATATTCAATCAGTAGCATGTCAGCTTTCAAGAAAGTAGGTTGGTAGGTAAAGCGACCAGCTTTGTTTTATGATAATAGTACACTCTAAATATTTAGGAACTAATTAGGAACTTTATATAGGCAACTAGTTTTGTTTCTTTTTATCGTGGCATTTATTATTGTTACACTAAAAACGAAAATTTATTAAAATGAGAGTAAGAAATAATTTTTAATTTAAAAAAATACATCAATTCATGTTCTTCTTTATTATTCATTTACGTTTAGTCGTTAAAATATTTATTTATTCAGTTGTACATAATTTTATTTGTATTCAATATGTCACATATTTATCTATATCTATACATATATAGTAAAATAGAAACTCATTTCCGTCTGTCTGCTTTTCATTTGTGTTCGCATCACGTAAAAACTACTAGATGGATTTTAACAAAATTTTGTGAGGAGGTACCTTAGCATCCTGATTCTAATATAGGATATTTCCACAAAAATATCTCATTTCTAAGAGATAAGTGGAGAAAAAGCAGTGAAAAACGCAATTTCCAGTTTAAAGGTACTGAAATTTTTGGTTTAAAACTGGGATATTTTAAAGACTATTGCGCAACATTAGGCGCCAATTGAACAAAATTTGTATTTGATTTGTACTTTTACTTTGTGGAATTACATTATTGTCTTACAATTGGTGTGGAATACTTTCAAAACAAAATCGAGCAAAATATTGTCAGGACGCCCACGATGTGGCGGGCACAGCTAGTTCTTAAATATAATTAATTTATAAAATAAGCAATTTGACCATATACAATGCTTACATTTCTTGCAGTGTAAAAGCAACAATACATACTCATTTTAAAAAATTCATTGGTTGGGTGTCTTAGACACTATAAGACATTTTTGTGGTGCTTTGAATACAACTGAACTATATTCTAGTGGTACGGAAGCCTAACACCAAATACAAAATTAATTATTATCATTCATTCGTTGCCACAATTATGCCTTACTAATTGTTGCACACATACTTTCACATACAATCGTCAACACAAAATTAAAAACAATTGCCACACATTCATAAATGCCATCACTATCACTATCACCATCACTAATCGTCCTCATCAACGCCACCTTTTGTAAATGGCGATAAACGAGCATATTTGAAATATTTCATTATCTTTGTGCTTTATTGATGCTGATGCTGGCTGCTAGCTGCTTGCTGCTGGTGTAATAACACGAGTATTTAACTTATAACTGCAATAAAAAATAAATAGTATATTGTGTGATGTGTGTTTGAAAGGATTTTAAACGCATTTCTTAAATCTTTTAACAAACAAACGACACATAATAATAGGAAACTAATAGCGTAACGCAAAGAGTCATATCGATTCGAAGAAGTTGAACGAACAAGCAGTGAGTGGATGGAGTAAGTGGAAAAGTAACTAACTGAATAAGTATGATTGTATCAACTGCAACAACAATTGCTATGTTAGCAATGATTTAAAAAAATGTTTTGTTAATTTTCTAAGCGCCTCATTCGAACGAAATGTGAAGAACAATTCTGTAAGAAAAAAAAAGCTAAATAAATACAACATTAATACTAAAATAGCAAATTATGTGGTCAACAATACCATATAAGGACAGCATGTCCATAGAGAAGAAAGAAGAATAAAATGTTAATAATGACGACGATAATGATGACAATGTTGTTAATAGTGATGACTGTGACGGCTATGGGGATGCCAAATAATGCTAATGATACGACTGATGCTGATGGCAGGACAAAATACATACATATGTGTTATCGTACATACTTCCAAAGCAAATATCAGCTATAGATCAACATATCCCCAGGAGCTTTATTTAATTTTATTTTTGCAACTTCTTGGTCCTTTGCAGCTTTGTGTTGTGGAGAATTAATTCTTAAGTTTATTTCGAAATGTGCGTGTGGTTTTTTAATACTTGCACATTTTTGTAAGAATTAAAATTGTATTTTTTTCATCTACCATTTTTCAATTGATTTAAAACGTATTCAGAAATTTGTTTTTGGCGGAATTTATATTTTCCAAAGGTATATTTTCACTCAAAATAGTTATTTTTAGTTTTGTACCCACACAGGGTGTCAACGGGCCAATTATATCGCTCTAATGTCTCTCTGTCTATTAAATGGTTGAGCCGTAATATTTAGATAAGTTATGGACTTCTTTTATTATTCTATTAGTATTCCAGTGTGTTGCTGGGCATGTGAATCCCAAACGAAAATCATTCGAATTTTTATGTCTTACATTGGTTTTCTAAAAGGTTTTCTTTCAAATCGAAATACTTACGCAGTAAACCCCCTGCTGGTAAATATTTAAGAATATAATTTCTTGCACAACCCATTTACATTTTTGTACAAAAAGCAAAAAGTAAAGGAAAATATAATAACAAACTTAGATGGAAATTATATTGGTAATGACCATAAATACGACCATGCGACGATGACAATGATCATTCTATGCAACAACTTTAATAGGTGGATGGATAAATTATATGTTTGCATTATTGCATATAAAAAAACTCCATTTAATAAAATTGGTAAAATACAACAAGCACAAGTTGAAGTTTATTTTCAGACATTATAAAAAATTAAATTGAAATGCTTGAGAAATCATCAAACGCTGTCACATAAATTCACAAATGGGTTGTATGCATATGTGTGTTCAATAAAGGGTGTCATTTTAAAGCTGTACAACTTTGAATATGAATGAAAACATTTTGATTTTATTAGAAGGATAATTTTATGTTGTATACATTAGTGTTTGCTATGATTTTAGGATGAGGCCTGGAGCTTGTTCGCATGTAGCATGTTTTGTAAGTCCAATTTTTTCGAAATTTTTTTGAAGCGTTCGCAAAATGTTTCTTTTTATTACGTCAATTTCCTAACACACTGTATAATGTAGTGGCGCTGTGGTGGAACAAACATCTGTTACAATTAGGATTCCAAATAATTGGTATTTATTATATGCTTGGGTTAGAAGCAACATAAGCGACTAATTTAATTTTCGTTCTCGAAATGTATGTTTGGATTTTCTCACTTTACACAAGAAAATGTTGCTTATTGACATTGCCGTCATAATTTTAAAAACATCCCTCTGGGCATTTACCACGTCCAGGTTCGAGCCGTTTTTGGTACATTGATCGACCATCTCGTTTCCACGAATGCCTTCATGTCCTGGAACCCACACTATCCTTATGCGATGTCGTCCAAGTAAGAACCAGAGGTTGAAAGCACGACAACACACTTCTCGACTTGACTTGACTGTTTTTGAATCAAAGACCTTTATGGCGGCTAGACTGCCAACCCAAATATCAACAGCCATTGCCTCGTTTGTAAATTCTCCAATTCTTCTTGCCACTACCAATATAGCATATATTTCCGCCTAAAACACGTTAGAGGTATCGCAAAGCCTTAGTGAAATTTATAAAATAAACTTTTCCAAATTGTCAAATGTCTTTCTGGCATACAAATGATAATGGACAGACAACCTTGGTTTAAAAATGGTACCATTAAAAGGACACCCCTTCATTTTATTGTCGCAGTCTTTGTTTTTTTTCTAAAATAATCATGTTGTATTTATTGTATTTTATATTCTACACTATTCTGTACAAGTATGAGTAGTTACTTCGATTTGAAGTTTTTCCTGTTGTGTTGTGTATTGCGTTGCGTAAATTGACACTCAATTAGAGTCGGTTACATATCACAAGTCAATCAATGTTAGAATGTGTTTTTTTCATCATGTTTTTGTCACGTTATTTAGAAAAACCTACAAATATGAAAAAATAAACAAAAAAAAAAAATGTTTAAATATATAATAGAAAAATCTTTAGAGCTTAAATAACCATCTTTCAACTGCATCTGATGATGATGATGACGATGATAATGGCATGATTTGCTGCAGTATACAAACAAAATAAAGCAGTTTCGTTTGCAATAATTTTCATGGTGTTTTTGTATGTTTGTTGTTGTTGCTGTAGCTGATGCATAATGCAGCCAAAACCAGAAAGAACTAAACAACGAAGAAATGATGGAGAAAAACAAAACCCTTTTTTTCTATTCCTGTAATACCGTTTTATGGCGGCAATGATCACTCTATGGTTGAGTTGAAGTTGTCATGTTATTCGTTGCGGCGTCATTTATTTTGCTAGTGACAGCTCAGCGTGAAATGTTTGTTAGTTGGTTCTTTTCCAACCATCCAAATCCAACTGGCCGTCCTTAGTACACTGAGTACATTTAACAAATACTTTGTGCTGTAGCTGTACTGTGCTCGTTTTTTTATACCTTTTTCCTGTCCGTCTGTCTGTCTATTTTTTATCTATTTGTCTGTCTACATTTTAAACTGTCTTCTAATGCAATTTCTGGCTATATATTGGTTTAGTGTTTAGTCCACCTTTCTGCTTGTCTAGCTATCCATCTATTCTTTTATGTCTGTCCATACTTGAATCTAACTGTCCCTACATTTGTTAATGTTTTTCCTTGTTTTGTTGTTGTTGTATTCTTTGTTCTGTGTCTGTCCGTCCATGTTATTGCCTGTTTATTTGTTTGAATGTCCATCTTTCAACCAAGTCCATTTGACATGTTGTGCTGTCATATAGTTTTTTTCCCAAGTGATCAATTACATTTTAAGTTAAAAGGCGTTCTTGTTGTTGTTATTTCTGCCGTTTTAATCTTAAACTGCACCTTAATGACTCTAGGACTCTTTTCCGGTTTCATTAATTAACGTATTCAAGTAATTAAGCTTGAATATTAGACTGAATATTTATTATTGCTGATTGCTTCTCCTCTGCTGCATACTTATGCTTGCAAGTGTTATAAAATACTTTGTCTTTTAATGTTTTTGTTTACTTCATCTAATAACGCTTAACTACTTTCTAAGGTGATTAGAAAAAACAGTGAAACTTAATTGTTTTTACTGCTTAATAGAGTGTTTATTTATTGCAATTTGGGTAGACATCTTAGATAATTTATAAATTATAAAGAAATTATAGGAAGACGAAGTAAATTTTTTGAAATATGAGCCATAAGGACGTCCATAAATGGAATCTTTAGAATCATAAAATAATTAAAAAAAGAACTTTTTACGATGTTCAACAAAGTCAGGTTACATTTTATTGGCGCTGCAAAGTTAAATTTATTAATTGCATTTGAAAACTAGGGGAAGTCAATATGTCTGTAAGAAAAAACTTTTCGAATTATAAGGAAAATGTAAAATTTTGAAAAGTGTCGTTTTGATAGGCGATTGCTTACGACTTTTTCTACTTTTGAACGATGGAAAAAATACACGGATATATGAAGTTAAACGCTGCTGTAAATTCACAAATACAAACTTTGTTTTGGACGTTCGGTAGAGCCTGTTATGTCGGTAATCATAAAATCTATACACTCATATAATAAAACTGTAACAGGACCATTTCTGTACATGAAATATTTTTTTTTTTAAATTTTTTTCCTGGTGCAATTAGTAGTCGAAATAGATTTTTTTTTTTGAATTTTTGTCTGTATATATGTCTGTCGGTTTGTGTTCGCATCACGTATAAACTGCTGGTTGAATTTTAATAAAATTTTGTGAGCAGGTACTTTAGTATCTTACATTCAGTATCTTACATTCAGACTCAAGAAGGGTCTTAATGCCTACTAAGCCTGTAAGAACTCCAATTGGGGACTACGACCAAAGGTTGTAAACTGGATTAACACGCCGGTTGTACGACCCATTGTTTCCTATGGATGCTCTGTTTGGTGGGAAGCAGGAGTCTCATAGGAAAACTTTTGCCAAGGTCCAGATATGTGCTTCAATTGGCATCACAGGTTCAAGCAGAAGTACACCTAAAGCAGTTTCGGACATCATTCTGCACATACTCCCCATCGAGGGCTGTGTGGTTGGAATGGCGGCGAGAAGTTTGTTCAGACTTTTTTAATTAGGGTTGGTGAGGTCGAGTAACATAGGATACACAAAGATTCTAATTGAGGTCGGATTTAAGGGACTGCTTCAATTAACCCCTGGGCTAACGGACTTTATGGTTACTGAGTTTGATTTCCGTAGAATAGTCTTGGTTGTATTCACAAAAAGGGAAGAATGGTTGGGGTCTGGTAAACTATACGACGGGGTTGCGGTGTCCACATTTCGACTGCGATACTGGTGTCCATATTCTGGGAACTAGAACACACATATCGTACAGACTACCAGATGAGTGTAGTGTGTTCTAGACAGAGGTTTTGGCGGTTTTGAAAGCCACAGAGCAGGTGTCTGGACAAATTTCAGAAGGGAAAGAGGTCACTCTGTACGTCGACAGCCAAGGGACACTTAAAGTGTTGAAAGGACATAGTGTCAAGTCAAAGCTGGTAGATCAGTCCAAAAAGGCTCTCGACGTGCCGGTAGACAAATATAGGGTTAGATTGTGTCGGTGACGAATTTGCAAGATTGGGATTGGATGGTAGTTTTTTAGTTAAGGTAGAATCGGTTAAGCCACCGTTTAGCCGTTACTATAGAATTATATCCGACTGCATACTTAGGAGATTTAACCTGACCTAAGAAGTAAGGAACGATTGCAAAGTATCACGGGAAATTTAGCCCATACTGGACGCTGCAAAAACCAAGTTACTTCTGGGTTTAGACAGGTAAGTTCTGAGATCGTGTGATCACTGGTCACTGCGCCACTAGGGCAAGAATTAGCAAATGGGTCGCCAGTACATCAGACTTTTGTAGGATGTGCGAGGACTAGGAGGAGTTGGAAGCTGTGGAGGACATCGTATATCACTGCCTAGTATTACAAAGCCGCAGACTTAGATGGCTAGGTGGGAGATTTCTCGATGGGCTTTTCGACATCATGCGCTGTAAAATGAAGGATATTGTCGGCTTCATCAAAGATATCGGGTGGTTGAGTGATAGGTAGCAGGACGCATAATAGGTCTCCCTTTCTCCTTTTATTTTTTCTTAGTTTTAGTTAGCTGAAGGTAATCACAATAGACCCTCCGGGTCTCTAAGTGGAGACCATCTCTGGCACAATCCTTGTTAACCTAACCTAACCTATCTTAGTATCTTGATTCAAATATGAATTTTTTCCTCAAAAATATCTCATTTTCAAGAGAAAATAGAGAAAAGGTAAGAAAGCACATAATTTTACTGATTTAAAGCTAATGCAAACTTGACAGCACCTTATGTGTATTGAAATTATACTCTCAGAGACCTTTTCCTATTTTCAAATTAAAAGAAGTTTCACTGCGGTAAAATATTAAAGCCGAATAAGAGGGTTATAACAGGAACAAACACTATTTTGAGGACCTTTAATAATTGCCAGAGGGCTTTAAAAAGTTGAAAAATGCTTGTACGTTGAGCTAAAAGAAAAAAACTATGCTGAAAAATAAAATGAGAATATGTAAAGTTTTATTGACTTCACCTCGTGTTCTAAAAATTCTTAACTATGTTCACGGTATGCAAATTCCATTTCTCTTTCTTCACTAAAATGCTATTTTTTATTTTTATTTTTATTTTTCGTTTTTTTTACGTTATTATGTGAAGATGAAATGTTGTTTTTAATACTTAAAGATAAAATGTATTGTATGTTGTATGTTGTATGTTATATATTATATGCTGTATGTTATTAACTAACTTCAATTAGCAGTGAAATGGCCAAGAATATTGATTATCTGTAAAGCTATACAAATCTGCAACGAACTGTTCATCGTTAAAAGTTAGTAAGTTGTGCTTGTGTGGTAAGTAAATACTCGTAGTTGGCTGGAATCTTTAAAGTCTTAGCTAACTCTCACTTTTGGCTTAAAATGATACTTCCTGTTATTTTGACTGTAATGTGTGTGCTGTAAATATTGTCGTAACTCTATCATTATGGCTTTTCTGAAAATTTTATAGCTTCTCATTTTTATTATTATTTCGTTTAAAGTCAAACTTTATCTTTTTAACATTATTTAATATTTTATTATTCCCTGGAGATTCCTTTTTCTTTTCATTTAGCAAAATCCCCATCTAGTTGTTAAAAACCAATTCGGAAGATGCTTGGTAAAGAATCAAATCAAAATGTTCTCTGTTTAAACACACACACTTACGCTTACACCCTCCTCTGTTTCCTACCACTACCACTTCTACTAACTATTAAAGCTTAGAGTCACGTTTTTTTGTTTGGCAAACTATTTAGAAAAAAGAAAAGGAAAAATAAAATAACGAAGTATAACTCTCAGGAAATCTGCTTTTCATCGACTTATTTTGGATTTTAAGTAGTAGAAAAAATAAAAAGAAAGAAGACAGACAGACAGACGCATAGACAGTAAAATAATATTGTAACCTTAACATCTTCTCTCACAAGGATTTTTTTATTGCCTCGAATTTGTATTCTGTCTGAAAGTTTGCATAAGAAATGATTTGTATATTTCTTTTAATACGATTTTTTTAATCATTAATTTATTTTTCTTAACTAATTTTATTAAATATTTTTGTTGTTGTTGTAAATTTAAGAGGAAGAGCATAAAAAGAAAAGTTAAGCACTGTAACTAAATATCATATAAATTATTTCGTATTCCCCCTTTACTCTTACACAACAAAGTAGTGCCAACTTTGAGTCGTTAAAAACCTTTTTTTTCTAAACAGATCAATGTAGCCGTATGTGAATGCTTGTAACTCTAATATACCGTGATCAGCCGCAGAATCTTTAAGGCGCCTTTGAATCTTTTAAGTTCGAAGCGGAATTCAATAACTCCATATTCATGAACCAAGAACCAACAAAGTCTTGAAAAATTGGACTGACACATTAAGCTTCTGCGAAACCGGCCACGGCAGTCACATAAATGAAATCGTGTTCCCTAATTAAAGGGAATATTTTTTATTTCTAATAAAGTCAAAACAAAGCAAAATAAATTAATTTTAGTTTGTTTTGATAAATAATCAACGCCTTCTGCATAATTTTAGTCTGCTTTAATCGTAAGTTAACCTGTGATAACAAATCGTTTCATTTTAAAATTATTAAACCGGAAAATCTCTTATTTTAACTTTCAACATTGGCAACACTTCCTAAACACTTAAACGTCTTAACGATCCTTTTTAAGAGGCTGTCATGTTTTTAAGTCGAAAGGTAAATTTTCGGTGTATGACTTTTATGATTTCCATTTGACAGTAAAGCGATAAAATAATTTTTTTAAGGTAAATTTGTTCAATTTTGTTTCTTCTAGGATTCTCTGGTTACATTCTATTACTTAGTTGTATACTTAAAATATACTTAAGCCTTCTACTACAAAAAAAAAAGCAAAAGTTTATAGATGGTGAATCTTTAGTTGTTGTTGTATCTACGAATTCATAGATATACATATGTATGTATGTATATGAATTTTGCTAAATGTCCATGACTCGATACTCTTATTATTGGTAGTAATTTTTTTTTATTTTCTTTTTTTTCGTTTTCACGAATTGGGACTTCTTATTACAGCCATAAAAATTCTTTTTGTTATTACATATTCTTTTTAATATTTTCTTTTGTAAACCACTTAAATCTTTTTCCTATTTCCCTGCCATTTATATGCAATTAAAATCCCAGTATTGTAGTCAATAGTAATTTAAGACTGAAAAAACTCTTTATAGATTTTTAATGTTACCGAGTTTTTCAGAGGCGTAAGTTATATTGTTAAATTTGGTCTTAAAAATTCAAGAATTTTAATTGAAAATATTTTTATGTTCTTTAGCATTTCGCCACAGACCAAATGGCAAATGGCAAGCAAAATGATGTTTAAGTAATTTTTCTTTTACTAATATAATCTTAGTAAATTTCTATAAAATTCTGCACAAAACAAATTCTAAAATATGACTTAAATTTATGTTTAGCAACGACTTTGTGCATTGAAGAAAAATTTAACACACACAGGGGTTTTAGTACAAAAGAAAATCACATTGATATTTTTAAGACTTAAACATTGCTAAGTCACTTGCTTAGTGAGAAACGTTTAAAGTTCTGTAGAGAGCGAACGTGCTACATTTAATTCAATTGATAATAAAATTAAGATTGATATACATTTGCCCTTTGGGTAATAAAATTTTAGTGCGAATTGTAGATGATGTGATGGAAATGGGTGTTACAACAATGGCTTAGAACCAATCTCTTAAGCCGTTTTTATATAGAAATTTATTAATAAAAACTCTTAGTCGTTAAATGCTAAATTTAACTTTTAGCTTTACAAGTTTTTTTATACTACAAATAAAATCTTTGTACATAAGCACAATTTCAAAAACCAAATTTATAGCCTGCTTCCTTTGACAGGGTATATGGTGCAACAAAAAAAAAATAATAAAAAAAGAGTCATTACATTACTGCCTTGTAAACCAGGTATGGCGCCAATATACATACATACATATATAGAATCAACTTACTTTTTTCAACGAGTTAATCAATTATAATAAATTGTTTTATGTTTCTTATAACAACTACTGTATAAGCAACATTTTCCAATAATATATCATTGAATTTGCACCAGTCAGAATTATTATGTACGTAAAACTGGTATTTAACACTAATTGAAATTGATTGCATTCAAATAGCTTGAAAACATGACACTCTTCTTCATACTCGTACCCTACACAATTATTTTATGCAAATAAACTTCTGTGCAGGTTGCTTTACATTTATCGTTTTCAAGCCTCTTTTCAACAGGCACATGATTAAAGGTAAACAAGTTAGGATTTCTAAAGGTTCTCTTCCAAAATATTCTTCACATATTCTTTTCTTTTAATGGATTTCTCCAAAAAGTACATTGTACAAGGAAGTGTTGTAAATAGTAATTTTTAAAAGGTATTTTCATAAATTTTTGCCAGAAAGTACTTTCTTCAAATGTACTTTTTTAAACATGCCCTTTTGAAACATTTAAATTCTGTTTAAATATAATCTATTTTTAATGGAGGCTTCTTTAAAAGATACACTAAAATGTATATTTTATACGCATATTTAAATGTAGTTTTATCTAAATGAGTTTTTGTGAATCTTATTTAAAAGGCCGTAAGTACCTTTAAAAAAAATATACTTTCCTTGTTTCTTTGTTGTTTAATAGATTCCTTTAAAGAAAGTAAATAGTTGTATACTGCTTTAAATATGATCTTTTTAAGGTACTTTTTTTATTTATTTTGTAAATAGTTATTTTCCATCTATGAGATTGTTTTCGGAACGATTCTTAAAAAGTTATTTTGGTTCCAAAGAAACTTTTGTAAACTGTGTTTTTAGTATAACTTTTTTAAAAGTACTATTTTACTGTTTTAAATGGTACTTTCCTTAAATTTATTTAAGTAATACATGCCTTTACAGCTATATTTGTGAAACAGATAACAGATACGTTTTTAAAAAGTGCAAAGTCTAGTAGTATTTTCAAAAAGGTACTAAAAAATATTTTTTTCCAAAAAAGTTTTTTCAAAAAGATTTATTTTGTATTTTTTATAAATGTGTTACATTTTTAAAGGAACTTTTTAAGGCGTATTTTTCAAAAGGCACTTTTGTATATATGACCGCTCAAATAGAAAGGCACCTAAGGGTAAGAACTTAAATTTTACAGTTTTGTCGTAGTGTACATTATCTTAACATACCTGTTATGACTCCGAAATTATGGAATTAAAAAAATTTTAAATCTGTTTCGGGTACTTTAATTGTCCGACCTCAGAAACATTTATGGTGGTTCTTGGAACTTTTAATAAATTTTTTAAGCCGCTGTTTTAAGGTCCCTTTTAAATTGTACTTTTTTAACGGTACTTTTATAGAAATATTTTTAATAACACTTTATAAATATACATGGTGAGATCTAGCACGTTGGTTCTAAAATGATTTAAGGTGCCATTGTTCTTATTTCTGTACCATCAATTGTAAAAAAAATCCTTATTATATAACAGAAAATGGTAAATTATTTTTAATTTCTTCAGGATCTTGTTAAACCCCTTAATGCTGCGAACAGAACTGGGACGAACGACGAATTTTTGGCCGCAAATATTTTTCTCCAAAAATAAAACACATCTGTCAACATAAAAACACATACAATTAAGACGTCGGTCGAAAGTCAATATACGCGGCGTACTCTGAATTAGATTTATTTCTATTTCTTATGCCGGCGCACTGTGGTCAATATTTTGAGATAGCGGCCAAAACTCCTTTTGGTTTTTGTTCTCCGATTTTAAAGTTATTAGACTCATATGAAAGTAGACAGTAGTAAACCTCGGGAGCCAAAAAAATAGAACTCTATTTCAACTATTTCACTGAGAACAGGGTGGTCCAAAATGGGCTTTTTCAGAATTTAGTAAATTTATGATATTTTTAGTTAATTTTTAAAGTTTAAATGATCATAACTTTTTTGTTTTTCAAGATTTTTGGACGAAATAAATTTTGTGTTGTAACTTAACTTATTTCCTATTACTGGTAAAAAAATTGAAGCTCTACTGTTTTCAGAACAATTTAAATATTTTTTTTAAAAAAGGTCAAATTTCTCGGAAATTTCCTACTTCATAGAGCACAACTCCTGTGAGTCAAGCTGAGTCAAAACACAAATTTACTATTTTGTAGTCCTAACTCTCCCCTACATTCCTATATATACATGTCCATGCATCGGGACTGCACTTTTTGAGTTACAGCAATTTTTCTGACCCAAGGTAAGATATTCGGTACAAATGCACGTCATATTTTTTGAGAATTTATTTGTATGTGAAAGTGGATATTATGCATATATTTTGATGCAATTTTGTACAAGAGTTCTTATTGACCCAAAAAATAATTCTGTTGAAATTAGGAGAAGTTGGCCCATATTTGGACCTAGTCCACATAGAAGGGTGTATCAAAATTTTGACAAAAATGACAATAGAACTCTCAAATTATGTGGTATCTGGCAATTCATTTATAAAAGGTAAAAAATGATTTTATTGCCATCTAATATTACATAACTTAAATACCTGAAAATTGCAAATAAATTTAAAACCAATGGAAATAACTGGTAAAACCAAGTACCTGTTATATTATGTTTCAAAGAGGTAAAAAAGATCATGTCGAAACTTCGAGCAATAGTATATTAATCCATCCATTCATTTTTTTTTCTTCATTATTGTTTAAACAATGGCTAAATTCAGTTATAGTGTTCTATCTGATATATATTTTGAACGGAAAGATGAAAACGACATTATTTTACATATAATGAATAATCCATTCTTCAAAATATGCGACAAACAAGAAATTCAAATTCATAACTTAAAAATAAAAAACTTTTTAAATACTTGAAGAAAACGGTACAATCAATGTTCCAGAAACAAGAAATTGTTTTACTCACGCAACCAAGAATGGCTAAGAAAGAAACTTATTTTTAAAAAGCCATCAGTAACTACCACGGAAACTGGAAAAGGTGGTCGACCATCAAAGCCAATTGATAATTGTAGTGAAAGATCACGAAGACGCAAGCTTAAACATATCAATGAAGAAGTTTCTTGTAGCATCATAAAGGATTCATTTCTGCATCAAATTCAACCATCGAAAACTAAAAACAGTAAAATTGCTATCAAAAAAGCAAGCCCCAGACGCACAAAAAGGATTTTAGAAAGTATGCCGACAACTGAAGAAAATAAATTTACTTTAGAAGAAGCATTTGCACTATTTTTGGATTTGAAAATGACTAAAAACCAATATACAGAATTGCAGAAGCGAACCAATGAACAAAATTGTGGAATTTTTCTATCATATCGAGATATAGTTTCTGCCAAAAAAGATTGCTTACCTTCACCAACTGCTATTAGTGTAACTTCAAGTTCAGCAGAAATAAAATTGCAGGATCTTCTTGAACACACTGCAGAACGATTATTAAAGACATTTGATGCTGACTATTTAAAGAAGTTTAAAAATTGCAGCATGACTTTAATTTCTAAATGGGGATGTGATGGGTCCTCTGGCCAGAAACAATACAAACAATGTAATGCGGAAAATTCATCAGATGCCAATTTATTCATGATTTCTTTCGTTCCATTACGTTTAACAAAAACTTATATTGGTTCAGAGCCGTCAACTAGTAAAGCTGCAGAGATAGATGTATGGAAGAATGAAATTCCCTCGTCAACAAAATTTTGTAGACCAATAAAGTTTGCTTACAAAAAAGAAACTAAAGATGTCATAACTGCAGAAGTTGGCAAAATAACAGATGAAATTAAAGAACTTCAACCAGTGATATTTGAATTTAATGACCAATGCATCGAAGTTAACTTTAAAATGTCACTTACAATGATCGATGGAAAAATTGTACAAGCTTTAACCGAAACAAAGTCTTTCAAGCTGCACCATATGCCAAAAAACATCAAGTCAATTGAGCCAACCACCAACACAAGACGATAGTTTTAATGAAGCATATGAATTTGGAATGTCACCTCTTCATGCTAGAATTCGTTTTATGGAGCATATTCTTAAATTGGGATACGATTTGGAATTTGGCCCATTAGGCGAAATAGTGAGAAACAAAGAAAATTTGGAAAAAAGAAAGCAAAAAAAAAAGATATTCAAGAAAAATACCGTGAGATAGGCCTTATAATTGACCAGCCAAAGCAAGGAGAAGGAAATCCTAATGATGGAAACACAGCAAGGAGATTTTTTTCCGATCCAGAAACTGCAGCTTCTATAACTGGAGTAGATTATGATTTAATACGACGATTCCAAATCATATTAGAAGTTATAGCATGTAGCAAAAAGATAGATGCCAAAAAATTTGGTCAGTAGGCTAATGAGACAGCAACCCTTTATAACCAAAAATATTCTTGGAGACATATGCCAACCACAGTTCACACTTCCAATTGGAGATCTCTCAGAAGAAGCGCAAGAAAAAAGGAACAAAGACTACAGATTCTTTCGCGAGCACAATACAAGAAAAATTTCCAGATATTGTACTAATGAAGATCTTATTAATATTTTGTTGTGCACATCAGACCCATATATGTCCAGTATTCGACAAAAATGGAAATCAACCTCATTAGAGTTAGATGAAGAAGCTAAACAACTACTGCAAAATGAAAATCACAGCTATTTGGAAGAAATTTTTACTAATATTGTTTAATTAATACTAGTTTAAAGATTATAATTTGTTTCTAATTTTAGTATAAATTTTACATTTAAATAAAATATATGTGCACTTTAAATCAATAGTAAAAGTTTACTTAAAATTTTATCGATGTTGTGTTCTGTATATAATATATCCAAATGGTATTGATATTGTTGGGAATTTCAGTGTTATTTTTCAGTTTAATCCTCACAAGAATTAGCTTTCTTCCAAAAAACCAACCTTTGGCCCCTGTGAATATTGAGACTAAATAAATATCAGGGGCCAAATGTTGGCATTTTCTGACCAAAATTAAGTTTAGGAATAATAAATGAGTATTGGTTGTAAAAAACGATTGAAGAAAATAAGAAATTATAAAAAAATACCTATTTAAAATGTCAAAATATTCAACTTTTACATGGAAACTCAACAAAAAATTAAAATGCATT
This sequence comes from Phasia obesa, assembly GCA_949628195.1. Taxonomy (NCBI): domain Eukaryota; kingdom Metazoa; phylum Arthropoda; class Insecta; order Diptera; family Tachinidae; genus Phasia; species Phasia obesa. The sequence continues at coordinate 149,480,347 of OX451217.1, read as the reverse complement.
TTTAACTCCACATTACTTACGTTCCTATCAGTCGATTTTTACGTTTGAACACGAAAATTGAAGCTTAAAGTCCCTCCTATTGAACAAAAAAAATCGCGTAAAAAAATACCAATCCGGTCAAAAGTTATAGAGTTTTGACCGCTATCTCGCGAAATTGACCACTGTGCGGCGTTCGACGAATACAACAGTGCGATGTGATCATGTTTGGTTGTAGTATTTTAGTAAATTAAAATTTTTACTTTAATAATTAATGTATTTTTATTTTATACCATTACAAATAAGTGTACAAAATGAAAGTTAACTATAAAAATTGTTTTAGTTGTGTTTCTGTTAATGGTTCATTTTATAAGAATTATTATTTTATATTAAGATCGTTTTTTATTAGTTGGCCGTACCAACTACGTACAAGCAAAAAAATTTCTACTATAATAATCATTCTATATATTATTTGAAACATTTTTAACATCTTTGGTTATTTTTTGTTTTTTTGCATTTTTCTTTCTTTGCACAAACATTAAGACGAATTTACACAGTGAATTTTTGTTGAAGATTTCTTCGTGTTGGACGAAATTCGTCGTTCGTCGCAGTTGTGCTTCCAGCATAAACGATATAGTATGTTTGCTGTTTTTCATCTTCTTTGGACTAATTTTAATAATTTGTTAAGAAGAGAACATCTGCGAACCTCTTAAGGGACTTACGATTAGATGAGGAGGAACTTACAATTAGGTGAAAGATTTTTTTTCAAAAATTTTAATTAGCACACACACATTGCCACACATCTTTGGTTTTAGGCATCTATTCTAACTGAGTTTTAAAGATATTCTAAACTAGTTATCTTTTATTACTTTTACTTCAGGCATCTGTGCACATATGTTTATTTGTTAATTGTTTTATTTTCCGGTAAATACTTTTACAAATTCAAGTTTATTGGCATATTTTAAAAAGGAAACACTGACTGCGAAGCTCTTGGCTTGTTTGCAGAAAACACCCAGTCTCTGATGAAAACCAAACCCGCAACCCCCATACTATTAGCATAGCTACCAATCGGTCTAACGAGGCAATCGGCTAGACACTTTATTCGGTTATCCAAAGTAAATATACAATTTTTTTTTTGGTTTGATTTGTTTTTTTTTTTTTTTGCATAAAAGATGACTCTTAATTTCAAAGAGAAGATGCCACTCACTCTCAATGGTTCAACAGCATTTTACAAAATATATATTAATTATTTTTTTATATATGATTATTTAAAAAAAAAATACTTACTTTCTTTACATAATGATGCAGAACACGAAAACAAATCTGTGGATTCTTTTATTAAGTTTAATCAATTTTAAACTTATTTATTGTTATAATTTTTTCATTTTTTGATACTTAAATATAAAATTACAAAATGTATGCGATTTATATACAAAGAATTTAATTTTTATTTTTTTAACTTAATTTATCAATTTAATTGATTATTACTTAAAACTAATTGTTGCACTTTAAGTTTTATGTATGACATTAGTTAAGGCCAAAATTGTTTTTGGAAAAAAAAAGAATTAAAATATTTTTCCTTAATCATACAATTTTTGTTGCTTTCAATTTAATACTAATGAACATTATTTAGGTATATTTATTCTTAATTTCAAAATAAGCATGCAATATATTTTTCTATAAAATTTTCTTTCTTTTTATATAAAATTTTAGCTTAAACTGGTTATTACATAAACACTTATTTATTATTGACATTCAAGTAAACAATCAAGTATTTATGTTTTAACTTAAAAATTATTGAGCGTTTGTTCTTCACGGTTCAAACTTACAGTATTTTATTTTATTTTATTTTATTTTATTTTATTTTAAATTAAATTAAAAAAGTCTTGAGGGTTTTATAAAATAAGGTTTACAAAACTAACACAACTTAAATATATGGTGGTTTTTTTAAATCTTTTTATGAGTTTCTATTCATAACTCTCAAGTGATTTATTTAAAAGGCCTGTAACTAAATCTTATATAATTCGTTTTGAGACCTTGTACTTTATAAATAGTATTATGTATTTTTTATACTTAATAAGCTTATGATAAATAATGATATTATTAAATGGATTCTTAGTTCTATTAATACATCATGCCTGGATGAACAGCACCTCCACGTTGAAAATATACATTGGGATTACTGCTTAAAGTAGGTTCCAAAGTTGTATACAAGTTTGTATCATCGGGACGTATAAATAAACCTAAAGAAAATGTGCAGGAATTACAAAAACAAAAAAAAAATTATTGTATTTCAGGAATTTGATATTTTGTTGCGTAGACATAAAATTTGGAAAGAAAAATGAATGGATTGTGGATAAAATTACAAGTTTTAAAAACGTATACATATTGTAAAAAAAAAGCTTTTTATATTAATAATTTTTCAATTCACAACCTATTGCATGCGTGCTAAGTCGTTGAATTTAACAGTAACTGTACAAATTTTGTTGGTAATTGTTATGTACACAATTACTACAATACGTGTTACATTTTTTCATATACATACATATTTATCAAATGTCATGGAAAAGTTGATGAGTTTGTGATTTTGTTTAACTTAAATTTTATTGTTTTTAGTTGAAAAAATTCATAAAAATATTAGAACAATTTACAATAATTTTTAATTTTTTATTTAAACTTTCATATAATTTTTTACTTTAATTTACTTAAATCCTGTCAAGAAAACATTTAGTTTTTAACTTAGTTTTCATACCAACTAATATTCCATATTTCAACACTGTTATTGAGAAATAAATTGGTACAAATTTTACCTAAATTTTATAACAATAACTTTTTTTATTTCAATTTTATTTTAATCGCTAAAAACTTAATTTTATTTTTTTAAATCTTGACTTTTTTTTATCAGTTTATCAATACGAAATTACAACAGAGTGCATAGGAATACCCTGAGTTTCATACAACATAAAATCTAGGTTGTGAACTGAACAAATATGTATTGTCAATAGAGAATAATGTTTTATTGCTTGACAATGAGAAAAGATTACTTTGAAGTTTTATGACAGTTGGGTATAACAAAATTGAAATCAGACTGTCCAATATTATGACTTTCAAATGATGTAATCATCAAGGTACCTTCAGCTGAATAACTATATTAGTGACAAGTCATGGTATCATCTAGCCAATATAAAAATCAAAGAACACTTGCAGGCTGTGCCTGGAGGAGGCTAACATGGTGCCTGACATAATGTGTGAATGTGGCATAGGTGATCTATTACAAGAGAAAAGCAATTATAAGAGACTTCGTCCAAAAGCAGTACAGACGAGAGTAAAAGGCTAGTGTTGGCACGAAGTGACCTGCTTCGATAAATAATAAACATCACTGGATGTATTTTCAACAATTTCACAAAAATTTTATTATTTTGTATTTCCTAAATAAAACTTATCAACTATGTGTTTGATTTTTAATAACTAAACTGATGTATATAAGTATATAAGTATGAGTAAATTGTGTTATTTGATATTGTTGTCAAGCAATTACATTTTGTTAAAACTCTTACCTGGATATCTTAATGTTTGTGCTATGTGTGCTTGAGTCATAGAACTCAACGAATTGCCCAATTGTTTAAGTGTTGGCGGAGCTGGCAATTGTGTCATGGTTGGTGGTGCTATTGGTGGTGGTGGTGGTGGGGGTTGAGGATAAAAACAAAACGGGTGCGTTGTCAAGTGTGCTGGAAAATAGTGATACATTCGTGTATAACTCGGTGGTGCAGCAGTTACCAAGGCAACCCGATCTTTATATGTTTTTTTTTTTAATTGATTTTTTCAATAATTTTGTTAGATTTTTTTTAATGATTCCAAACAACATGATGTTCATTTAACACACAATGTTTTTATATACAAAATTATTTTTTGACCAACAGAAAAAGAATTACAAAATTATTATTTACATTTTAAAGTGGCAAGCAACGTTTATTTTATTTTGTTTTAATTTGTTTGAAAACCCATTATGAAGATTTATGTTTAACACGTGCATTATTTTGTTGTTGTTATTATTAAAATGATTTTAAGGTTGTATAATGTATGTTGTAAGATTTAATTTTAATTTATAATAAATATTTTAAAGTTAAATGTTTTTGAATTAATGAATTATAGTATATTAATCGTAATAATGATGTTTTTGTGATAATGTTTATATTGTTGCCAATGTGAAAATAATGATGTATTGTTTTAGTTTGATGATTTATTATTTATAAAGTGCGTTTTTTTATTTTTTGTTTGTTGTTGTGTAATAAGAATATGGAAATTAAAAGAAACAATTGAAAAATACCATTAGTAATAATATTAAGGTGTAAAAAATAATTAAAATAAAAATATCTTATGACTTATTTATTTAACAAGAAAAACAGTGAGCAATTTCGCCAGTTAAATAAAATTTTAGTTAAAAATGCGTCGTGCTTAATTAGAGGTGCACGATGCTTATGTGATTAAATATTATTTTTAATGCATGAAAGGCAAGAATGAGCATGAGTTGAAATAAGGTGTTGTTTTTTTGGGGGCATTTTTTGGATAAATAATCGTATTTAAAAATTATTATTTTTTTCCCTGATTTTAGAATTGTATTGCAGAATTTTCCAATATCGTAATTTCAAAAATTTCCGCTTGTATTTTAAGAATTTTTGTTATAAATTATTATGTACTCTGTATTACAATAATAAATTCTGAAATGCAACAAAATTTTCAGAAAAGAAAATTATATTCAAATTTTTAAATTCAATTAGAAATGGTGTAATATTTATTGAAAAGACTTAAAAAATTTTGCAGTATAAACTAATAAAAAAATATGTGTTAGTTTTATATATCTTTTCGTGAGTATTCCGTGCTCGATAAATGAGGCAATAAAAGAATCATACTCTTGAGTGAGTAAAATTTTTTCTCGTGAATATGCGGATGAGTAATAAGTTGCGATGCAAAAGTATTAAAGAAATATTTAAATTAATGGGTTAGTAAGCTTTTGATGGTTGAGATTAGTTTTAAAAATAAAATTCAATTAATTGTTTAAAACAGATCAAAAAATGTTCCAATTAAAAAAATGAAGTGCTGCCAAGCTTTCAGAATTATTCAGTCGGTAAAATCTCGTACTTTTATTTTTTTATCTTCATTTTCTCTTTGAAATAAGATTTTTAACGAATAAAGACTAACCTATATTTGATTCTGAAGTACTTCCCCATAAAGTTTTAAGCGATCAAACGATCAGACGTAATGTAAGTAGTCTTTCTGAGCAAGTAAAAACAATCCATAAAAGTACTATTTGTTAGGGAATACTGTTAAATAGTCAATAAGAAAAATAATTATACGCAATGTGAGCAACATAAGAAATGCATAATCGTTAAAAAGAAACACACTATAATTCTTCACTAGACCTACATGTAATTTAATTAAAAATCGAAAGCAAAGAACAGTTTATGAACGCCACGTTCTGAGAAAGATAAACTATAATATGTTAGACATGTTTCCATAATTAAAAAAAATTAAGGTAAAACGTAAAGTGATAAATAAAAAGACGTTATGTGAAGTTTCCCGATAACCCATTTGTACAAAAAATAAAGAAATAACATCTTAAATCATATAAAATTTTGCAAAAAAAAGGTTTTTTGTTTTAATTCTTGAAACAAAAATCATAAATAATTATTGACGTTATATAACGTGGGATTAAATGTGTCTGTATGAATATGTATAAAAATAACTTTTGGATGTGATTTATAAATAACCAACTTTTGTTTAAAGAAGATTAAAGACAATGAAACTAACGATTCCATGAAATTAAAATTAAATAAAATACAGGGCGACAAAAGTTCTTTGTATTGCAAAATCCACAATCTCTAAAACAAATGGAAATTTCAAGAAACGATTAGCATTCTGCGGCGGAGTTATTTTAAATATAAATTTTTGTGCAAAAATTTAAAGCACAAGGTTTTTGTTTAAACTTGTTTAACACATCTTTCTAAAAGTAAATATTCATTTACACTTATTCAACACTTAACAAGTTAATTTTGTTAATCCCTCCTGAATTTAACAAATAATAAATGTATAAATTAAGAAAATCCATAAAAAAATCAACTTGAAAAAATAAAAAAGAAACTGTGTTATTAAAGTAATTTGAAAAACAACCAACCAAATAAAAAATGCAAATGACCTTTAATCCTTTAAGTACACAGACACTTAAACACAACGTTATGTGAGTAGGTGCAACCAGCAATTACCACTGCCATTACCAATGTTAGCATTCATTTACCACTTCATTTTCTCTAGCTTCTTCTTGGTAACCTTACGTTTCATTATGTTTATTTCTTTTTCATCATTATTTTCATTTTCTTTTTTAAAGGCACGTGAATGAGTTGGCTTTTATTTGTAATACTTAAACCACAAGAAAATTGTTAAGTAAATTTTTATTAAATGGAAAAAAATTCCAACATGACATTAAGCTTTAACATGCGTGTTTGGCTTTAAACGTTTGTAAGTTCATGTACTATGGCTGTTAAAAATTTTTTCGATTTGATTACAAAAATACACAGTTTTTTTTTTAAGAAATCTAATATTTTCAAACAACTTCATAGCTTTGTAGCTATGTGTACATTAAGTCATGACATAAGTCTACCTTTGGGCTGACTGCAAAGCTATAAATCGTGTTTTTAGAGCTAATCTGAAAAAAGTGGTTCATATGAAATTGATAAAATTTTCAAATACTAGAAATAGAAAATTTTAGATCACACGACGGTTGTAGTGATAAATGATGTGATGGACACTGAATTTAATACATTAAAACTAATCTTGTGTAAGTGAGTGGACTCTTAGCTGAATTCCAATTGGTTTAAAAGTTATTAATTTCGACAGCAAAATTTGCTTCAAGGTTTATCAAAAATTTTCATAAACAGAAAACCAAGGTTTTGTCTTTATATTACTTTTTACTGAATCAAAAAGTATACAGGAGAGGACCTCTACGGATTTTCTTGCACTTACGCACTCTTCTGTCCAAATATTCATAACCATTTGTGGCTAAAAATCATTGATGCAGCTGACAAAATCCTTCTTCAATACACACAATATTATCGTGTTTAAACTAGATGCCATCCATATCACTATCATTCAATTTAGTAATTTTCAAAAATCTTAAACCCGCTATGCTATAGTTTATAGCATGTTCTGGACGATCTCTAAACTCTAAACTAGCCCATTCTTGTGTTTAATATTAAACTCTCGAATAAATGAGCAGAAATATCCTATTTCCAGAAAAGTTTAAATTTGTTTAAATTTTTAATTTTTTTTTCGTTTATATAATTTAACTTTGAAATGCATTATTTTATAATATTAAATTTATTTCTAACTTTTTATACTAACTAAATTTCAATCAACTTTTAATTCATTTGCATATATATTTGTTTAAAACATAAACAAACAAAAATCCTAATTGGACACATAATTGAATCAATTAATTATTTAATTAATTTTTAAACCTTTACCTGGTGAAAATATTTTCTTCCGAGTTCTAATAGTAAGTGCTAGCTCCCTTGTTTGAAATAACTTCAAATATACATCTTTTATTGAACAATAAAGTGAAATCGAATAATCCAAAGAAATCTCACTCCAGGAGCCCTTAATGGATTGACTTAGTGATTCCTTATCATGGAATTGTCTTCCCCCTCATAAATCTTGCGGGTGAGCCACCCATAAAAACTTGTCATTATTTTTAGTTCCGTAGAATATGATGGCCTATGGAAAAATTAACTTTTTGGTTTGAATGAAATTCTCTTACAACCCTGGCATTATGTATAGAAGCATTATTTTGTTTTAGAATCTATGGAACCGGTCCAAAAATATCATTTACTTTAGGGTAAGCGAATTGTAACAGTGTCTTTTATGTTTCTCGAGTCATTTTTGCACTTTAAAATTCGCCATAACTCTACCCTTTCTGCTGTAACGCTGATTTAAAAATTGCTTCTGCTGATTATAATAATAAGTGTAGCCAGCTGGGCCATCCACATTAAGTTAATTTTTATCAATAAAACCCACCAATACGCCAATCATTAACATGACCTCTTACTTCAATATCCCATGCTCTCTTTCTTCACGTATATTATTCAGAGGTAGTTGTTCATTAGTTTTTTTTTAATTTCACGTATTCACAGCTTGTAATGGCTCTTTTTATCGTTAATATGTTTGCCTGGATACCAGCTTTATTTTTAGTATTGAATGAGAAGAGTTTGAGCAATTTACAAGATTTTTCTCTTTTCGATTGGAGTTAAGGTGGTTGCTTTGTAGTTCTTTCTATTGTTTTCAATATCTTTTAAGTATCCGAGCTCATTTTTGTGACTTGGTTAAACATCCAGCACAATGGCCTGATAAGAATATACCTGCGATAGATAAACATAAATTTTGGCTCGTTTATTTAGTACTGATATTTATTAAAAAGTAGAGTACCAAAATGCTCACTCACTGCTCAGTCATGAGGGAGTATGTACATTTTAATTTTTTTCTGCTTCTTTTCATGCCGGTGTGAGAGGCTAGAAAATATTTTTTGTTTGTTTAATTATGAGTACGATGATTTATTTTTTCCCTTTCTATTCAATATTTTCAATGATAAAATATTTTGTTTTTCACGCAAGTGCTCATATATGAGAATTTACAATTTGGTTAATTTTTCATAAATGAAAAGATCGTAGAAAATTGTTTCCATTAAGCATTCGCTTAAATGTTTTATGTGTGTATGTATATGCCCGCACATACATATGTATGCAGTAACAAAGTGTTTTATAAATCTCATTTATAAGAAATTTTATAAATGAACACTCACAAATGAAAAAAAAAATTGCAAACATTTGTGTAAAAGAGCATTAATGAGATTGAGCTAATTCATTACTTAACACATATGAATAATACGGATATTCTTTGTTTATCACCGCTCATGTGGGTATGCTAAAAAAACAAATAGTTACACTCATTCATGTGTGATCGTAGGCAGAGCATTTTTTGTTAGTTAATAATGAGCGGGAAAAAATATATAAAATTTTTTAAATCTCATTTATGACAAATTATTTAAAGCAGTATATGTTTGCCTTTGGAAAGCTTTACTCAAGCCCATATATATTGAATTACGTTGTTTGTATCAATTCAGAATGGATTAAGTTAAAGAATTACAACTAATGATTTCGCACACCAGCTTGAAATGCAACCTAGAACTCATATGTTTGATAGCGAACAAAGGATATCATAGAACGTATACGTTTTCAAATCTATGTTGTAGAAAAATATTCTGGAAAATGTATTTTTGTTGAAAATGTATTTTGCAATATGTTTTTTTAATTTTTTGAACAAACAAAATTTTAGATTATTTTAGATTATTTTATTTTAATATTATAAGAGGAGGCACTTAGGTCGTACTTACATCCTTTTAAAAAATTCAAGTAATATTAGGAAATATTTAGTAATTATCTTTCCGCACATCGTTTCTCTTCAAGAGAGTTATCGTTACACTCCGTAAATGCATTTCTTTATTGCTGTTTAATTTTAATGGCCTACTGTTTATTTTACTAACAACTATTTTCTTAATTAGTTTTTGCTCGTTTTGCTTTGTTCATTAGTATAAAATAGAGAAATTTCATTAATTTTTCTTTAATTTTTTATTACGCGTCACTGCAGTTGCTTCTATGCTTATTGTTGTTATAGTTTTAAAGCTTCTTAAAGTCTAAACTGTGTTAATGGCACACAGTAACAAACAAAAAAAATCTAGCAGCTTAAAACCAACGAAAAAAACTATCTAGTTATTTACCATAAGAAATTTACATAGATACTAATAGTAAGTATTAGTAGTCTTTATTTTTATGTGTATGTAAAACTAATTGCTTGGTGTTTGCTTCTTTTTATTTAATCGCTTAAACCAGCTTGATATTTAGCATACTAACTAACAAACTAACATTTCGTAGCACTTATGGTTTCAGTTTAAACCTATTTCTATTTATTTTAATTTTATATCTTCTACTACTGTGTGCCGCTTTGGTCAGATGTTTGTTCTACCACTTTTATGTTGGCTTTTTCTGCTTAATGCAAAAGGATTTCCCATATCTATTAGTTTTAGTGTTTTCAAATGCTTTCTTTTAGTGAGTTTGGAACACTAAGAACTAAATAGAAAAACAACCAATAAAAGTTTTTTTTTTAATTTGTTTAAATACATTTATATACGAGTGCATATATTTCTTATTTAATGTAATAATGTGTTGCTGGTATGGTGACGTTTAAAAAGAAAATATAAAATTAGCAGATTGGCAGATTGGCAGATTCGCAGCCCAATGTAAAGTAAAGTAAATTAAATCAAAGAAAGTAGTTGTGATAAGTAAATATCAATTATTTTTTTACTTTGACCTGTACTACATGCCTTTAATAATGGCATAAAGTGTTCTACAAACTTAAATTTTTAGAAAGCTTCGCAAACTTTTAATACAAAAGATTTAAGACACATACCTTTTTTTAATAAAAATTGTTGGCTCAAGTCTTTTCGCTAAAACTGACAATATTTTTCCATATAAATTATAGCAATATTCTTTAGAAAAATTGTTAAACATCATTAAGGAATTAAAAAAATTACTGTTTTTTTTTAAGCAACCAGAAAATGTTTAGAAAAATGCTAAGCTTTTGTTTAAGCCGGGCAAATATCCATTGGCCTTTTGTATTTGATAAATAACTAGAATCCTAGTATTTCATGTTCTGCATAACTCACTATATTTTCTAGAACAAATTAAATTGAGCATAAAACGGCTAAAAATAAAATATAAAACAAAAATCTTGTACTTTTTCTATATACTCATGAAAGACAATGACAGCAAATTTAACTTAACACAAAGTGGGTGGACAAGAACAAGATCAAAACCTTATGTTTTTTGTTTAAGTTTTTGTAATCTGAAATTTTTTTCTTGCTGCTACAACAAATAGCACGTGAGTAAGAAAAAAGAAAAATAAGCTAAAAAACATAAATTCAAAAATAATCTTAAAAAACGAATGCAAAACAAACTAGGAGAGTATAAAAACCAACAATCTGATGTCAAATTTAGGTAAAACATGACTTGAACGTAAACAACAGGCAGAATGTGGCGTCTAACAGTTGACTGATGTTTACATGAAGATTGTCATTGGATTAACATGTTTTTTGTCTTGTACTTATTGTAGTGGTTGGTTGTTGTTGTTTTATTTGCATTTAAGAAGTTTTTAAAGCTTAAAGAAACTAAAAACCATTTAAATAAAATTTCTTTTCAAAGCTTACCACAAGTCGCATTTCTTCTTTTTACAAAGTCTGGCTGCCAAGTTAAATACATCCCAACTGCATCTATACTCTGCCAGCCAATTCAGCCACATTTAAGATAATCATAGAAAAATACAAAACTTAACTAATTGGCCATGCTTTAGGGTCATTGTCATTTCAGAACAATATGCCTTGGAGTTGCTTAAAGTTTCTACAAACGATTTGTTAGATTTTGTTGCATTGTATAAATAAGTTTAGGCACTACAACAGCAACACAAAGTAAAAAAAGTAAAGAAAACAGCTTTGAGCATAAAGCGTGACTAAATACTCTTTGGCAAAGTGTACGACATAGAGACAGATTTAAAAGATTTAAAATATATGAGGGAGTTATTTTTTTATTTTATTTTCAATTTGCCTTAAATAAAAAAATTACAGAAATTAGTTAAAAAAGGTTTCAGCGACTTCAACAAATCCTTTTTTTTTAATCCTATCTTTAGAAAAATATAACAAAAAGCATTCAAATACACTTTAAAAAATTGTGACTTTTTCGAAATACTTTTTTTAAAAACTTATTTTGGTACGTTTTAGAAAATGATTAAAATTTTTTTTTAAATAATCATTATCGAAAAGAAATGTTACAGTTATTTTATTTACTTGTTAATTTGCCCACGTCTGCGATCTTGAAAGGAAGAGCTAATAACAAACAGTATTTCAAAACAATATTGTATGGTAATCTGGTATGTTTATCATGAAATAACAACACCATGATTAGCCTGTTCTTTGTCAATGTTTCAGCGCTAAAGCACTACAAAAAGTATGAAAATTTAAGTGTTTTACAAAACGAAGGTCAAGTTAAAAGTATAAGGACACAATAAAAAAAACTATAAAAAGAATATAAAAAAATTCTTAAGCCAAACTTTATTAGTTCTAATTGTGTAAATCAATACTCGGATGTAAAAATGTGGATACCTTAAGAGGGGAAAGAGGAGTTAATAAACTTGATACTGCAAGTACTAGAATTCTTGTTGATATTTAATGAATTTCTGTTAATTAATATAACTTGTACACATGTATGCTATACACTTAGTCTGAGTGTCTGTCCTTGTGTCTTTGGTGTCTTTATTTTGTACTCAAGTTAAGTGGGTACTGGCATATACGTGTCCGTCTGCCTATTTGCATTTAAGCCACTTTTAAACAAAAAACTCTATACTAATAAAGTGTTAAGTTTCACTTCTTTAGTTAAGGAAATATAAAAAAAACACTGAGAAAATTTTTGCTTAAAACAAATAAAAGTAAAAAAAACATCAGATCAATTTGGCATAATGTATTTCTAATTAAGTAAATGTTTAAAGATTCTTTAAAAAAATTTCAATTAAATGGTTTGTTTAACTTAGGTATTTCTTTAAGTGTAACAGCCGTAAGTTTCTTGCTATACCCTTCACTGCAGATGGAAAGGGTATATATGAATCAGTCATTCTGTTTGTAATTTCTACACTATTCATTTTTATATTTTATATGTAGTGCACTTAATTTATGGATATCCGACCGTCTGTGAAAGCGTTAATACCGGATTTCTGAGAAAACTAAATATAACAATTTAATCTAGTGTTCACCAAAAATTAAAATTTGATAAAAAAAATAAAATATCAATTTTTTCTACCCATCACATTTTTACCGAAAAATCGCTAATAAATTCCCCAAAAATGCCAATTTAAACAGAGAAGTAAATCTTATCAACATATAACTATCCCAGTTTCAAGAATAATCTAAAATTTAATAAAAAAAAAACTTTAAATTTTTACGCAATGAAAAGTTCTTTTAAAAATCGAAATCACACTTTAACTTTAATTTACATTATGACAGAGGTCCAATGAGAAGTACACCTCAGGCAGCATTGGACGTTATTGTGTACCTACCACCCATTGAGGGCATTGTGGTTGTAATCATGAACCATGACTGCTAAGGTCAAATAATAGAGGACACACAAAAATCCTGCACGAGGTCGAGCCAAATGATTCAGTTCCATTAATCTCTGGGCTAACGGACCTTATGGTCACTAAACTTGATTTCGGCAGGGTAGCCTAATCCCAAACAGGAATGATTGGTTGTAATCTGGTAAACTGGATGACTTAAAGATGAATGTGGGTACCATTGCGGGAATACGCATTCTAGGAACTAGTACTCTTAGGTCGTAGAGGCTCCCAGATGAATGTAGTGTATTCCTGGCGGCTCTGAAGTCCACCGAATTGATGTATGAGCAAGTGTTAAAAAGGTCACTCTGTACCTCGACAGTCAAGCGGCGCTTAAGTCCTTGAAAGGACACAGCAGTAAATCAAGGCTAGTAGGTGAGTGAAAAAAGGCCCTTGATATGCTGACAAACAAGTATAGAGTTAGATTGTGTTGCTTTTGGATCATTGCAATGTTAAAGCCAACAGAATTGCCGATTAACTTGCAGGACTTTTTTGGGAGGAGATTAACTCAGGACAAGTAGAGTCGGTGAAGCCACTTATTACTTACTACTAAAGGCTTCTATCCAAACTGCTTGTAAGCAAGTTTAGTTTGCAGTCTTACAGGCAATTTATCCCAGTCTGGTCGCGGCAAAAACTAAACTGCTCCATCTGGGTTTTAATAGCAAAGTCCTAAGAGTCACTGTAGGTGTGATTATGAATTGGACTCCGATATTACAAGACTTCAGGCTTAGATGGCGAAGCGAAAGATTTCATGACTGGCTAAGCGACATGGTACTGTGTAAACTGGAAGATGTCTTCGAATAGCAAAGTGACTGGTAGCAGGACGCATATATTCTTGTTCCTTAGTTTTGCTATCTGAAGGAAATCACAATGGACCATTTGGGTCTCCGAGTGGAGGTGCTATTTTTGGCACGACCCTTCTAAACCGAACATAACCAACATTATGACCATAAAATTTAAAATCCATACATAAAATCGCAATTGAAATAAAGAACCTGCAATTAAAATTACTGATTGAAGTACTGAGGTTCACTAAAAACATACCAATTTTACAAAAAAATCACATTTTCATAAAAAAAAAATTATCAGCAAGAATTAAAAAAAAACTTTAAGATAAAAACTAACTTGTCGAAAGTTAAAAAAACTGAATTTCCATAATAATATTAATGTTTTTACTGAAATTTTTTTTTTACTAATATTTTTACTAAAGGACAAAAATCGCAATTTCAGCAAAAACTGAATAACTAAAGGACCAAAAATCGAAATTCACAGAAAATTTTAACAAATAATCTAGTTTCTCAACCATGTTTATATTAATGTTATATTTATTTGACATTTTTTCCATTCACATTGTACAGATAAAAATGGAAATGATGAAGGGTATATAAGATTCAGCATGGCCGAATATTGATATATTCGGCCATGCTGAATCTTATTATATTATATACTTGTTTGTGTTTTAACGTTCATTGTCAAGGACAACTTAATTGTTCGACACATCTTCTTTATAATATTGTACAGTATAATTATCTGTAGGAATATGGGTATTGTAAAAAAAATGCACCTAACTTAATGAATTCTTTACCAAAGTGGTATAAAGTGACCAGATTCAGATAAATATTCTTAAGTAATGAATTATCTATTAAAACCTGATTGTTTTTCATTTATAACCTAAGATCTTTTTCATTAACATGAGTGATAAACACTGAATACTTCTAAAACTCATAGCTTAAACATAAAATTAATCTCCACTTGCATTTATTTTACCACCACATTTTAGCATGTCTGAGTTTATAATGTAATCTTTAAGCTTTTACTGGTTATGAGTATGATTTTATAGCAGTTGCAATACATACTAACATTAGATTATTACATACACGTCCACAGACAATATTATAGCCATGACTTTGGTAAATAAATTTAGACAAAAAAGATTTCAATGAAACTGAAAACAAATGCCAGTATGTAATGTTGTTTGAAATTGAACGAGTGTTAGCTGGCAAAGAAAAAAACGAAAAAATAAAATAGAAAAGAAAACGGAGCAATTGCAATATTTACAAAAAATGAAAGAAAAAAACGAAAAGTAATACAAACAAATGCAACTAAGTAAAACTGTTTAAGAGGAACAGGTTGAGCCGGCCGTCTACAGCTGTCAGCAACACACAACAGACGACAAGTTACCACAGCAATATAAACACTAACTGCAACAATAACAACAACCACAACAACAATATGAACTAAAGCAACATAATTCTAAATAACTGATTTTAAATGCTGTCGATATTGTTGCTATTGCTATAACTGCTGCTACTGATGTTGCTGTTTGTTGCTGTTGCTATTGCTGTAATGACTAATGTTGAAGTAATATAATATGTACGTACGTGTCTATAGGTTTAGACCCATACACATACTTACGAGTATGTATATATTTTTTTTGTATATTGGTTTGGTTTTGATTTTACTTATAGATTTGGTATTGAAATTTTTAATGAATGAACAACTAAACAACCTAGAGAAGAAGAGGTGGAGTATTTAAAAGCACATATAAACTGGTAACCGGCATTTTTATACAGTTTGTCTTAAGTAATTACTTTATCTGCGACTTGCAGATGAACGGACAGACATATGAAAACAGACAGACAGTTTCACAAAAAACAAAAAACTAAAGCAGACATCCTAGTTTAGTTATACAGGTTTATTATAACATAAAACGATAAAAAAAACACACACACACAAGAAAAATTCAACCAAACTGGTACAAACAAATTGATTTTTTGGTTTATGATTATTAAGATAATAATGTCAAATGAAAAATAAAAAATAAAACTATTGAAGCTTCTAAACAGAAAAGCAAGATTTCCATGGCATAATATATGACACAGGGATGGACGTTAATGAAAATTGCTTATTTGCTTGATTAAATTACATTAAACTTAATTTCTTTTCTGCCATTTCTATTAAGTTTTAAATAGAAAACGAAGCAACCGTTAGTTAAAGCAAATACAAAGTCATTGGCAATAACAATTTATTTTTTAATTAAAGTATTTTATCAAGATTTTATTTAAACATTTCCTTTTAAATACACGCAATCATTTTCAAACCAGATCTTGAGAATAACTGTGTTTTTTAATTAATTGTATTAATTTGAAAATAAACAAAAACCTTAACACTTAAAAATGCTTATAAACAATATTTCAAGTTCATCAAAACGAAAGACTTAAGACACATGCATGCAAATTTATTTGTTCAGTAATTCGCCAGCCTCTTGTTGTTTTGTTTGTTGTTGATTCTTTTTTATGTTTGTAACTCTTATCTTTATGCAATTTCAATGTTTTACCAAGTATTAACAACATTGTCACTTATAGTTTTGATTTTTAATTTAACTGGTTTATTATACAGTTATATTATACATCTGGTTTTGAAATTTTAATCTAGTTTGTGTATTTATGTATATTTTGAAAGTTTGTTGAACTCATTAAATGAACCTAGATCAACACAATTTATAGTTTTATATGTTAATTAAATATTCTTTGCATACAATACTGTTGCTCTAATTAAAGACAGAAGTCACTAATCCCTCGAATATTTAGTAAAAATATATTTGGAAAATAAATAATTAGTATAAATATTTATCCCTTCTTTTAATGTGTTTCAGTCTGTTACTAGCCAGCAGAAGCACAGCGTTTTATGTAGCAATTAAAAAAGTTATCCAATAAGTGTTCATCTACTAGTTAAAGAGCTACTACTTTTATTTGTAAAAAGTTTATATTTTTCGATCACTATCACTATACATTACAACGTCACGTTATCCAAACACATCAACATCGCCAGCAATTAATCGAAGGGTGGAGAACAAGTTAAACCGGAATTGACGACAAGGCTCAGATTAATTTACCAAAATATTAAAAACTAAAATAAAATTGCATACTTTGACTATTTTTTCTCTATTTTCTTTTGGAACTAAAATATTTTACGGAAAAAAGTATCCTATATTTTAACCAAGACACTAGGTACCTCTTGCACAATTTTATTAAAATTCATCCAGTAGTTTTTGCATGATGCGAACTCAGTCAGACTGACAGATAGACAGGATGAAAGCTTTTGAACTCTACAAAAGTAGATTGAACTACACCTGATCAAAAGGCAGCACGGGAAAAGATGTAAAAACACTTCGATGTTTTGTAGGGTTCATCACAACGTTAATAAAAATACACGTCTATGAATAGAGTTCAAATAAAAGGACAATTGGGATCTTGTTTTCATTTAACAGACCAGGCCGTAAAGGCTAGTAATCAAATTGCCGTTTCACCAAAACTTGCAACCGCCCCATAAAGCCTGTTTATTTAACAAAACGATAAGTTCCCAACATCACATTTTTACTACAGTGGGCACCATTGTCCTCTTGATGTAAATTAAATGTTGAGCGCCGACCTTAAAGATGAATATATTGAGTCTTTCAAAAAGAACTTTTCTACAAATCATGAAATATTTTAATATTTTATTATAGAGAAATAGCCCTTTATATATAAAAAAAAGAATTGATTCTTAACAGATTATATACAAAACGTTTAAAACTTCAACTTCTAATATTTGAGTCATACATTAATGTTACCTGATCAAAATTCTTTTGCTAATATAAAATACTTTAAAATAAAAACCTTTTGAACTTTTTGTTGTGTTTATTTGCGATAATTCCTTTGAGGATTTTCCGACATAAATAAGAATATCAAATTATTTATTAGCCAATATTGATTACCATTTATGGGTATCAATTGTAAAACGATAAAAATTTGTTAACATAAAAAAACCAAACCAACAATCGACGATAATCGTCGTTGTTTCAACACGATAATTACCAGCGATTGTTTGAAAGGGTACCATTAACAACTTTTAATATATTTATTGTTGTACTGCTATTAGTTAGCAACCACTAACTGACTATAATTCGGACAAATGGCTGGGTGGTCTTGCCTTACACACATGTTTATGTCTATAGATGCTCGTCCCTTAAGGAAAGGAGTAGTGTAAGCGAAAAATATGATTTACAGATCCCAAACGATTTGTGTAGCAATAAAACAAACCAGATATTGGCTTTATTGTAAATTTATATTCTCAACTTCATAAATATGCTCGAATATGCTGGAAAGGATTGTTGTATGTTAACTATAACATCCTATTTAAACACGCCCCTTTTAAACATTAAAATTAAACTACAATTAATTGAGAAGTGAAAAACACTTAAGTTTTATTTTACTAACTAAGTAGTCAGAGTTGAAAGAGGTAGCAGCCAGTTGCAATATGAAGTTTCCTTTGAACAACCATCACTTTAAGGCAAAATTATTATTGTCATCATATATTGCAAAAAACAAAAAAAAAAAAAAAACAACTAAAAACATTAAGCAACAAAAAAACAAGCGAAAATAAAAATTATAAATAGAGTATTATGGATGGATGGATTGGACGTGTGTTTGTCTATAAAGGTTTGGCCGTAGACTACTACAACATCCAGTTGGATGCATGCCTTGGATGGCCTGATGAAAAGTGTAAACGAGCCGCAATAAAATAATGCAAACAAACGTTTATAGACCAACCGTATGTGCAACCTAAATTGAAAAGCAAATTTTAAATTCAATTAGGCAAGTTGTCAGTTGCAATACAACAAATATTTCATATTTAAACACGACTTAATAATTGATGATCATATTTTATTAATATTTAAATCACTACAAGTTACAAGTGCTAAGAACACATCTTTAGTTTGGACAACTCGGCTATAAAATGAAAACTTTGCCGCATCATAAGCATTGTTATCATCCTTAGCGAAAAACCGAAAGAACAAACTCAAACACAGAAACAAAAACAAAAACAAAAACATCAATGTTTAAAATTGACTGACATTTATTTCTTTTATTTTGTTTTTATTTCAACATGTTTTTTGTCGTTTTATGAAGAGGGAAAAATCATCTCTATGCACTTGTATCTCTACAAGTATGATTTTTTTTGTACCAATGCACTAAGAGGCCGCTGTTGTAACTTTAAAGTTCAAGGTTATTTACAGCAGCTAACTTGCTGCAATGTTTGGTTAAAACAGTAACTGAGGCAGTAAGTAAAATTATAATCATGCTGGCGATGATTTTGATGATGACGATAGTGATGCACTCAAATTAAATTAAAAAAAAAACAAAATTGAAAACAAGGTTGGCAACCAATACCTACAGAATACCGCTTTAAATTAAATATCGTTACCGAAATCGAAACTGTTACTTTTCTAAAATGCCGTTTATTAAATACCGACTTCTTCAAAACCGACACTAAAACGAATTTTATACCTGTGGTATAAAAAAAACTACGGATTTGCAAATACTAACAGGTAAGCGGTTTTGTAAGGGAGAGAAGCACCACTCCTTTTAATAAAACTGTTTACGGGAGGTATGATTTTTATAAGGTGAATTCCCACTTCGAAGCATTATCTCCGGAAATAGTAACAGTATTTTTCGATCCTGCTCTTAAAACTTTAGGCAATAGAGATGTGCTTGAGTGTGCTGCGTATTTAAATAAAAAATGAGTATCTTTTATCACACTCATGCAGACCTCTATTAGGCAAGTGTATTCGAAGCCTAAATTTATAAAATGGAAAACACCCGGAGGGAATATGGATTTTTTTTTTATTTCTTTGTTTAGAAATTAATGTTAACAAAAATATAAAATAAATTTGTTACAGAAAAATTTGTATAGATTCAATATGAGTATTAGTGGAAAATTTTTTATTTAAAAGTAAATGTGGGCAATTTTCTATAGAGAAAAATGAGATATTAGTTTATAACTGTAACCACCCTTGCAATAAACTTAAACTGCCATCAAAATACAATATATGTAAAGTTTATTTATCATCTCCTTAACCCTTCTTAACGCATTCAACAAATTTTCAATGGATTTCATTAGGTTTGCAAAAGAGGCATTTGTGATGGTGGCAGTAGTTTAATATCCGTATTGTAGTAGTAGCAATTCCTTTTAACATTAAATTAAGTTCAAGCTTAAATACCTCATCGTCAGCACCAACAATAACAAAAATCGAACAAAACGAAGTAAAGTACAATTCACATTAATAACAGCAACCTTTGCTGAAATGGGTGCTTTGATACAAGAGCTTTTTTACGTATATACAAGCCACGACAAAAAATTAGACATGACCAATTAAAGCGAACAAAATTTTATTCGATATTAAAACATTTTTTTTAATAAAAATAAGTTTAAAGCAAGTAGGTAGGCTAGAATACAGTGTACTAGTCTATCAGCCTGAGGTTTCTGGTTTCGATTCCCACTAAAAACACTGGGTGTTTCACTACAACGAGTGAAGGTCTTTGTTACTATGCTCGGTAACTAATTTAGAATATAATTTATAATTGCATTGTATCATTTAATTAATAAACAATTACAATGTTGATACCACGTAAGTCTAATCTTTATTGAATAAAGAGCTAAATCCTATTATAGTTCCTTTAGAAGAATTATATAATTAGTAAGAATGTAACTTTAACTTAAAAAAAATATTTAGAATCAGGTTTTTTAAAGTCCTTTTTTTGACACTAGGTGTATATGCTCTTCAATACAAGTGGTTACTCTTAATATGCGGTTTCCAATTATATCTACAGATTTTGACATATGACCATTTTTTGTTCGCTTTTTTGAGTAAATTTTTTGTGTGTTCGTTCGTTTTTTTATTATTCGAAATCTTAAACATGACCGTTAAAACCCACCATCACTTGTTAGTGGATCTTATATTTCAGTTGCTTGTCGTCTGAGGCAATAAATGAAATCGATCAGCGTGGTGTTGCGAAAAACTTCGACAATGCCAAAGGGACACTATGCAAGTGTCTGTTGGCTGAGTTGCTTGTCTTCATGTCTGTCTCTTTTCCACAAATCGCCTGCCCTGTTTTCTCTTGGAATCTTAGTATTTAGTGTGATGATTTATTCCAGCAAATTGTTGTAAAGGCAATTTTTCGTTTTTATTTTTAACTTTTCTTATTTCTTTTTGCATTTTGAATTGTGATCTGGTAAATTTTTATTGTTATTGACATTTTTTAAGTTGCAATCGTTATGACCGTAATTTTATATAATGAAGTGGCGTTATTGTTTAGTACAAATTTTTAGTTAAGAATTTTAAAGGAGTCGAATTTTATTTTATGTATTGTATGAAAAAGATTGGCAAGGATAAATATTTATGGAAACTTTAAATCCATTTATTTTAACTAGACCTTTAAAAAATATGTTTTAAATAATTTTATATTTTTTGATTTATTTTATAAATGAATTAATAATGGTTTAGGCTTAAGTTCATTATTGTAAAAAGATAAAGAAAAATTACATACTAGCAAAATGTGATGGATTTTTTAAATCGCTACATTCTTATTCAGCGTTCTTGTTGTCTAGCCACAAGGTTGTTTCAATCATAATCACTTTCTAATTAAACAACTTTTTATAGATAAATAGAATACGAAAATTAATTTTATTATTAACCTGCTGTGCCCTCACACGTCCTGACAATATTCTTTCCATACCTGGAGAAAATTCTAAAATTTATATAAAATTCTAAAATTCTAAAAATTAGAGTAGAGCTGTAAAAGGTGTTTAAAATATACCGCTTTTAAAAATATAACAATAATGTTGTTACGACATTGCCTGTTTATCGGTAATGTTAATAACATACACCAAATACATATATCTAAAAACAACTAATTCATTCTGGTTTATGTTTTCGTTAAAAACAAGGTGTCATAAAGTATGTATATTGGCAAAATTGCGTACTTTCACTGCTTTTTCTCCACTTTCTCTTGGAAATAAGATATTTTTGTGGAAAAAATATATTACAATCAGAATACTAAGGTATCACGAAATTTTATTAAAATCAATTCAGTAGTTTTTACGTGATGAGAACACAGACAGACAGACAGTCAGGAAAAAAGTTACTGTTTTGTTATATGTATAGATTTTTGGAACATTATCATTTTTAAAAAATTCAAATATTTTTTTTTTTTTTTTTCATTGTTTTATTTGCAATCTATTTTTCAATAATAAGCAAATTAATTAAGAATAACTATTCGCATAAATTTTACCCTCCATTAAGGATAAAACATATATACATTAGTACATTTTTTCTATGTACACATATAACTCACAAAAAAGTTTTAATATATATAAAAACTTATTTTCTATTTAAATGTATTTACAATTAATATATTGTTAATATTAACAAAAATAGATTTTATTTTACAAATGGGAGATCAAGAACATGATGTCTTTTTAACCTACGTATTTCCTCACTTTCATCCAGTAAAGAAATAGCAAGGGGATTAGAGTGGTTGCTTAATCTTTCCAGGTATCTCGAACTGTATTCGTTAATTTCAAATTTGACCTTTGATATGCACAAATCTCTATGAATAATATTGTTTTTCACATACCATGGAGCATCTACTAACATTCTTAGAGTTTTAGATTGATATCTTTGAAGAATTTCTACATTCGAATTACTAGCCGTTCCCCAACGTTGAATTCCGTATGTCCATATTGGTTTCAAGGTAGTTTTGTATAGAAGGACTTTGTTTTCTAAACTGAGTTCTGATTTTGGTTTTAGCAGCCAGTACATTCGCTTAGTTTTGATGTTTAAGTGTTCCTTCTTAGCTTTTATATGCTGTTTCCATGTTAATCTTTTATCAATGTGCATACCAAGATATTTAACACAATCAGATCTTGGAATTTCCTCATTGTTTAGAGAAATAGGGGAACTAGATCCCCTTCTTAGTGTAAAGGTTATATGTGTTGATTTTTCAGCATTAAGAGAAATGTTCCATCTTTTAAACCAAGAGGATATATTATTGAGATGAGTTTGGAGCTGATTAGATGCTTCTTTTTCCGTCTTATTACTTGCCATTAAGGCTGTATCATCAGCATATGTAGCTGTAGTAACATTTTCACTTGTTGGCATGTCAGATGTATAAATGTATAAATAGTATAGAGAACAGGGCCCAGAACGCTTCCCTGAGGAATTCCAGCTTTAATTTCAAAAATTTCAGAAATTTCTTCGTTAGTTTTAACATAAAAACAGCGATTTTGTAGGTACGATTTAAGGACCAAAAAGAAGGGTGCGGGAAGAAGCTTTTTAAGTTTATATAGCAGACCTATGTGCCACACTCTGTCAAAGGCTTGTTTTACATCCAAAAATACTGCGGAGCAATACTGTTTTGTTTCCAATGCATTTCTAATAACCTTCACAACACGATGACACTGTTCTGGCGTTCCATGCTTGTGTCGGAAACCAAATTGATGTTCAGGTATAATATTTTTATGGTCTAATATAGGCTGCATTCTATGTAAAAATATCTTTTCAAAAACCTTAGAAAATGTGCACAAAAGGCTTATAGGTCTGTATGACTTAATGTCGTTTTCTGGCTTAGAGGGTTTTGGAAACATCATAATTTCTGCACATTTCCATTGTGCTGGAAAGTGATTTAATCTTAAAATAGAGTTATAAATAGTTGTTAGCAGCATAATAGCTTTTTTGGGTAATGTTTTTATGTCCTTTGCACAGATTTTGTCATAACCTGGAGTTTTTTTGTTATTTAATTTTGAAATTTCTAGAGTGACTTCGTTTGGTGATATATGCTTAATGGGCAAGTCCATTTGGCAAGGGGTATCTAAGAAATCATAAGTTTTAGTAACATCATTTGAGTCACATGAGGTAAACGGCGTAAAAGTGGTTTTCAAGTATTGAGAAAAAGAAAATGCCTTATTATAATCCGCCTTACACCACGTGCCATTCAGATCTTTTATGGGAACGTTTCTTTTTATTGGTTTTTTTTAAATATTTTGTAGCATTCCATAACTTATGTTCATTTCTTCCATTACCTGAAGTAGTAAGATTTTTCAGATAGCAGCATAACTGTTCGTTTTTGTTTTCGGCTAGGCGTTGTTTTAATTCCTTTGTAGCTTTATTCAGGTTAGTTTTGTCTATCGAATTCCTAGTATGTTTCCATAATTTACGTAATCTTCTTTTCTCTCTGATAAGATTTCTAATTTCGGCCGATACTATAACCTTATTCCGAACATTTTTCTCGGTAAGTGTAGGAGTGGATAGAAACGCAGCTTCATGAATTAAATTAGTAAACTTTTCAACGACATCGTCTAGTTCATACCCATCTTTTATTCGAACATTTAGATTTATATTGCATTCTAGCCAGTTTCTAAATAAATTAAGGTCGGTGCTGGGTGAGATAACTTTGTACTTTTTATTTATTGTAGGACGATGTGTACTAAAATTCACTATCAACGGAGAATGATCAGAACTCAACTCGTCGGTATCAAGTATATCTAAAAGATGGCTAGAAATACCTGAATATACAATAAAGTCCAGAAAATTCAAATATAAACATGTTTTTTATTTTACTTTCTTATATATTATTTTTATTTATAACTGTATAAACACATGTATATATGTGGCTAGTAACTAAGCTTTACTTATCAACTGCAACAATTATGTATTTTAGTTTAAACTAGCTGTGCCCGCCACATCGTGGGCGCCCTGACAATTTGTTGCTCTTTTTTGCTTTGAAAGTATTTCACACCAATTGTAAGACTCTTACTTTTATAGTGCTTCATTTATGGTTTTTTAAAGGTTTTTCTTCACTTTCTCTATTGGAAATTAGATATTTTTGCGAAAAAAAATATCCTATGTTGGAGTCAGGCTGTTAAAGTACCTCCTCACAAAATTTTGATAAAATCCATCTACTAGTGTTTACGTGATGCGAACACAAATGGAAAGCAGACAGACCTACAGACAGACGGAAATGAGTTACTATTTTATTATATGTATAGATAGATTGTAAAGTTGCATATTAAATACAAACGTGTTGAAGTTAACAATGATAATTAATGTTTATATAATTTTAATTTTATTTGTATTATTTTATTTACCGAACTAAAATCTGAAAAATTATTTACTTATAAAATTTTGGTTTTGTATTTTGATATTTTACAAAAAAATCGAATTCTGTTTTCAAAAGGTATGGTATGGAGGAACATATTCTAATGTTTTTCAATATTTGTCAATTATATTTTTTTGAGAATTATTTCTTTTTATTATAAATTTTAAACTAAATTAAAAAAAAAATAATTTTGTTGACCATATTTGGTTAATTTCTAAAGATCACTAAACCTTTAACTCTATGAATATGTTTCATACTTAAAAAATAACTTGTGTTCATAAGTAAAATACATATACATACATTTTTTTTTTTGTTTTTCGTCAGTTAGACGGTGAAATGTTAAACCTTTAAACATCACACTCAAAGAAACCTGAGTCTTTAAAAAAACAGATCATGAAAGAGAACAAAAGAATAAGATAGAAAAAGAATTTGTATCTTAAAGGTAGAGGTGAAGTTTAATTAATGTCATTCGATTTTTGTTATTGTTCTCCTTTGCTTTTGAAACACTTTTCCTTTTATGAATAAGAAAACTTAATGCAAAATAGAATTGATAAAAAAGCTGTATGTATGTACATATGTATAAATAAATAAAAGATAAAATATAACAGGAGAAGAAACTGTTAAAATAAATTAAAGAAAGAAAGAAATTAACATGAAAATAGAAAACAAAAATTTAATTAATTTTCCTTCCCACCACAAAATGCACTATTTAACAACTGATTTAATGAAAGAATAATTCATTATTCACTATTATTTATACAAAAAATATAAATTTACTAGATTAACGTGTTCTTAAGCTCTAAAACTTATTTTATTTTCCCCCGCAGAAAGTGTTTTTTTTTTTGTATTTTTCTAAAACAGTATCAAACTCTCTTGCTGCTTTGTGCCCAAATTCTAATAATGAAAGATTTAAAAAACTTTTAATAGAAAATTTTTAAACTTCTTTCTCATTCGTGCATTAATGCAACCAACACATCACAGGCTGTGCAACATCAACCACAACACCAACAACAACAGCAACTTGTTTAAAAACGTGTGAGCATAACGATTTATATTTATTTCAAGAGCTGTTGCTTAAGCATGTATACGCGTTTTTAAACAAGAATTAGTAGCTGGTATTAGATAATAAAATAAACCGTTGTTTTCAAAGTTCTACTTAGCTTTCATCTAAGAGTGCGTGATAATTTCATGCCACTACTCAAATACCTGGAATTTATCATTTTTGCTTCTTTATTACGAGGGCAATTTGATAATTCCGTGACTTTTTGGATAAATAATATTTTATTTCTCAACCAAGTCTCCTGAAAGCTCGATACATTCAGTTCAGCGTCTTTCTAGTTTTTTTTATTTAAATATAAAAATTTCTCAAGGCCCTTAAAATTGGCGTATGTGCCAACGATGAACCCTACGTTTAACTTAAATCTCTTAGAAACAGAAAATATCGACTCTTTCTGGAGCGAAGACCTTTTTTGGACGACCGGAACGTCCTTGCGTTATTTGTCCTGGTATAACAATAACGTAACCCAGTAAACCACTGGCTTCGTCGATAGTTTTTCACCTAAAAATAATTACTGATCAGCATAAGAAGTTCAATAGTAAATAACAGGTAATGGGAGCAGTGTTGAATTCAAATTGACTGCGCTGGAAATACAAAGAAAAAAGAAACAGAAATTTTACACTGCCCTCGTATAATAATATTTTTTTTTTAAACTCCTAAATTGTCATTTATTATGTTAAATCCAAAGTATATCTATATCAAGTACATGCAAGGAGTTCAGCTGATAGTTTTTTCGTTTTGTGATTTATAATTTTACGTCAAAATTTGTTTATATTTTTTATAGCACCATTTAAGGCACATTTATCAGGTGGCCTCATTATGAAGGGGAAATATATAAAGCGAAAAAATCTAATGTTTTTTATATGGACTTTGACAGTTAAACTTGAAATTTCCCCCTTAAATAGAAGAGGAAAAATAAAAAACAATTTAATATTTTTGCTTCGTAGTGAGGCTACCTGCTAAATGGCACCATATGTAGAAAAATCAAATTGAAATTGAAAATAAAATATTAAATATATTTTATTCACTTTTCATTGTTTCATCAGGGATGGGAAACAAATTTTTTAAATTATATGTTTCTGTCTTAAAATGTATCAAAAAACACTGTTTCTATAAATTCTGATTTTAATTGAAATTGATTTAAATATAAACCGATCATTGTGTTATAATTTTTTATTGCAAATACAATTTTACCCACTTCACCATCCCTGAGTTGTAGTTGACACATTTAATAATTTTTACACAAACAAAATGCCTGTTGTTCTTCTAATGTTGTGCTTGTTGTAGACTTGCATGTACTTGATATATATAAATATACTTTGTGTTGAATTTAATGCTTTTGTAAATATAAAAAAAGGTACATAAATATATATTTTATGTGTACATATGTGCGTAGGAGTTTATTAAGTTTTAATTAATAATTTTTACCGTTTTTAAGCTGCTTTGCCAATTAAGCTTTTAAATCTCTAAGGCTTGGTACGCACCTTGAAGACCTTAATTTACGTAGATGAAGTATTTGTTTTACTTTTAAATATAAAATACAATAGGGTTTGTTTTTAATATTTAAATAACATTTTCATGTTTTTTTTTTTCGTTTTATAACACATTATTTGTTTAAATGTGATTAAATTGATTGTTGATAAGAGTTATTTAGTCTTTTTTTAAGTAAAAAAATATTAAAATTTAAATTGAAGGTTAAATAGTTTTATATAGATTTTTAAATACTTCTTTTATCGAGTTGAAGTAGTTTCTATTCATTCCAGTTTTGTTTAGAGATTTTGATATTGTAATTATGGTTAAAATTTAAGAAAGTAAATATTAAAAGCAAAGTTTTGAAGGTTTTTATTTATTTTTAAAAATGTAAGTTTTTTTCTGCAGTTATAGCTTGCAGTTTGTATTTTAAGTGATTCTAACGTTCATCTAAAAATAAACTTCTCATAAATTCTTATTTTACGTTGTCGTTAATATTTTCAGTTAATTTATTTTCTGTTTTTTTTTATTGGAAAAATGTAACTGTGTTGGTTTTATTTTTTATTACCCGTTACGTTAGCATGACGCAAACTCTTATTTAGTTTGAAGAAGTTTTAATATACGAAAGTATACAAAATATCTCAAAAGTAAATGTTTCTTAAGATTGGCAGACATCGGCAAGCAGCGAAATGCGCATACGGCCGGTTAAAACAAAAAAAAACTATTATTTTTATGAATTTTGTGGTTGTTTTTTTGGAAAAATCATTTGTTTTAACGAAAATTGTATTAAAATAAAGGATATAAAAGTATAAATGTTTATTTTACAGACTTTGTTGTAGTTGATGTTTTTGTTTTGTGGTTCCTTTTACGTCACTTAAAACAAATAAAATATGTAAAAAAAAATTTTTTAAGGCTGGACACGGAGTGTTTCGTTATGCATTTAATAAAATAGTTATCTATATTTTCATCGCCTTTAATAAAATAAATATTTATCTTTTTATTTAATAACTATGGATTTTTATTTCTATTTTTTATTATTTTAGTTTCTGTTGTAGTCTATTATTTTTTTAGTTTTCAGCTTAGCATTTTTATTTTAGCAAATCAAAGTTATTATTACTCTTCAGTTTTTGTGTTCCACCTAGAGTGTAAACACATAAATCTACCTACACGTACGAGCATACTACATAAGGCGTCAAGGCGTTTAACATGGATTTTAAAAATTTTACCGGGAACGTTTCAGAGACTATAACCGGGACTTATTATTTATCATTTCAAATGGTAACCTCAACGTTACCTCAAACTGCAACCCTTTGAGTTTTTAACACTTTACCTCGTTTCTATCATGTGGTCATTCTAGTCATTGGTGAAATTAAGAAATCTTTATAGCCCCTGGCTGGAAGAAAAAACTGTGGACGAATCCTAACAGAGGTGAAAAGATTTTTGCTATCAAGAGGATAATTTTAGAGATAGAAAAATTGTTTAGATCACGCTACCTATAGGATGCAATTCATTAAGCCTAGGATAAAAAAAAGGATAAAAAATATGGACTTCAGTTCGGCGGTTCCTAAAATTAGCATGTGCGATCAAAGTGACATGTGAGTTTTATAATTAAATTTGCTGCTTTGCTTCATTTTCACTTGTATAAAAATATTAAATACAGACAAGAGCTAACGTACCTGCTAGTGATCGATGTGTAAAATTTTGTTTTAAATTTCACAAAAATCACTTCAGCCTTTTAAAGGTCTAACAGTTTTCCATTTTTCATCAAAATCGGTTCAACTGGCAGTTTTCTATTACTTTCGGCTCCTACCCCATCTGATGTTTACCTGCCTAATGTACAGTGAGGCAGAATCAAAATATTTTTGAAATAACTCAGCCCTTTGTAAAGGTATAACCCATTGATCCAAAATGGGTTATGGGCATAGCTTAAGTTTTGACGGTGGGCACCATCTATTTGCCAGGGGTGGCGCTATGTGGTCTCCAAATTGTATACCTCGCCCCTCGTATCTTTTTTAGAGTTTGGCGTTTCTTCAATTTAGTTTGATTTTCAAAAATTATACATGGTCTTAAAGGTCTAATTAATACCTATAAAATGATTTAAATTATGTTTTAAAATGAGCGAAATATAAGCATTTTGAATTTTTTTTATTTCTCGATACCCTGCTCCAGTTTTTTTTTAAATATTTTAAACATAGATAGTGAGTGAAATTCAAAATATTGTGAACAATTTTCAAGATTATATCTTTTCTGAGTTAAAAACTAGACGATTTTCAATTAAAAAATTCCAAAATTATTGAATTTTTATGTATTTTAGCCTAAAAATGGCCATCAATATTATTTTTTAATAGAACAAATTTTCTTGAGGAATATATATAAATTTTATATCTTTGTGTACGTAAGTTTAAACCAAATTTCATGTAAAATTTATCAACCTTGTAGAAGATGGAGGTCTTTCAATTTGACCTGTTTTACATCGAAGTTTTGACATTCATAAGCCTATATATACTCCATATAGACTAGGGCTCATGAAATACTTTCATGATCCCTAGTCTATATGTGGACTTTATGGGCAAAAGACTAAAAAATCCAATTTTTTGATTTTAGGTCTTTATTCTGCAATTGTGAATTATAATATTAATAAAGAACATTAATTTGCTTTTTGAAGGAAATTTACTTTCTAGCAGCATAGTCACTGATATGCTCCCTAGAGTTTCTTTAGAATTAGCGCTAGGCGGGACAACTATGTGACTTTCACCATTTTATTTTTCTGGATTCCTTTTTTCTCTTTGTTTAAACTAAATTCTTCCAATAAATGTTGTTACTAACTCCATATGAATCTTTTTAAGTTTCGGATTTGAAACTTAACAGGTTTTTTCTTGCACATGCATCGTGCTTTTTAAATGTGATTATAGAAAATAAATTCAAATTGGGTGCAGTTTAAAAAATTTATTCTTTTTTTAAATTAAATTTTCTCAAAAAATTTAATTTAAAGCGAGTATTACCAGCAATGCTGTAACAATTATTATGTTAACTTGTAATTTGAAAAGAAATATAACAAAATGTAACAAAATTAAAACTAAAAAGAAAATTTATGATATTTGTACCCAAAATTATTTATGAAAGTTAAAATCATAAATTTATAACTTTAATGTAATACTTGGTGTCCCCATAATTTTTGTTTGTCCAATTTTTGTTGGTCCAATTGAAGGTTTTAATTCGATTCAGCTACAAATTTAATTAATTTTTTAATTGATTCAGTTATATAATTAATTAAGAAATATTAAAAAATATTCTTATTAAATAAATAATTGAATTAATTAAAAATTTAATTAAATTCGTATCCGAAACTAATTAAAACCTTTAATTGGTGAAAATAACTTTTTCTGTGCATTACAATTATATAGTAATTATAAAAAAAAAACAATAACAATATCAAAATATCTGTAGCAAACACCATCACTTTCGACAGTAAATGTTTCTTTGACAGACTCTTTAGTTCAGTGTAGGTTTTCAAGGATTGTTTTCATAAATCAATTCAATCTAGCCCTGCTCATTGCATGAAAATCATTAGTACGTGTAAAGGTAGTATGTATAACGGGTTGTATCTAACATCAATAACGCTTCGTTTATCTTTCGTGTTTTTTAGTGTAATCATGTTTTGACATTAAAATAGAAAACCCTTTTCACAAACACATTTAACCGTATTCATACCACCATTGTCTCAAAAGAAAAAATGGTAAGAGTGTAAACATGAGTGGTTTTACTCGAATTTTACTGTTGCTTTTTTTTTTTGCTTAATTTTTATCGGTGAAACGCAAAACCGAAAACAATGATTTGGCATTTTTTATGCTTGAGTAAAAGTACCACATTAAACATTTAACTATTAAAGAAAATGCTTTTTTTTTCCAGCTTTCAAGACTGTTACTTGCAACTAGAAGTACTATTTGTACTTAACTAGACAACCAGACACAGTGATTGTTTATTGTTTTTACTTTCATTTAAAAAAATAGTGAAAATAAAAATGAAATTAGGACTAAAATGAATTAATTTTCCGAACAAATTTCATATTAAGGCATAAATGGCAAACAATGTGTTTGGTGGTTATAATTGAATTTCTTTATTTTTTGCTTAATGTAACACATGATTTTTTGGCATACATCGTGCATAGCACATCATTCTTCTATTCAACCAAACCAGCTTTTGTTCACAAGTAACTTATACGAGTATTAGTGCATGTTTTATTTAATTTGATAATTTGCATTAAATTAAAGTAATGTATTGTTTTATATTATTTAATTCTAGCATAATTTTTTTTAATGACAAATTTCCTAACTGAACTAATACATTTTTAATGAGTTCAAGTGTTGTGTTAATACAATTTTTTTTTATTTTTTCTTTAAAAGCCTTAACCTTTGTGCTGCCTTTGGCCATCATTAAGTATTATTTGGCCATAGTGTTATGTGTTTGGCAGGCAGTCAGGTTTTAGATGTCATTATTAAAATAATTGTTGTAATTGTTGCAAGTTTCTCTAATTTACACTTTTGCTTTCAACTGTATTTTTGTTGCGGTATGACAAACAGTCATTGAAATACCAACCGCCTTTTGCTAATTTACCAGACTCAGCAGCAAAGGCGCTGAAAAATTAACACTTCATTGTAAAGGCGCTAATTTTGTATAGTTGTTCATATTTTTGTTGGTTATTTTTTGGTTTTATTTTTAATGGCTTTTAATTGTATCGTTTTGTTTTATGTGTATAGTGATGGCTAAAAATTTAGATATTCCTTATATAGGCTTTTAGAAACAATTTTAGTTTTTAAAACAAACAAAGATCTAAATTGCCAAAGTGCTAGTACAGAAATAGAAAGGTAAATATTTAATTAAATTCACAATAAAATTCAAATGAAAATTATCAAACAAGACGAAAGCTTTAGTTCGTTTTATACTTTGTTCTCACCAACTGACGATGATAATTGATATCTGAGTTGGGTTGTTTAAATAAATTTTGTGTAAGTATATAGATGCACAGAAAACTGAAGACGAGGTAGCGATCCGGAAAATGCATTATATTCTGTTAGTATCTAAAATAAAATTTCCCTATTTTTTCTTTAAAATTATTATCCTAATTTGTTATTAATATTCTTTTAACTTAGAAAGAAATAAACGAATTTAAACCAGACTTCAAAAATTCATTTGTATGTCAATAGAATAGTTCGAATAATAAAATTTAAACATTAAATAAAAAAAAATTGTATTTGAATAAATAAAGGTCTGTGATGACCATGGCTATACAGCACAGTGGGAGAACTGATCACAAAAATTAGAAATTCAACAACCTTTTGTAATAATAAAAATATATAGAGGTAGTTTTTTTGTATAAAAATGACAAAAAAAATTGATTGAAATTAATTGAAATTTTAGTAAATTTATCATAATATTTTACGTAGGATAAATAGAAAGATAAATATTTACTTTAACTGAAACTAATTAACATTTTATTTGGATCATCAAAGGGCATTTTGACAAATAAAAACTAGGAATTAATCAATAAATGGTTAATAAAAAAATAAATGTTTTAGTAAAAAAATATAGACCTAGATTTTTTGTCAAAATTGATTTTCGAAGTTAATCTATTTGTAATATAGAGAAAAATATTCTAATTAATTAAAAAAATCTATAGAGACACATGAAGTTTCAATAACACCAGAATTCTTGTTTAGAAAGTACAGAATTCTTCTTTCAATTTTTTATTCGAATTCCCACTGTGTAACCATGCCATGGTTTTCAAAGGCTGCTGTTGGCTTTATTTTATATTCAAAGACACAAAAATAGTTTAAATGTTTTCAATTTGTTACTAAAAATTTACTCTTTACTGTCTATTTTGTATTATAAATTTCGATACTCTGTTTGAATTAAAAATTAATAAAGTTATTGCATTTTTTAAACATACAATTACAAGATGAACAAAATTACACTTAAACTATGTGCACTTAGTTTCTTTTAACGCTTTCACAACAAAGCAGAATAATGGACTAAAAAGTGAGTTTTTATTTAACAAATATTTTAGAAACTATATAGGGTTATGATTTTTAGCTTTTCAGTGATGCATGACTTGAATCAGAAAGCTGTGTAGGGGGATAATGAAACAGGCCATAACTGTTATTATTCAACCTTCTTCGTTCCTGATTATGAATCAAAGTC
Source organism: Phasia obesa (assembly GCA_949628195.1). NCBI lineage: Eukaryota > Metazoa > Arthropoda > Insecta > Diptera > Tachinidae > Phasia > Phasia obesa. The sequence goes on along the minus strand of OX451217.1, from coordinate 149,446,411 downwards.
AGACAAGGTCGTATTTAAAGATTTTTCCCATTAAAAATACATATACATCAATGAAAAACTTAATAAAAATACACCCCGTATCACTTAAATCAGAATACAAGGACAAGGGCAATGGCCCTAAAGAATAAAAAGTATTAAAAATCCAAACAATTAAACGTGATTTTGCAATATCAATATTTGGCATTATCTTTTGAACCATAAAAGAAAAGACGTTTTTAAATTTACACAGAGCTACACACTCTACTTTATGCGCTAAAACAACAAATAATAAAACTTAAAAATTAAATTTTAAACCTATCAGGGTAAAAGTCGTGATTTATGATCTTATCTTTTGAATCTTAAAAAATCCAGAGTGGCCTATACTCAACTTTACCATACCTAAAAGTATATTCGAGTCCAAGAAATAATTATCTTCGGTAAGGGATGTCAAGTAAACAACACCTTGCCTCTTTCCCTGTATGCCCAAAAACTATACAGGTCTTCATGACCATATACTAAAGACACATACTGAATTTTATCTATTATATTACGTTACATCAATGTATTACATTACATCATTAATGTATTACATTACGTCATTAATGAAGAGCAGAATCCAAACAATACATTTCACACAGCCTGTGAAATAAAATTTTGTTGATTAACTACACAAAAGAAAATTGCCCCAATTAAAGGTTTTAATTAGTTTGGGGTACAAATTTAATTTAATGTTTTATTGATTTAATTATTTATTTAATTAGACTTTTATTTTGTTCTTCTTAATTAAGAATATAATTGAATCAATAAAAAATTAATTAAAATTGTTTCTGAAACTAATGAAAAGCATTAATTGGTGCAAACATTTTTTTCAGTATAACCAGACATTAGAGTTCAGTATGTAGATCGTGCGACTTATTGTCAGTTTACTATTTTTTAGCGGTTTCTTAAAGTAATGGTAATTCTTAACTTGAATGAATGGTGCGGATATAAATACGAGTATATAGAACACTAAAACAAAAACAGTCACAACTCAAAATTTATCATAATCTCTAATGACCACGTAAAATTTCGTTTGCACCACTGTCATCTTCAACTGGAAAAAAACCGTTGCTGCGGAACTCAATTTGATTATAAAATTACAACACCATCCCAGCAAAGATATAGACGCTTCCTTCCAACCTGCGATGTCCTACTTGGTAGGTCTCTTTGTTCATCAAATACTTTTTAAAAACTTATTGGCTTATATACCTGAATCCGCGTAAGCGGTAGAGGTCTCTTTGTTTCACTAAATTGTATAAAGAGAACTTATTCGCTTACATACCTGCATCCTAGTAAGCGAGAGAGGATGCAGAGTGTTATTATTTTATTTTACTGCTTACCAAAGTTTTCGGTCTTTGAAATACATCAAAGGCAACCACGAAAACCCCTGAGTGTATGTAACCACACACACACACTGTCTCAACAAGACTCTCGAAAGAGAACAAAACAACAAGAAAGTATGTTTGTGTCGTAATGTTTGAAATGGTACACTCTAAATATTTAACAACACATTGAGAAGTTTGTATAGGCAACTAATTTTGTTAATATTTATTTATATAAAGTTGTTAAAATTAAATTAAAAAAATAATTTAAATTAAAAAACAAAATACATTTTAAACATCAATTCATGCTCTTTTTACGTCTTCATTTACATTTAGTCGTTAAAATATTTATTCATTCAATTACACATAATTTTATTTATATTCAATATGTCACACATTTATTCTTAAATATAATTAAGTTGTAAAATAAAAAAATTTACCATATGCAATGCATAGATTTTTTTCAGTGCAAAAGCAACAATACATACTCATTGTAAAAAATTCTCCCTGTTGGGTGCCTTTGCACCACTCACTATCACTTGCATAATGGCTAGGGCTTACAAACCTCAATAAATTTTTACTGGGTAATAGGCATACATACACATATATTTAAGAAATGACATATCTGAACAGTCATTGATTTTCACTAACTGAAGGTATAAAATTTATTTGTTTTTTATATCAAAACATTTTTTCCTTAACAACTGCTAACACTTTTAATTATTTGTTGATTACATCAATTTCGCGCAATATATAACTTATTTTCCTTAATTATTCAATGGTTTGTTGGCTTGTTTTCGTATGGCTTTGCGTAACGTGTGAAAAGTAATTTCATAACAAAATAGTTTTTAAATAAAAACAAATGCATTTTTCATTTGATAATTCCCACTACTTTTTTATGCAATGATCACTTTTTTCATTAATTATGTTTTACAATGTAAAAATAATAACCTAACAAAAGGAGAAGAAAACAAGTTGCATAATAAAACACATTTTTAAATTGCAAATTGTGCATTGCATTGCAAAAAGTATTTCTACTCCCGCTCTTTTCATTCCCTGCAAGAAACAAATATAAAAAAGAAAGAAAGCAGAAAAAAATTGCATTGAAATATTTTCTGAGGCCAATGCAGCAAATGAAAATAAGAAGAAGGAAGTAAATTGCAGCTAATTTACTGTTCAAAAGCTGCAAAAAGCTAAAAGAAACTATTTAACATTTATTACGGTTACAAATAAAATACTTATAATTTGTTAGCTTCTTTCTATTTTTTTCTGAATTTTTATTTTTGTTTTCTAACGTTTTTTTTTCTCGTCAAACCTCCTGCAAGTGCAGTACTTTTTAATGGCGCTGTTTTGCGGTGCAACACGCATAAAAATTTTGTTGTTGTTTGTAGTGAAAATAAATTACCAAAAAATCATAAAAAAGCATTTGCTTTGCCGTCAGTTAGCAAGCAAACGAAAGCATTGAAAGAAACATATTATGAAGTCAAGGGAAGGGGAAATAAGCAACGCAAAGGTTAAATAATATATAAATAATGAATGAATGTTAGATAACAAATACGTAACAATAATTTTAAATGGTTTTGTATGAAAGGGAATGGAAAGTGTTACGTTTAAAATATAAATGTAAATATTTGTAAATAAGTTATTTGCCAGTTGGTTTAAAAAAGCTCTTTGTTTTTCTTGTCAATTTCCCTGCTTAATGAGTTTCTATAGGGTTAAGATTTACATTTTCAACTTACCTCCTGCATTTAAGCCATTCGATGAGTGTTTCATATTTCCTCCATTTCCCGAATTTGAATTGGAATTTGGAAATCCACCTCCACCTCCTCCGCCCATGACTCCATATTTGATGGGCTTAAAGTGGAAGAATGATGGTGAATAGCCCGATCCGCCACGGCTTAGTGAACTAAATTGCTCTTCTCTGTCCTCGACATATAGTCCCTCCTTGCCCATGGCTGCCAATTGTCTACCTTTGGGCATAAACATCACTAGAAAAATTGTGGCTGAGGTAGCTACTAAGCCAAATGCTATGCAAGCATCTTTATGACGTTCGGCCACAGCCAAGCCACATAACATCCAACCCAACCAAATGGGTATGGCTCCTCCTATGGCCAAACCAATGTAAGTAGCTTCTCGGTAGTTGTCCCTTATGCCTCGAGATTTTATGGCCAAAACTGAGACAAATACTATGAGGAATATAATGTAGATAAGAGAGAATAGAAACTCTGAGAATTGAGTTTTACACAAAGGTATTAATACTGTGCCAGCTGTGGTTATGTGGGCATATATATCGGTTGGTGGTGTAGCATGATACATGGAAGCAAATGAAGATGAGGATAACTCTGTGTGAGAGGTCATGGTGGAGGCTAACAAACTGTTGGCACCAAAGGGTACTGAGAGTGTAAATAATTCGGGTGGCGAAGTTATTAGCCATTGTGTTCCTATAGCCACCTGAATAAGCACCGCAAAGAGTAGTAGCAGACCCTGGTAAGGAGCCGGCAAGTACACACCACCATTAAGACTAATAAGAAATACACATTTTACCAATAAAGCAGCAAATACTAAGGCATATGCCACACCCACGCCAAAACGTATAGTGCCACAGGTCAGCAAAGAGGGTTGAGCTGATATTATTGCTCCTAAACCTGCACAGGCAAAAAGTCCCAAAAGTAACATTTGCCCCAAAAACAGATGTCTTCTAGACGGTGAGGTTCTCCAAGCCTTGAAAAGCACAAAAATCTCAAACGCTGCCATCATAAGCATCGTTAATGAGGCCAAAACTAATACCGGTACTACCCAGGGTTCCTTACGCAAACCGGTAAAGTTAAAATGGGTGGCTATTATAGTAGGCGGTGTAGCTGTAGTATTACTACCTGCTGCCGATTTTGGTGCTACTATAAGAACTGAGCGTGGACCAACAGGAGCCGATGCTGAAGGTTGTATGAAGTTAGGTAATCCTCTCGCTTTTGAACCTATTCTTGAGGACGGCAAAGTACTGGGCGGTGAGACTGTTGAACTTGTGGGCACTACAAAAAATTCCGTAGACATCACCACTAAACGATCTGCCTTGGAGACATTGGCCACTAACATGGCCTCTGCCACATTTACATCTTCACGTCTATTTAGCTGCTTCGCTTGCCGTCGACGACTTGGTGCCGTTGTTACAGTTTCAAATGTTTGATCTTCTAAAGAAGCCACAGACAGCGTAAACGCTTCCGAACTAGGCTCCAGACTGTTACGATTATTAGTCACTAGATTTTTGGATTTCACTTTTATGTCACTTTCTTGATTCACTATATAATTACTTCTTTTTAATAGACTATTTACACTTTTTTCTGTGCTCACGCTTATTACATGATTATTTTGATTCACAGGTTTGTTCAACAAATTTCGATTATTCACAATGTTGACGTTTGTTTTTTTACGCAACGGCATCAACCGCTCCCCGAACCTTGGTTCATGTGCAGTACGTCCAACACCCGCAACATCAGCTTCGTAAGCATAATGGGCTAATTCCGCGTCGTCTAAGGCCAATGTCACGTCATGTAGTTGCAATAAGAAGACGAGAAGAGCGAACCAAGATATTAAAGAATTTCGTAAACAGCGCGATTTTCTACGTTTGGTGCACATTATACTTATTGCAGTTGCGGCCATCGACCGTCTTTCGTGACGGACCATGCCTAACTGATCCACATTGGCAAATGCATTTATGTTGCAACACTGCACCACCACTAGACTCACTCAAATAAGCACAAATGACCGTAAACTATCCACAATGCCAACAACAACAAACAGCTGAACATTTAAAATTGCACTTGGTTGCTGTTGCTGATCTTAGTGCTGCTGTTGCTGTGGTCGCTGATGGTCTTAAAGTGTAGAGTATGCAACTTGAATGTTTGGTTTCGTGTTTGGCCTAAACCATGCCACATATGTGTGTGTTTTTTGTTTTCTAGATTTTACTTAAAACTTCGTGTGTTGCTAACTTAGCATCGGGTTTCTTAAAGATTCTTTTTTATTTGAAATGTTTTTCTCAAGATTCGTTTTCGCGTTTTCGTTTCGCCTTTACACTTCGTTTGGTACGCGCAGCGTTTTAAGTTATTTTCTTTCTGTTTATTTTTTTTTTTCTTCGATTTTTTATTTTGTTTATGGCTTTTACGGACTTTATTTCATTTTAACAGAAAGAAAACAAAACACATCTTTTCATGTTGCTCAACCGTCAAAGACTGTTTAGTGTCGGATTTTGTTGGCTTAAACTTGCATTATTATTGCCAATGAATGTTAGTTTTGTTTGTACTCTTTGGTTGGAGTTTGAAACTTGGTGTTTGGTGTTCAACATGTTGGCAATGAGAACAACAGCAGTCAGAAAACCAAGTTTCAATTATTTATAAACAAAACAAAAGTCATGCGTTTTGTGTTAGTAAGAGCTGACAAAGAAAAAACAGTTGGAAGAGGGAAAAATGTTTGATGATAACGTGCTTAGAAAGATATTCATTCACCCGCAGTGATTATGATTTTAATACAATAATCGTGCATAAAAAAGGGGCTTTCGTAAAAGAGTGTTATAATGCATAATAAAGGAGTAACGAAATAATTATTTTTTTAAGTTAAGGAACAAAGGCTTTATATAAAATTCTAAAATTGTTGTAGAGTTCTGTAAAAAGTGTTTAAGATATTGCGCTTTCAAAAATAAAAGGTGCTGGCAAGTCTGCCTATAAAATTACGTACTTTCACTACATTTTCCCTTTTTTCTTGGAAATGAGATAAATTTGCGGGAAAAAAGTATTCTATCCTAACCTAAATTTTTTGCTAAAATACATCCAGTAGTTTTTACGTGATGCAGACATATACATACGGACAAAGAGACAAAAATTACAAAAAATTATGTTTTGTATTCCATTTCGATTACTATCTGCACTAGCAACAAAATTTTCAAAAAATATTTCATGTACAGAAATGGTCCTGTTACAGTTTTGTTATATGTATAAAAATGCTTTAGGATTTTAAATAAACAGGACAATGCTGATACCGATTTATGATTTTTTTTAACTAAATCGAAGAAACAATTTATGAGTTGAAAATGGTGCAAAATTAACCATTTTTTGAGATAATTGCATGCCTAAGAATCAAAAAATATAACTCATAGAGTAAGTAGAACTAGACACATACATATGTATAAGCATCTCTGTATCAATTACGACGATAAAACACACTTAAAATCCAATTCTTTTAACAAATTACCTGTAGTGCAATTCACTAATCTGTTTTAACGAATATCGTATCGCAAAAAAATTAAACAACAAAATTATCTATTATGCTTCCCAGCAACACTTTTAAACGATAGTCGTTATCGTTTGAAGTCTACTGTTATCGTTAAATAAATGACAAGTATGTTTTTATTTTTCATTGTGGTCGCTTTTGAATATTATGTATATACATATGTGTTTAATTTATAATAATATAATATATACCCACCAAACCAAATGTTCCGATATAGTAAAGAATTCGTAACGATTGTTCGAAAAAAATCGAAATATTACTGAAATCTTAACGATTTTTATATTAAAGGGTTAACATGACTTTGTAACGATATATAGGAACGAAATCGCAACGATAGGTAGTAACGAAATCGTAATGATATGTAGGTACGAAATCGTGACTATATGTAGTTACGAAATCGCAACGACATGTAGGTACGATATGTTTTCTGTCAGTACCTCCTTATAAGCTAGAACTTCGGTGTCTGAAAGTTAAAGGAATATAATAATTAGTTAACGATTTGATATTCAGGGCAATAATTTACCGTAATCAATTCAATTTTCCAACTTGCATGTATTTATTAAATTTTTTCGTCTTTGTTATAAAAACAAACTCAATTGTTTTCCTTTCAATTCCTCTTTGTGCTTTTCGTTTTTTTTTTTGTGTGAGAGAGATGCCACATGATACTAATTTGTGTAGGTAAAAAAATAGTGTTGTCTACTATCGTTAAACAAACAACAAAACTTGTTCACTAATATAGCGATTGTCGAGTTGCTTAAAGTTAGCAAATTGCACTACTGCTGAAAACTTGTATGTTTCGTAAATAAGTAGTAGAAGTTTTGTGTGAACTAATTTTATATGAACAGTTCTGTATTTTAAAATTTATTGCTCTACATTTAATACTAAAAGTTATAAAAAAAAAAAGATAAAAATGAGATAAAACAAGTTTATTATACTAAATATGATAATGTATTTTAAAAAATTCCGCCGTGCTATAAAATTCCACTTTGTTGTGTATTCGCACTCAAAATCTAAGAATTTCTTCTTTAAACTCAATATTAATGCGAAACTTAAAATATGCATTAATAACATTTTTTCAACATTTGTATCTTATCTGTAATATTTATAACTTATCATCCTGCCCACGTACACTTATACAAATATCTATGTTCCTGGGTTATTTTATTCTGCTACCTGTTAATTTCATAAAAACCCTTTTCTTTAAAAATCTTATGATCAACTGAAATTGATTAATGATAGATTTTAATATTGAATGCCTTAGTTTTACAAAATTACTTTTCATTTCGTTCAAATTTTTAAATGAATCAAACACAAAAGTATAATATTTTTTTTATTTTAATTTAAGAAATAAAACTAAGATTTAAAGGCAATAACCGGCTTATTAAGTCAGTCACCAACATGTGTGTATTTTATTTATTTATAAATAAAGTCATGTACTTAACAAAACTTTACTACATAATATTACACGCAAGTGCACATTGTACTCGTGTATTTAAACTTACTATTATGTAAAAACGTCTGTCTGTGCAGACTTAATAACTTTACAAGTCTGTTTTAGTATTATTTTTGTTTTTTTTTTTGTTTCGTTTTAACAACAAAAATGTTTTGAACAGTATACGTGCCACAAAGAACAAACGTTTTTATTCCTCTTTAATATTTTTTTCTTACGGTGACCGGGAGTTCAGGTGCGCTGGTGGTTTTGAATTTGATTTTTTCACTTTTTAACATTTTTCAAACACGATTATGATGAAAAAAAGTCAGTGGTTGGTCGTTGTTCAGTTGTAGTGGTTTGTATAATGATGTCTAATAAAATTTTAATTTAAAATTTTCATTTTATATTTGTGTACAAAAAAAAAAAACAATGGTAAACAAGTACAAGAAATTATTGACAAATTGTTATTGATTTTTCGAGGAAACAATACGAAACTGTCAAATTAACGTAAACTTCATAGAATATTTATAGAATAATTATCAATATTATTCAATGTTTGAATTATGGTTTAATAATCATATAAACATATTTAATTATATGTACATGGAAGCAATGCAATGTGTAATTTCTACAATATGCATTTCCGACCCTATAAGGCATATACATACTTATGTATATTCTGGATCCTTCCGTCTTGTCCGTCTTGTCTGTCTGTGTTCGGCTTGAAATCAACTTTGCCAAGGCACCAGAAGAGATCAGAAAATTTAAGCCCACCAATCTGCCAGGCATAGCTTTGAAAAATTTTCTATTGCAATTCAGCAACATCAGACCATTACACTCGAGGTTGTCAGCAAAAAACCACTTCTCCCTATACTTTTTCACTTGGCTTTTTTTGTTATTAAATATTAGACTGCGACCAATATATTGCATACAGATCTCGGGTGGAAATAACCCCCGGGAAGGGTCGATTTTGTGTTTGATTCCTGGTTGATTTTTATTAAATGCCTTTATTGAAGGCAATAATCGTAGAGGTGGCCAATAGACCCACAGGGTGACACTGCGAACCCGGAGCGGTATTTCCGCAAAAATACTTTATTTAAAGAGAAACAGCAGCAAAATTACGCCAACTTTTTTTTACCGATTTAAAGATACTGCATACTTTAAGGCATCTTTAATTTTTAAAAGCGGGATATTTTAAATACAGTTGCGCTGTTTTAAAATAATGACAAAGTATTAATTACTTACTGCCAAATAGCCAATTGAATAAAATTTGTATTTGCTTTGTATTTTTACTTTGTGGAATTACAATGCTTTACAATAATTTTTAGAATTAAAGATTTTTTTTATAGATTTTAGAATTTTATCCAGGGTTGGGTACCTTTATATAAAGTAAATATAAAAGTAAGAGTCTTACAATTAGTGTGAAATACTTTTAAAGCCAAATCGAGCAAAATATTGTCAGGACGCCCGCGACGTGGCGGGCTCAGCTAGTTATTAAAATAAAGCTGTAGGAATTGGAAGGTATGTAAAAGTTTCAATACAAAAAATATATACAATAAAAAAGAGGGGAAAATACCATTTATATCAACTAATATTGACTGATCGTTTACTTGGTTTCTTTTAAAACCTTTTCAAGTCAAAAAGCCAATAGGTGATCTATTTAATTTCAAATGTTTTAAAAATGTTTTAATCATGTTTGTATAGCTTTGCTTTTACTTCTGCTAACAGGAAGAAAACAAATAATTGAATATGTATGTATTATTATGAACATTTTTCGCCATTAAAATTTATCTTTATGCATTTGCAGTGGCTGACTATACTGACATCATAATAATTTCTTCATTATCTTGTTTTATTGTTGTTAGAAGCTTAAAATAAATTTAAAACCCAATACACATACATGCAATATGAAGAATTTTGACCTAGTTTCTTAAGTTTTTTTTATGATAATATTTGTGTGTTGATCTTTGAAAAAATGAAAATTTAACCTTCTGAAAAATTGTGTTTTTGTTTTAATAAACTATAATATACCTAATTTTAATCCATAAAAATTATGAAAAGTTTTACAATAACAAATATAAAAAAATTAATTCTAGTAAAAAATATGTTAGTCGCCAAGAGATTTACTTCTATTAGAAATTTGTTTATTTGTGTTAATATAATTTTAAATTTAACGGCTATTATTCGTTGTAGTTCAGATGCCATATTCTGCAATTCTCGTAGCTGAAGCTATCGCTAAAATTTAAAAAATGTACACAAAAATTACGTGTTGTCCTACATATTTTGACATTTTAAGGACGTATGTAATAAACATTTGAAACTATAAATTTAGAAACATGTAAGAATACACGTAATTTTTGTATGCATTTTTAGAATTTGAGCGATAGCTTTAGCTACGAGAATTACATGTATTTAGAATCAAAATTTTGGAAATAACTCAGCCATTTGTAGAGGGCTAGGCCGATTAGCATGAGCATAGCAGAGGAGTATCTTAGCTTAAGTTTTGACGGTGGGTACCATCTATTTGCCAGCGGTAGCGCTATGTGGTCTCAAAGTTGGACACCTCGCCCCTGCCTAAGAAAGGCCAAAATGATTACGAGTACAGAACAATTGTTGTTTAGTGATATTCTTAATAAATTTCCAATTTATGCTTAAACTCAGTATTATCGCTTATAAACTAAAATTCTATCTCTTTTATTTCTGTTAAAAATCAAAACCTCAAAAAATTAGTAAAAGATAATATATATCCACTATGAACAAAGAGATTCCGAAATTTAAGCAATTGACATTATCTTAGTCTTAAAATTAGAATAAAAATAGAATAACATCATTATTCTAACTTTTAAAAATTGCTCGAACGCAAGCACCCTAAAGGCGCCCATACACGTCGTTCTTTTACCGTACGGTTAAAACTGTACGGGTAAAACTATTGGTTTATGCCCAAAAACCGTCCTTCTTGCACGTATAAAAAACTATCTGTTGCTTCTTGATTTTAATTGTCGCTTTTGACACGTGTTCTTTCAAAACTGCTCGTGCGTGGGATTACGCAGGTAAAAAGAACGGTTTTTGTGAGTTTAACAGTCAAATTTGTATTTTTTTGTTTTATTTATGGAAGCAAATTGAAATAGTTTACCATTTGAGTTGCACCTTTGTTGTTATTGTTGCCGTCATGATGCCACCAAGTATAATAAATACGTCTTGAAGTGAAGTAAAGAACGTGTAGTGTGTGGATATGGTCGCCCGTACAGTTTTCGCCGTGCAGTTAAAACTGTCAAAAAAGAACGACGTGTATGGGCGCCTTAAGAAGTTTATAATAGAAGCAGTTACATAATCACGTGTTTTTATTGTAGTCTTAGTTGACTCCCTGAATTAAAAAAATTTTATCTCCTAGGCAAGCCATAGACGATACGATGAGTTGTACAACTAATTCTAGGAATCAGTTATATGGGCTCCACGAACGATATAATTTAGTGTGCGATTTCATGTACAACTTCATTTAACAATCCAGCTCTCTCAAAGCAAGATGGCGTTTAATATGCTATAATTGACATCGTCTGCAAATAGTACTTAACATTCATTGTTAATTGTAAGGTGGTCAAAACATTACTAAACACAAATACTACATAAATTCGAACGCGAGAGGCACACAAACGTTGCGACGTGTTGGTACAACTTAACAACAAATCAAAACTTTTTCATCTTTCGTACCAAGGCATAATAAACAAGGTGATAGCGTAAGGGAGAGGAAATTTCAGCAAAAAATTTTTGAAAATTTTTTTATATGGATTTTGACAGTAATATCTATTTTATTCTCTCTTAAAATACATGATTCATGTCAAACTCCATATAAAAAAAATTTAAAAAATTTCTCTTTAATATTAGCTCCGCCTTGTGCTGTCACCTGGTTAAATATGCCTTGTTTCGTACAAACGACAAACAACTTGAATATAATCATCTGTACGATTCGCGTACAACTCGTGTACAACCTACGATTCCTAGAATTGGTTGTACAACTCATCGCATCGTCTATGGCTTGCTTTACAGTTTTTTAGCTGTACAATTAACAAAATTTAATTTGATATCAAACATTAAAATAAATTTTTTTAAACAATTTTTGTTCTTAAATTTAATTTTTTTGTGATGTGTTTTTTAGTTTTTTTTTTTTTTAATTTACATACTTTCTTAAGACTTATAGAACTGGAATTAGAATATATTTAATCCTTCAGCCCATATGCAATAAAGCGATATTTTTATAAGGTTTTAGTTATATTTAAAAAAAATGTTGGAGATAATTTTTTTTTAATTATATTTGGATACAAGGAGTCAAGGAATATAGATAAAAAAATTTCAATAAAATCTAAATCGATTTAGAAATGAGAGAAATAGAGAGATAGAAATGACGAATATTAATAAAATGTCACATGATTCATAAGATAGACAGCAAAAGAGAAAACTTGAAAAAAAACAAAATTTTAATGCCTTCATATAAAATACAACAGAATGTAACTTATCATTATTCTATTACCGTGGAGCTCTAGCTCTTTGCAACAGATACAGCAAAAACCAAAACTATTTTTATCTTAAACTCTAAAAGTAAAATCGAAATCGTTTTCTTAATTGCTATATGCATTTTTGTGATGATGTGATGATTATAATTAAATATCTCTTTAACACACTTAATTTATTTTTAACCTAAAAGTGTTATAATTTTTCAATTAAAAATGTTTTAAACAAAATCTTAAAATACCTTGAGGGTGTTAGAAAGATAAAGAAAACAAGAAACGTGGTTACTAAAATGATTCTCATGATTCTAACGGCCTTACAGTTTCAAATAACCCAATTCTTTTAAAAATGGGCAAAAAAAACATAAAAATCTTGTGGTCAAATTGTTAATGTTGACTTGGTGTTGTCTTAACAATTTTTTCCTCAAAAAAGTGATTAGATGTGATTTTTTGTTGGCAAAAAAAAAAAAAAAATAACTACAGCTATAAAAAAATACTATAAAAGAAAGAAACTTTAACCCCTACAGATCGTTACCTTAAAGATTCTCTATCATTAATTTTGCATAAATGTTGGAAGACCACAAGAAAAATAGTTTTTTTGTCCAACATTTTACCAACAGTGTGGTGGCTTGATGTGCGGGTGTTATGTTCTTTTTATTATTTTATTATTTTGTACTTTTTTCTATTTTTTGACTCTTTTGGACTCCTTTCATAACAACGCTGTGGGATATTTTTAGTTCGTTTTTTGTTTTTGGTCGGTCTGCATTCGCTCAATATTTCCAGAGCCTCTTACACTGATGACTGTAATGGAAAACATTTCTGTTTTGTCGGCTTCATTTGTTTAGTGACAAAAGCAGGTCAGATGTCATACTATCAGTCTAAGAATTATAGTTTGGTGTTTGTGTTAAATTTGCTGTCCTCTCTTTAAGGCTTACAAACCAAGTAATAAAAAATAAGAAACTACAACCAATTTTACAATTAACTTTAATGTTATAAATAATTTTGCAAAAATACATTGCCATAGTTCAAAAAGCCCAGTAATAGATTGTAAATAGATTTATTTGTTTAAGGAAAAATATTTTGATTTAATACTAATTATCGAAACTAAATATGAATTGAAGGCTATTAAGGCAATATTATAACTACCTTTAGTTTATCTGAAAAAAATAGAAATAATTCAGATAGTGGCACTGGTAATTGGTTTATTTATTTTTTTACGAAAGCTTTCCATATTGAAAATACCTTTATGTTCTAATTTGACAAAACCTTACATTGAATGTCGCTCAAACTGATGATTCATAACATTATTTATATCATTAGGGTTTCCGAATTATAGCTTAATCATCACACACTTCATTTTCAATATAATTCCTTTAGTGTAAATTGTTTCTAGCACCCACTCCTTAAAATCGTTTTGTGATTCAATAGTATTATTTCTTGATCTTATGCTATTCCATAACTGCCATGAATTATCATTTTTTTTATTCAAAGAACACTTTGTATCTTTAAAACCTCTATATATGTATAGAAACAGGTTTTAAATAACTACTTCTATTTTAGCAAAAGCACCGAAACATTGCCGCTTCGATGGCTGAAATAAAAATCAAAACACAACAGCTAGCCAATGCTTAACCTAAAATAGTGGACTACTTTCAAAAGTTGAAGAAATTAATTAAAACACTGCTTTTTCACTGTGACTATTTGAATAGCATAACAGTTCTCGAAATTTAAAATTCAATTTAAAAAGTTGAAACCATTTATAAAGCCACAAAAAAACTCTAGAATGAAAGAAACTTGGTTTACGAGAGTAAATCAGCTCAAAAAATTTAAACAGTGCCATTACGAAAACGAAAGTACGCTCGTAGCCACACAAACAAGAGCTAATAGCTACACAAATAGCTATTAGCACATGTTTGTTTGTTGATTAGCATATGCTTGTGCTAGGTTTAATGGTTTTTCTAGCTTGTGTTTTTAGTTAATTAGTGCTACTTTTCACGACCTAGCCAGTTATTCTCTAAATGTAAAAAGTAAAAGCTGCAATAAAAATGTTGTGCTATTTATTTTTATGTAGCCAGAAAAATAATATCGAGTATTTGGAGTAATTTTAAGGTTTCGGTGTAATGGCGATTTTTAAATGCAATTTCGATTTTTAGTATATATCCTATACTATATTTTTAGTATACAACCGATTTGCTAGTGAATTTTAGATTATTTTTTGTGATTTTCCATTTTTTTGTGAAATTTTGGTGAAAATGTGATATTTTGTCAAAATGTTCATTGTTTTGTAAAATTGTACTTGATTTGCACTGAGAAAGTTTTCTAGCGCTAGTTTGTATTTTTGTGGGGGAAAAAGTGAGAAGTTAAGCTCGCCCCTACCTTAGTGAATTTTTGTTTCTTTTTTGTGATTTTTTGCAGAAATTTTATTGAAAACGGGATATTTTGGTAAAATTTTCATTGTTTAGTAAACCTTGACTTGATTTGCACTGGGAAAGTTTTTTAGCGAAGGTTTGTGTTTTTTTTTTGTGGGAGAGAAAAAGAGAAGTGAATTGAGCACCTACCTCTCTCTTCCTAGTGCAATGTCGGTGTTTCAATTTGTAACATAACATAATTTAAAAAACAAAAACAACATGGCTGCCCCTAGAGACTGATTGGTAGTGCGCAAGTCTCAGTCTAAGAGATGTGGGCTCTATGGCGCTGGATGTTTTCTCGGCGGATAAGTTAGGAGCTTCGCATCTAGTGTAAGGAAAATAAAGGATTTCTCTGCCATATATAGACCGATTTTGTTAATTTAAAATTGTTAAATTTCTGAAACTATCTGACACTTCAGCGCACTGAAAGTTTTCTTCTGCCTGTTTAGTTTTTTGCGTTTTACTGCACAATTTACGAGTACAATACTATTAAATTTATTACACAAAAATTAGAATCATTTCGTCAGTTTAGTTCTTAAGAAATGTAAAATTATTTGCAATTAAAATACAGTCTTTAGAGTTCATTAAATTAAATTTTAAAAAGATTTCATCCAGCAAAATGTAACCTTAAGACTCTGATTTTACTTTTAGCTTTGCACTGAAAGCTCTTTTTCTGTAATATTTATCGGCACACATATCAGCATTAAATTTTTATGTTTTGTGCAGCATGACAATATTGTCAATTTTTAATCAACATGAGTGAAGTGAAGCATTCTAATAAGATTATAAATGAAAAATATGGCGTGGGCGGCAGAAAAGACTTTATAATATTAAACTTCAATAATATAAAATCACAAGTTTTTTTTGTTGTGAAAATTTATACTGGAAGGTATGTACATATGTGTGTACATACGAGTACGAGTACAACATCATACGCTCGCGCTTATGCAAACATTAAAGGGGGGTGTCATTATTTTTTTAAATGTTAGTTTTGGTTGCCATTAAATAAAAATGTTTATTTATTCCTGATTAAAAATATGTGTTGGTGTGTGCGAGTATGTTTGTATGTATGCTTGTGCCACAATTTTACAATTTACAAAATTTTTCTTTTTCTTAAATCAGTTTTTGAAGCTACTTTAATTGTCTAACTTTTTGCTCCTAATTTATTTACATATGAGAGAAGCAAACACACGCATGCCTCATCAAGTCTAAACAATTTTTTTTTTTCAACTCCTATCATTATTAGCCAGGTAAATTTTAAATTTATAGTTTGTACATAAAATGTTTTTAAAGTTGTATAAGGTAAATCGGATTTTTGTTATGATAGTATACATATGCTTTTTAAGCGATAATAGTATTAGGATTAAAACGGTTCGTAATTCACGATCTTATGCATACAAATGCATTTTTGTTAGTGTTACACAAAAGCAACACTACTTGCAATCAGACAATTTTGTATTTTATATCCTCTTTTGAATACTAACCATAAGGATCAATAGGTGAGTTTTTGGGATAAGTAAAACAACAAAGGTGTTATTTTACGACTTTATTCATTATATTTTATTAGCGGAATGCTAAAATATTATTTGTTGCTGTTGTATGATTTTATATGTTTAAATAGTAGATGTTGCGATATAACCTTTTGTGATATTTTATGTCAATTGGTTGTCTTAACCATTCAAGACAATAAAAGACTTTTCAAATAAAAAAGTAAAGTAGCAAGAAATAAGAAACATACTTAAAACTAGAGTCTCGTCTTTTAATAATTTAGTATTCCATTAACATTGTGGTGTAAAGTTTTCAAGCAATAAGAGTCATATAAATTTTAAGTGGTCATAATTTATGATATTAATCTAGTTGGATTACAATGTTTATTGGTTAAAACAAAGTATCATCCCCTCTGTAGCTATTAAGCTGCATGTGAGCACAATGCTTTCGAAGAGGCATTAGTTAGGAACACTGCAAAAATCACATATTCCAAAATGAGTCAAATACTAATCACAAGAATGTTATTTCGAGTCGTAGGGCAGCTGAGGGCTTCTATACAACTTACGTGCAATCGTCATAAATGTTTAAAAGCGAACACACTATATAGTTTTTACTACACTACGTCACTACATCGCATTGGATTAAGAATTGGTGCCGACTAACCACATCGAGTTGCGCTGTTGTTAACTATGACTTCGTGATTTTAATCTTTAGTGAATTCAAGAGGCGATTAGTGGAGAATACTGTCTGAAAATATATTAGCCATGCAATCGCTCAATAACAACAAAACCCCAGGAAGTGAAAATATATGATGAGTTCAGTAAACAACATAACGAGCGCACAGCTAATCTATCTATACATATCACAGAACTGTAATTGAAAACTGAAATGGTCCTGCATTTTTGTACATAAAATATTTTTTTAAAAATGTTGTTGCTGGTGTAGATAGTAATCAAAATGGAATACTAAAAAGCAATTTTTGGAATTTTTGCTCCTCTTTCTATCCATCTGTGTGTGCATCACATAAAAGCAAGAGCGAAAGCGCTCAATTTGACCGATTCAATGGTACGGCAAACTTGGCAGCACCTTTTATTTTAGAAAGCCGGATATTTTAAACACTGTTCCTGAATAATTAACCAGGGATGGGTACCTCTACATGAAGTAAATATACAAACCATATCTGATGCTCTATCAGAATATCAGACTTCATTTCTGGGTTTTGCTCTAGAAAGACATTTTTTTACGATTTAAAAAACAAGATACCAAAAGATTTTCCCAAAACAAAAAACTACTCCAAAGGTGCTTAAATCTAAACTTATAGCATCATATACTTATACAAAATACTAATTTCAAATAGAGACATGTAATAAAAAATAGCTAAAATTAAAGAAACACTTATTCTAGAGTATAAACAACGCAGCACATAAAATTAAAATCTTTTTTACAACTTTTTTACAAAAGAAAATTTTGTGTCGCAGTAAATTTGTGTTTAAACATAAATCCAAGTTTAACTAACAAGCCGCCTTAATTTGCAACAGAAAACCAAAAAAAAAGAAGAAAAACAACACGTCGAATGCGTGCTTCAATTCATTGAGTCCCACCAACAAACAAAAACAATTCAGCAATAAAGCAATAGAAGAACAATGTAGCAATTTCTTTTCATTTTTTATTTAGACAATTCTTGGTTACATTTTGAAGCGAATGGCATGCATTTTTATACAACTAGGAGATGCGTAAAGCATTGTTCGTTTATTGTTGCATCATGTGGCATACAACAATCAACAACTTAAGAATTTCCATAGTATGTAAAAGAAGAAGAATAAGAAGAAAACTAGCAACAACATGAGCAACATTAACATTGTAACAAAAATAGCCTGTGACTATCAATGTTCTTGGCTGGCAACCATTAAAATGCTCCTCTTAATATTACTGTTGCAAGTAAAAAAAGCAGAAGAGGAAGAAGAAGAGGAAGAAGAAGAGGAAGAAAAACTCAAGCATGCTGTGTTGCTGGACTGATTTAGTATGAACTGTTAAAGATTTTATGGTTTTAAGCATAAAGATTGAAGTTTAAAGATATTCACACCTTGTTAAAGAGTTATTAAAGTCATAAAGCACAGCTACGATTCTTAAATGCAGAATAGAAAAAGTCAAATCGATATAACGATTTAAAGGAAGTAAATTTTTTAAGCAAAGTTCCATTTCATAACATTTCAAAGGAATACTCACTCATATCACGATATTTTATGTTGCAAGCAAGCAGAAGAAAAAAACAATTAATGACACTCTACCGTCAAATGCGAAAACTTTAAAAACTTTTCTTAAACCTAAAATAGTTTTTCTTCTTCTTGATATTAAAGTGTTAATGTGGGTGTTATGTTCAATTTTTTCTTCTTCTAAGACTTTGTTTACTAAAGGCTTTATTTAATTTGATATAGCATACACAATAATATATATGAAAAAGAACTTTATACACTTTATGGCTTCATTAGTGCAACGCCTTCAACTCAACAGCGTCATCATCATTTGCAGCCACGACATCATCCACGTCAACACTTGCCAGCAACAACAAGAACAAAGTAACACCAGAATCTGTGTATGTAACAGCAACAGCAACAGCAATAGCAATAGCAATAGCAACATCAACTTTAAACTTTTATTCTTTTGTTACACATTTTGTACACCAAAAGATCTTTAGAATAAAAATCATGAATTCGCCACGGTGTCTAGGTGAAACAGGACATCAAGTAATATTGCCGCCGCCTCTGCCACCTTAACCGCCTTCAAAGTTTTCATCAACTTTTGAAAAAGACAAACTTACGAAATTACAAAAAAAAGGAGAATCTGTATCGCCTGTATAACCTTAGTGCCAAAGATTTTTTTATTACGACTCACGTTCATCGCATTAAGTAAATTGTCAGTTACGTGGCGTATGACTCTAGAAAAAAACAACAACAACAGAAATAAAACTCTGCAAAAAAAGTCAGTCATGTCGTCACAGTGTTGCCACTTAAAGTATAATTACACATTCTTGTAGTAATTTTATGACGTTCAAATGAATGTATGATTCTAAGGCCACAGAATGTTTTAGGAGATTCCAAAATGTTTAAAAGTTCAAAACAAGTTATTTTTATTTTTACTAGGCAGTAGTGGGAGAGTTGGAAATATCAAAAGTTGTTTATGTTTTACTAAACGTCGCACAGAGGAGCCAAAAGCCTTTTTTCGTGGATTTATTTTTAATAATAAATAATAAAAAAATAAAAATATTTGAACAAAATCATGGTAGTATACATAGAGGGTGACAAGTACCCCCCAAATAAAAAAAATAATTATATTGCTATATCTACAGAACTACAGGCACCCTAATTTGAATGGGGGTACCTTTAAAAAAAAACTATAGGTTTGCACAAAATCTTTGATATATACGAAGGGGAAATGAATACCCAAATACAAAAATATTCCTATATATGCAGAACTACAATAGCGAGGCATTCTAAATTAAATTAGGTTAACTTTTAGAACAAACTGTATGTTTAAACAAAATCTTGGATGTATACGAGGGGAATAATGGATACCCCGATAAAAAAAAATTAAATTTTCCCTATATCTGCAGAACTACAAAAGCAGATTACCCTAGATTGAAAGAGGGTTGCTCTTAGAACAAACTACACGTTTTATCATCATCTTGGCGAGGAGAAAAAAAAATTAATTTTTCTATATTTGCCGAACTTTAATAGTGAAGTTAAATTTCCAGTAACAATTGTACTTAGATGCAGTAATAAGTACATGATCCAACGACAACAGGGATTTATGCCTGTCAATAAATAACAAACTGACAAACTAACAAGTACTTTCACATTAAACAGTGATGGGAGGGCGTGATTCAGGAGTATCTTATGCTTGACTCACGGCTAACAAATTACAACATTTGCACATCCATACATATAATAAAATAGTAACTCATTTCCGTCTGTCTGTATGTCTGCTTTTCATTTGTGTTCGCATCACGTAAAAACGACTGGATGGATTCTAACAAAATTTTGTGAGGAGGAACCTTAGCATCCTGATTCGAATATAGGATAATTTTAAATATCTCATTTCCAAGAGAAAGTGGAGAAAAAGCAGTGAAAAACACAATTTCCGGTTTAAAGGTACTGAAATTTTCGGTTTAAAAATGGGATATTTTAAAAACTATTGCGCAACATTAGGCGCCAAATGAATAAAATTTGTATTTGATTTGTTTGATTTTTACTTTGTGGAATTACATTGCTGTCTTACAATTGGTGTGGAATACTTTCAAAGCTAAATCGAGCAAAATATTGTCAGGACGCCCACGACGTGGCGGGCACAGCTAGTCATACATAAAAAAATGACAACAAGAACAACAAAAGTGTTAGCAGAAGCCGCAAAGGGCTTTTCAACACTTTGCTCTACTCAGTCCAACTAATAACTTTATGTCCACTTAAACTGAGAAAATCCATTTATTTTTTGTCTTTCTAATATAAACAATTAATACAAAAGCACTTCCACAAATAACTGTAATACAAATTGAAGTAAAACTTTTCATAAAGTACCTGAACTTGATTGTTGTTTGGATGATTGAATTTATTACTTGTTGTAAAAGTTTTTAATTGCACAAAGTTTTACGCTTAAAATACAATATGCCTTAACATATGCAGTACCTTTAAATCGGTGAAGAAATCGCTGCTTTTCCTCCACGTTCTCTTCGAAATAACATATTTTTACGGAAAAAAAAGTATCCCATATTTAAATCAGGATGCTAACAAAATTTAACAAAATTTTGTTAAAATCCATTCAGTAGTTTTTACGTAATGTGAACACAAAAAAATACAGACAGACAGGAAATGAGTTACTGTTTTATTAAATGTATAGATTAAAGCATTTTAAATTTCATCTTCTAAATTGAAGTCTTTTTCTGGAAAGTCCCTAACCTCAACAGCAGTGAGGTTGGCAACAAAACCGCCAAGTTGGGTGGGCAAATAAAATAACGCTTTCATTTGAAATATTTTGTTTTATCTTGTCGATCACTATTTATGTAAATAGAGTAAATAATAAACTTTAAAGCAAATACATATACGAGTATGTCTTCTGACTAATATTTAATATTAAAACGTAATTTATTGCTAATTGTGTTTGCACTAAATTACATATTAAAATTTTATTTGCATCAGTTCGTTTATTTCAAGCATTTTATAGTAGAGTTTATAAACACCAAACGTTAGTCTCGTCTAGAACTTTTAATAGAACAAGTCGTTGAGGACTGTAAGCAAAAATGAAAGTTAATAAAAATATTGAAATAATTGTCATAAGTGTACTATTTGTGGCTGTATTCATACAAGCGCGCTCTGTATCTAATGTAGGAGATATACGATCTGAAAAAACTGATGGTAACGACTTTATCAAATTATTTTAATTAATTCAAATTATTTTATTTAATTCAATTTAAAAAATTATTTTTGATTTTTATAGACAAATGGAGTTGTGACATGATAGAATGTCCTGTAAATACTGATCGTTGTTTTGTTTCAAAATCAAATGAGGAACAACGATCAGTTTTAAAACGTGTTAATATTTGCTTTTCCAAAGACAACACAATTTTGGCACAAACAAATTCTTCATCAGCAATTAATACTAACAACAGTGTACGCCAGTATATCAATTTCTATAGCAATGGTGGCACCTATACTTCAGGCGATAAATCTGCTATAAATATAGATCAGAAAGCATTCAACGAAATAATGGAACGTGAAATGGAAAAACTACATTCAGATCTTAACAAGATGCAGGAAGAAATGGAAGCAAATATGCGAAAAGAAATGAATAAATTAAGACAATCTATGAGACAAATGGATAATGATTTGGCTTATAATGATTACTACTAAAAGTTTTTACAGATATGTATTTATGAAATGTCATAATAAAGAAAAACATTCTTTGCAATAAAAAATTTGTAGTCTTTCACTGTAAGGCATCATAATAATAAAGGAATAGAATAGTGGCGTAAATCCATATGCTAAAAAATGCAGATATCCATTAAATATAGGGATGCTACTTGGGGGCTTTGATGAATACTTAAAAAAGCACCTTCGTCAGCAAATGTTGATTTTTTAAGTCGGTATCTAGTTGGCACTTTCTTTAAAGTATACTTTTGATAAAGTATACAACAAGTATAAAATGGGTTCCGAAATTGATCCCAAAATACTACCTTGGAGAACTTGGCTTTAATAAGCGGAGGCGAGACTTAAACGCAATATCCGGTTTAAAACTTGGATATCTTAAACACTATTGTGCAACATTGAATAAAATTTGTATTTGATTTGCATTTTTACTTTGTGGAATTACAATTTTATTAAAATATTTAAAGACCTTTTTTAGAATTTATTATACATTTTAGAATTTTATCCACGGAAGGGTACCTTTATATAAAGTAGATACATAAATCATAACTGAAGCACTATAAAAGTAAGAGTCTTACAATTTTGATGTGGAATACTTTCAGAGCAAAATCGAGCAAAATATTGTCAGAACGCCAATGAAGTGGCGGGCACAGCTATTATCCAATAAATTAAAGCTCTTAATTCAAATCTTTTTTTAATATTCAATAAATTTGAAAAATTTAATTGAGATTTCGACACGTATTCGACTTTGGATTTATTTTAATTTAAGATCTGATTTCTGTCAGTATTTGTTATTAGCCTCTATAATAACCTTTTTTGAAAGCAGAGCTTTTTCCCCCGTCTGGATGAAAATATTAAACAGACTTCTACACGGAGAGTTCCGTACCGCCGCACATAGAGGTATTTTGGCAATCTAGCCGTACATTACTTTTTTAGCTTATATTGGCACTGAAAATTTATTGAGTGCTCCTAGACTAATGAAAAATCTCTTATGGTCATAGGCTGTTAAAGCTACAAAATAAGAAAAATCGGACCAATGAGAAAAAAGTTCCCCTCAAAAGATCTAAACGTAACTCTGAAAAATTCAAATTTTTTTAGCAAATGCAACTTCTATGGTCAGCGAATGTTCAAAAACGTAAACCAGAATATTGTAAAATTCAATTTTTAGCCCTGCCCACTTTTGTGGGTGGTGACATAAAATATTATTTGCAAAAATAATGTAATTATTAAAAGAAATAGATTACATACGCCTAAATATCTTAAACTATTTTTTTTTGAGTTTTTACGGGCAGAGGAAATTATCCCTCCCATCCCATGTAAATTTTTTTCTAAATTTTTATTTTGCTAATTTTCGACAAAATATTAATTTTTAAACTTTTATGTCAAAAAGAAGGTGTCTGACCAATCCCCATCACATTTTTGTAATTTATTACTATATAGTAAATAATTTATCTGAAAATAATTAATAGTTAATAGCTGTAACCGCCACATCGCCATCGTCCTTATTTTGCTTCGTAAGTATGTACTTACTTTATATAAACGTACCCAACCCATAGGCTTTATATAAAATTCTAAAATTTATATAAAATTCGAAAATTTTTGTAGAGTTCTGTAAATAGTGTTTTAAATATCCTGCTTTCAAAAATAAACGATGCTGCCAAGTTTGCAATAACGTTGAATCGGTAAAATTGCGTACTTTCACTACTTGTTCTCTATTTTTTCTTGGCAATGAGATATTCTTAGGGAAAAAATATCCTTATATACTTGAACAACGATACTAAGGTACCTATCCATAAAATTGGATTGAAATCCATTCAGTAGTTTTTACGTGATGCGAACACAAACAGACAGACAGGCAGCACATTACAGTTTTTTTATATGTATGGTAATAACCTATATATCAGTGGCAATAAGGAATAAGTGCTTAAGTCGACTTAAGCAAAATTTAAGTTACTGGCACCTTTAAAATCTCTGTACTTTAAAGTACCCATGTGCAAAGTTTCAATTATTTTGTACTATTTATCAGGAAGTTATAGCAAAAAAACTTTCTGCTTATCTTTTTTCAATGCCGAATCGTATTTGGAAAAAAGCTTAAGAAACTACAAGGTATTTTTTTAAAATCATAGAAACTCCTTTTACAACTTATTAATTCTTGCATACTTTTGATATATATAAGATATTTTTAAAAATCATACGTTTGACTCCCATAGGTAAACTTTAAAGTTAAGTTATTTTTTAAAAAATTTATAAATAAAGTTTAAAATTCTCTCCTACAAAACTTAAAAATCAGACTTAAGCACTTTTTCCTTATTGCCACAGATATATTAGTAACAATAAACTATATTTAAAATAATAACAATTAATTTTTTTAAAACAATTTAGAAACCAAAACCATTTTATGATTGACGAAAAGCATTCTTACCTCTTTCAACTTTTTTCTGTTTTTGCTCATCTTGTATAGATAGACAAGAGCATAGGTCTCTAGGTCTCAAGATGAGCAAAAACAGAAAAAAGGTAAAACTTTCAAAAAATCGCCAAAAATGCGTGAGATCGCGCAACGTTTTTTTTTTTCTATAGTCTAAAATTGGAGATATAATATATTTAAGATCGCGATTGCCCTCACTCTTAGAAACCTTATCACTTTTTTGTCTGTCGAGCTGCTTACTTAAATTTTTAAATTTCTAAAATTTCATTTTTGGCCTAGTATCCGGCTAGATGGCAAAATACCGCTCTGTGCGCCATAGAAATAGTTTGTTTGATCTTACTGATCATAATTAGTAAATACAGTAACTAAATAAATTTTATTACCAATATTTAATTGCCAATTGTGTTTGCAGTAAATTATTAAAATTTTATTTTTATCAGTTTGTTTATTTGAAGCATTTTATAGTAGAGTTTATAAACACCAATCGTTAGTCTCATCTAGAACTTTTAACAGAACAAGTCGTTGAGGATTGTAAGCAAAAATGAAAGTTAATAAAAATATTGAAATAATTGCCATAAGTGCAATATTTTTGGCTGTATTCATACAAGCGCGTTCTGTATCTAATGTAGGAGATATACGATTTGAAAAAACTGATGGTAAGGACTTTATCAAATTATTTTTTAATTCAATTTAGAAAATTAATTTTGATTTTTATAGACAAATGGATTTGCGATATGATAGAATGTCCTGTAAATACTGATCGTTGTTTTGTTTCAAAATCAAATGAGGAACAACGATCAGTTATAAAACGTGTTAATATTTGTTTTTCCAAAGACAACACTATTTTGGCACAAAAAAATTCTTCATCACCAATTAATACTAACAACAGTGTACGCCAGTATGTAAATTTCTATCGTAATGGTGGCATCTATACTTCAGGCGATAAATCTGCTATAAATACAGATGAGAAAGCATTCAACGAAATAATGGAACGTGAAATGGAAAAACTACATTCAGATCTTAACAAGATGCAGGAAGAAATGGAAGCAGAAATGCAAAAAGAAATGAATGACTTAAGAGAATCTATGAGGCAAATGGAATATGATTTGGCTCATATGTTTGATGACTACTGAAAGTTTTTACAGATATGTATGTATTTATAGAATGTCATAATAAAGAAAAATATTCTTTTGCAACAAAAAATTGTAAGTCTTTAATGCATTTTAATAATAAATGAATAAGAATAGCTGCCTAAATCTATATGCCAAAAATTTAAGACATCTTTTAAAATAAATGCATTAATTTTAATTTGTTTAAACAAATTAATTTACTAAATTATTGCGTAATAGTAGTTTGTGTTACCAAAATAAAAAAGTTACAAAAGTAGCCTAACCTCACTTACCAAAAATAAGAAAGGAAGGAAAGTCTTAAGCTCAACTACTGTCTAATAACTTCTCATGAGTCCAGGTTCTGTATAGTTTGCATCTGCGGCATTGAAGCCATCGTCATGTTGTCGTTTGGTTTTGTCGTTTTGATATCATCAGCTTGGTCCTTTACCCTAATTTCAACGTTTTTTCCCAGTTTAAATGCTTTTAGCATATCTGTTATGATTTCGATATTTCCGATTATGACCGAAAATTCATTTTTTCCAACACTTAAATTACAGACTCAAAAACAAAGTTTTTGACCTCAGATACACTTCACAGGGCTCTGGGGCCATTTCCATTCGATTTCTCACTAAATATTAATCCAATTAATAAGAATTGTTTAACCATTTAAAATGGTTCACTGAAAGACCTCAAAGTTTTAAAAAAATGTTTATGATTTTTGTTCTGTACTCAACTTACATACAAGCCGAAAAACCGAATTTTTGGAACGAATTCGACTTCTGCGGGGTTCGGGACCACTCCCAAGAATCCCTAAGTAGTGTGAATGTTATCTGAGACTATTTAATTCATTAATTTTTATTCTACATTTTCTCAACCACAACTCCAAGTGAACTATATGGTCATGTAAATATAGGGATGCTACTCGGGGGCTTCCGTAAGTGCTTAAAAAAGCAGCTTCGTCAGTAAATGTTGATTTTTGTATACAACAAGTATCAAATGATTTTCAAAATGGGTCTCAAAATATGACCTTCGGCTTTAATAGACTATGGCGAGCTTTCATTCCTTAAGTATAAACTTACGTCCAGTTAAATAACTTTAAGAATTTAATACGTCCCTTGAGTTGATGCTTCTTTCGGAATTAGAAAAGTAGTTTGAATAATGTTAAAAGTGACTAACACCCTTCAGAGTCCTAAAAAACACATTTTACTCCCTAAAATAATATTACACTTCTGTATTATTAAAAAATATTTTGTTTAATATTCAACCAATTAGAAAAATTTAATACTGAAGAGATTTTGCCACGCTTTTGATTTTAATTTTATAAAAATTAAAACGATTGTGAATTAATTTTATCTGGCAACTGTGAAAGTGAAAATATATTCTTGAAAGAGAATTATAAAAAGCATAAGCTTTATTAATTACTTAATTTATCGAGCATAGTAACGAAAATCTAACCCGTTGTAGAGAACTTGAGCCCACAATCCTCAGAATGATACACTAGCACACGAACTTCTAGTCTACCGGGGCACCCAATATTGTATGAAAACGAGGTTTTCTAACCATTTTTTCCATTTGTAGGGTTGCATACCCAAAGGGTAAAAGCTTAACTTCATTATTTTTGCTACAATGTCTGTCCGTATATCAAAACCCTATACGAATTAGAAATTTATTCAAAAGTTATATTACTACCAAACTAACAAACAAATACCAAAAATTAAAAGGTGTTCTAATAGGGACGTATAGAGTATAATAGAGTAGATCAAGTTTTAAAAATATGCAGAAGACGTGATTATGAAGTATTTGTGCTTATCTTATGAACCAAACATCAAATTTTCAAAACAAATAATAAAAGCATAAAATTAAAATCGAAAGACATGAACAAATTGAAATCTTGTAATAGGCTCGATATAAATATATGTATGAAAAGTCACTGATTTAGGTATTCATTACACCTTGAACAATAAGGGTTGCTTTTACTAATTTATATATTGCGAGGCAAAAACTACTAAAGCTTTAATAATAGAACGTTATGTGATTTACATTTTAAATCAATTATATTTAATAAATTAAACGAACGTAAACAAAACCAAATTTATTTTTTAATTGCTTGATTTTTATCAGTCTTGAGTTCGACAAATAAAAAATATATTTGTATTATTTTTTCACGAAAACTGAGTCACTTTACTATCATTATGAACAACTAATAGTTCTATATTCGGCCATGCCAACTTTGATATGCCCTACACCATATTTTCGATTTTTTAATAATATTTCGATTGTTGTTTTTTTTGTGCATCTCGATATTTCGCTGTTTTGATAAATTAAGTTTTTTTGGTAATTTTTTTATATTTTATATGAAATTGTGTTTTTTGTTGAAATTTCGATCGAACTTAGATTTGTTGTGAAGTATTTTTTCGATGAAATACCATTTTTTGCCCAATTTTGGTGAAAATTCAATTTTGGTTTGCGATTTTTTGTTTTCTATTATATTTTTTTTTTTTGTTTAATTTAGGTGAAATTCATAATTTCTTGTGAAATTTCGCTTTTATTTTTCATATTTTTTTCGATTCTGTTGGGAAAATATCATATTTTTTTTTAAATATGATTTTTTTGGTGAAATTTTTTTTTATACTTGTTCTTTCCAGCAAATACTAGTAGATGATTAAATTTTTCGTTCCTTTTAAGATCCAGAATATGGTTTTATATTCTTTATGGGATTGAAAATGAAGGGTATACAAATAAGGAATCTGAACGCAATTACTGACCGCTGATTTCAATTTGTAAAAGTAAAAACATTTAGCTTTAGTAGTCTGATAATATTGTGTACAAAACAGACATTATAAATAGAAATAATAATTGATGACTAGTCGATCTTTGCCGTTTTTTTAATTATAATTAAATTTGTATATATTGTAGCAATAATTAAAAACATTTGACAATGTCAAGAACAAGCAGGATTTTATTTTATATTATTTTCAAATAAAATGCGATAAGCTTTTTAAAAATCTAGTTATTAATAAATACATAACAGCTTCGAGCAGGTGTTGGTTTGTTTAGGAAAATATTAATATTTGACATTCTGCAATGGTGAGAAGAGTTTTGTTTTTGTCTTTTACTATTTATTTAACACTTGAAGGCGTTATATCAAAACCCATTGAGGAGGCAACGTTTACAGAAGGCATTAATTTTAGTTATGAAAATGGTAATAATTTTTAATATACACAAATAAATAAATATACAATATAAAATTAAAAGTGATTCTTATTACATTTTAAAAGACATATGGACTTGTGGTGATGTTACTTGTCCTGCAAACACCTTTGGCTGCAAAATAGTACTTAAGAACTCTGAAGAAGATGAAAAAATACTTTACCAATCTTTTAATTGCTTCGACAAAGAGAAAACGTTTACACTTGGAGCTGGAGACAGAATTGAATTGTCTAAGAAAAAGATAATTGATATAGATCTAGAGACCTATTTTGGAGCAGAATCGTCTTTTACCACTGGATATGGCACAGCCAAAGAAAATACTAAAGGTGTAATAGCTGTAGATAAATTGCACGAGTTAAAGGAAACTGCTAAACGTAATAAAAAATTTATAGAGGATTTATATGCTCAAATTGAGCATTAAAGGGAGGAAAACATTACGTTAAACTTTTATTTTTATACGAAGGGTAGGTATCTCATTAAAGAGGGTAGCTTTTTTGCTACCTAATATATTTACATATGTATACTAAGATTGTTTGTATCGTACTTGGGATTTCTTTAAATTTTTAATTACAATAACAAAAAGTTTTCCTACGATTTATTGCTAGACGACGTACAGTCAAAAAATTTCGGAAATAATTTTGCCATTTGTAAGGGGTATTGATTAGGGTATTGATTTTTCGATACCCTGAACTAGTTTTTTCAAAATATTGAGTACAATTTTCAAAAATTTTTTTTGATTTTTTTCTCTTTGTTAGCGAGTAAAATTGTGGCAAAATTTTAAGGTTACATCTTTTCTGAATTAAAAACTAGACGAATTTCAATTTAAAAATTCTACTGTTAACATAACAGTAGCATAACATTATATAATGGAAAACTCATAACATAGCCAAACATAGACAGACATGGGCAGATGCTTTTTGTTCTATTCTTTACCTTAAAATGTCTAGTTTGAAAGGTGACCTTCCACATTACGGAGGAAGCCGGACCTTTTTTTGTATTCATAGCTACTCTCAATGCTAGTTTGAAATTCGTAACTTATAATATTAAAAAGTCCCCTAATTTTGGGTTTGTCCAGTTTGACTGAATGTGTGGCTTAGTTGAGCAACGTAGAGAAGAGAAAAAATATGATATTTTTTTTTCTTCCCTTTTACAATTATATATCACTCATTTAGAGAAGTGTGTAATTTGGTTAAACTTCCATTAATCTGACAGTAGGCCTAAAGTTATAGGAATACTCTTGAAACTAGGAAAAAATAATGCTGTTCCTAGATCCTCTAGGTTATATAGTATAATAATCACAAACAAGATAATCGAAAGCAGCGCTTTCGAAGTCTAACTTTTTCTGTTATGGCCCCAACGTGCGGCTTAATCTTGTCTTATATCTTTTTGGTCAAAACATGCATATGTACATATATAAATGAAAATTGTTTTCTAAAGAATTTAGAAAAAAGTACAAGGATATAGAGGTAAATTATAGAAAAATATTTAATCTTAAAAAAATACTTAGTAAAAATTACTATATTAAATTAACTAAAATTTTTTTATTGCGCATTAAGTAAATTACCAACTAATTTTTATTATTGTTTATAAAATATTCTTAGTGATATTCAGATCTTTTTTTATTAAAGTACGAGTTCTTAAGAAATTTTATCTTAAATTCTAAAAACATCTTAATGGTATCTAATGCGTCTTTTTCGCCTTAAAAATTGTCTTTCTTTTTGTTCTTCTTATTCTAACGTCACAAGCGTAATATATATTCGAAAAATTTTTTACGCTTTAAATTGAGAAAAAAAATACTGTGTTTTACTTCAAGAACAATAACTAACAGCCAGATACATAATAGACTTAATTCTTAAATAAAATACGTGGCAAAAAATATGTGAAAACCTCTACATCCAAGGTAACACATAACTAGAAGGGTTATTGTTGAACCATATTTTAAAAATGATGATACAGTTTGCAAACGTCTTGTTAGATATGACTGGATATTGGTAAAATTTTGTAAGCTTTGAAGGGAGTAATTAAAAATAATGGGTTTATTTGAAGTTGAAGTCTTTGTCAACTGGATCGAAATTATTTACTGTATAACAGCCGTGAAGGTCAGATTCCCGATGGGTTATTGATTAAACCTAAATAAAATCGTGTTGTGTGAATACTTTGTGTTTCAAAAAAAAAATACACTTAAATGACGTGTTTTCTATTTAATTAAAGTGTTATAAGAATTTGGGGACATGCTTTAAATGTCTTATACCCCACGTGTCATGCTTTAAAATATAAAATACACTGTTTACTTAAAAAAAATTGTTAAACAATAGAAACAGCATATTTTTCTTAATCCAATAAATACATCATAGACTTTTTTTCCACTTTATAACATTTTCTTTTAAACAACTGTTTAAACAAAAGTTAAACAATTAAAATTAAATATAAATACAATTGTTTATTATTTGGAAAAAATCACTAAAAAAGTTTAAAACTTAGTTGAAAGTAAAATACGTAAGAATTCATTATCACCTTACCTTCCTCCCAGTGTTAGAGAAACAATAACTTTTTTTTAAGTTTTAAATATACAGAACTCGAACGAAAGAATTTGAACGAAATACAGTGTAAATTAGTAACTACAGTAACATCTCTTTAATTCGGATACCGATAATCCATATTAGCCAATTATTATTACGTAACGCAGCATACGTAATAGCATACGTTGCAATAAATATTATTTTCTATGTGGTCATAGAAACTGAGAATTCATATCAAATAGACGGAAGAGCAATCATTTGAAAATGCTTTACAATTTAATATCATCTTAACAGAACTGCATTTTAGTTTTGCCGTGTATCTAAAATAATTATTTATTTTTATTACTCTGAAGCTCTTACCTTATCTTACGTACATAAACGTAGATTTTGTGAAATCTACTTTTCAAAACTAGTAGAACAGGGATTCTACTTAAAGCGAGTATTTTTTTTTAGAAAATGATGATAAAATTAACGAGCAAAAATAATTATATACACAAATAGTGATCATTTAGGTCTTTTTTTGTATTCTGTTTTTTTTTTTAATAGAAGTAACACTCAGGCAATTAATGCCTATACTGCCTCTGAAAAGGGATAGGAGTAGATAAGACAGATGATTATGATAGTAAAGCTACACTTTCGGCAACACTGCAATTGACGGTATGATTTTTTTTTAGAGCAGTGTTGCAGCGCCTCTGGTGTTATTTAGGCGTATTAATTTCGAAGCAAGCATAGCCTATTTATATTTATTTTACATCGTCTTTTTTAGTGCTATGTGGTAATAGCGGCGAAGGAAGACGCTGTGATATGTATTATTATAAGGAGAATTAATACATATCAGAATAATCGATGACGGCTGAGTATTGAACTCGTTATCATGCTCTATTAGTCGATGTACTAACCTCTTAAGCTAGAGCACCCTCAAAATCTGTTTATAAATCGATAATTTTATCAGCATTAAAGTTCAAGTTTTCTCTAATTATGTGTAGCTAATTAATTTTATTACAGTTATAACTTTTTTGTATAAACAGCATTAGCTTCGTTCGCTTACTTTAAGTAATTTATTAAAATAAATTAAAAAATCTTTTTTTTTTGTGAAAAGAACTAAAGCTCTGTACAGACGGTTGTCAGATCTTAAAATATTGTCAGAAAAATATACAGAAAACGTCTAAGAATCGTGTGAACTTACAATTGTTGTCTGGAAATATTGTCGGAAAAAGCATTGTCAGACTTCAAACTAACAATTACATATATTTCCAAATATGTGACAATCGTGTGTCAGCACAATGTTAGGTCTGACAATATTGTAATATCTGACAACCGTCTGTACAGAGCTTAAAGGGATTTTTCAATACAATAATTTTTAGAATATAAGTAAAAATTATATTTATTTTTTAAATAAATTTTTATAATTGCTTTAAATTATATAATTGCTTTAAATTATAAACTAAACTAAATAATTTTAGATCTTGGGAGTACTTTGGAATACTAAGTTTCCAAATACTCAACAGTCTTGTAACTCTAAAAAGTATAGATAAATGAAGTTTTTTTATACTGAATTGTTTCGTACAGACAGAAACCCAAAAGCGAATAAATGTACTAAAAATTATTCACTTTGTAGAACCTTTTCAAATAAATTTATCAAAGATGTTAGATGCAAAATTTTTTCTTTTCAACTCCACTGTGACTTAACAAATTATATGACGCAACTGTTTTCAATTATAATGCCAAAATCTTGAGTCAACAAGATCTTTCTTTAATATCTACCCGTCAACCTTAATCTTTATATGCTTATTTGCCCAGTAGTTAGACTTGTAGAGTATTGATAGTCTCCACAAGAATTGTTATAGTAATTCACAAATTTAAATGACTTTTTTTCTAGTGAAGGTTTTAGCAGTACTTCAACAGAAACTTTTAATAAATATTATTTATAACAAATAAAATATTGTTGACAACGTAAGAAATTCATTTTAGTTTAATATGGTACTCCACCAATTAGTTAGTGTAAAAGTACTATTTAAATGTGTTGTACAGTTCACAATAAAAACGAATGCATGTGGTTAATGGAACAAGCCTAGAAAAAATACTTAATGAAATATTTAAGGTTAAAAAAGTCAATTTCAGAGTAAAACCTCAAGAGAGAAATATTAACAGGCTTTTTTATTACCGTAAAGGTAAAAATGCAGTACAAGCGAGGAGAGGATGTTTTGAGTAAGCCACTGTCAGAATTGGTTTTCGAAATTTTGTTCTAGTAATTTCGATTTAAAAGATGCCCCACGTTCAGGTCGGCCAATTGAACCTTGCGGCGGTGGCTGCTGTAATAAAACAGCAAAAAGATGAAAATATTCACTTGAATGCCAAAAAAAACTACTTAATAGATCGAAACGAACCAAGGTACCAAATGATGTTTGAAATGTCAATTGTCAAAATGTAAATAATTTTGCAGTTAATTATAAATTTAGATATTGGGAAATGCAACTAACGACATCTGTCTGATAAAAACAAAATTACTTTCCGAGCGACCAATATTAAAATTTAATTATGCTATTATTGTTTTATTCTTATTAACATGCATGGGACTAATTAATAAGATTAGATAATTAATTGTCCATTTCATTATCATTGACTGACATACATGCATATAATGCTGAAAAATTTGTGGTCATTAGCATAGTTTGTGTTAGTAGTAATGCTTTTTAATGAAACAATTTAATTATTAATTATTGAAAAAAAAACAAAATCATTACCATTAATCAATGATTAAATTATTTTAATCATTATTTGTTTGCTTTTTTTTTGCAAAGACGTCCCACCTCCATTCTCTGCTGTCAAATAAAATAAAAATAAAATAAAAAAAAATATTCTGAAAATTAATTTTTTTGGAGAATGATTTTTTTTTATTCATTTGTTTCCCTACTCCAAAATGTAAGTGTAGCCATTTTCTAAGATTTTACAGATTATTTCTTATGTCAATTACTTTTTGTTTCTTATTTTTGAACAATTTGTTTACTCTATTATTTTAGCACTTTTATTTGGAATATTTTGTTTTATCTTGTTGATCTCAATTTAAGTAAATAGAGTAAATAAATAAACCATAAAACATATGTATCTGTGTCTTGTGAGTAATATTTAATATTAAAACGTATTTAATTTGCAAAAAAAAAGAAAATTAGATTCACAAAATATTATAATTTCAACGTATTGTAGATACTGACGTATTTGGTTTTTTAACGAATTATTTATATAAAATAAAACTAGGAATTTCATCACCTTGAAGCAATAAAATCAAGCAATTCTTCTTAAACTAAATCAAACCTCTCTTGTTTTAATAAGCGTAAAATCAAAAATATCCACTAATGCGGATTTACGAATAAAAAAGTAGAATCTGAAATCGACTAACCGTAATAGCGGGGTGTTACTGTACTTTTAAAATTGTTTTTGCACTAAATTCTTAACATTCTATTTTTTAACAGTTTGTTAATTTGAAGCATTTTATAGTAGAGTTTATAAGCACCAATCGTTAGTCTCATCTAGAACTTTTAATAGAACAAGTCGTTGAGGATTGTAAGCAAAAATGAAATTTAATAAAAATATTGAAATAATTGTCATAAGTGTACTATTTTTGGCTGTATACACACAAGCACGCTCTGTATCTCATATAGGAGATATAAAAATTGAACAAACTGATGGTAAACAGTTAATTCAATTATTTTTTAATTCAATTCACAAAATTATTTTTTATTCTTATAGACAAATGGCTTTGTGACATGATAGAATGTCCTGTGAACACCGATCGTTGTTTTGTTTCAAAATCAAATGAGGAAGAACCCTCAGTTTTAAAACGTGTTAATATTTGCTACTCCAAAGACAACACAATTTTGGCACAAAAAAATTCTTCATCACGAATTGATCCTAACTACAATGTACGCCAGCATGTCAATTTCTATCAGAATGGTAACTCCTTTAGTACAAGCGATCAATCTTCTATAAGTTTTGATAATAAAGCATTCAACAACAAAGTAGGAAGCGAAATGGAAGATCTACATTCAAATTTGATCAAGATGCACCAAGAAATTGAAGCAAATATGCAAAAACAATTTGATATTTTAATCGAATCCGTTAAGAAAATGAACCATGATATTTACGAAATGGCATAATAAAGAATCATATTATTTTGCAACCAGAAATTTAAATGCATTATTATAATAAATTAAAACTAAAAGCGGCGTAAATCCTTATGTTTAAATAAATTTATTTACTGAATTATTGAAGTTTCGCAAAGGAATTGAATAGTCTCAAACTCAGCTAATTTTTTTTAAACTTCTCATCATTCAAAGTTATGTATAGTTTTGATCTGTGACGCTGAAGTCAACGTTATATTGTAGTTTTATAGGTTCATTTGATTTTCTGTCTCGATTTTTTTGTCGCTTTGATGTTCGTCACCAGGCACTTCTCTAGGTTCTATCACTACATCAGCTTCGTCCTTCTCACAATATTCCCAGTATAGAATCTTATTTTGACTCCTTTGAATTTTTTTCAAGTTTGAGAATCTTAAAGTAGAGAACGTTCTAATCTAAGTTAGGGTGGGTGTAATGTTCTGTCAATAAATCATCTTACTTTCACTACTTTCAGCCTTATTTGTACAATTTTAGCTTTAAATAAATAAATATAAAGATATTTGACCTTAGAATGCTAAGGTATCATTTGATTATTTACATGTAACTGTTATATGAGAATAAGTTAGTTCTTTAATTCTAATACTCCATTTTTTTAATCACAACCACAAGTGACATTTATGATCAAATGGGTTTCAAAATATTACCTATTACTAAATATTTCCTTCTTAAAAAAACACATTTCCTTATCTATACATACATACATACTTACATACATACATGCATACATACATACATACATACATACATACATACATACATACATACATACATACATACATACATACATACATACATACATACATACATACATACATACATACATACATACATACATACATACATACATACATACATACATACATACATATAATAAAATAGTAACTCATTTCTGTCTGTCTGCTTATCCTGTGTTCGCATCACGTAAAAATGACTGGATGCATTTTGTGAGGAGGTACCTTAGCATCCTGATTCCAATATATAATATTATTTCCAATAGAAAGTGGTGAAAAAGCAGTGAAAGTACGCAGTTATTTTAGTAGTAAAGTATATACATAAACCATAACTGAACTAAACTAATATTTTTTATAAAGTAAATACATAAACTGATATGCAGCATAGTTTTAGGCGACACTAAAAATGTAATGGTTTTGGGGTAGATTGCTTTCAAAGCAAAATCGAACAAAATATTGAGACATCATTTTCAAGCCGCGTTTAAAAGAGTACTGAAAAATTTAACTGAGATTTCGACACTCAATGCATTTAATTAAAAATATGGTATAATATAATAAACTTTTTAATTAGTTTTAATAAAGTTCAATTAATTTTTTATTGATTTAAATATATACTTTTGTTCAATACAGAACAAAAATCTCATAATTAAACAAATAGTTGAATCACTACTGAAAACTTTTCACATTCACTTTGCAAGAAAGCGCAAAGAGTGTTTGCAAAAATTTCTTTAGTGTAAAGTGAGATTTGCAAAGAATGTTGTGGAACAGAAATACTTATCACTTTTTCAAAAAAAGCAATTTGATAAGAGCAAAGTGAAAAGTTGATAAGTTGTTGGTGGAATAAGGCCCAGGATAGGGAAGGTACATCCTCACTAAATTTTGTTAAAATACATACAGTAATTTTTACGTGATGCGAACGCAAATGAAAAACAGACAGACAGAAATGAATTACTATTTTATTATATGTATAGAAGATTATGGGTATTTTTTGGAGATAGGAATACTTTTTCTTAATTTTATTACATTGAAATTGCTTAGGTTTTTAATAATTTAAAATGTTTTTTCTATTAGTTTTAATAACAAATGATAATATTCACCAGACTTAGACTTGGTCATACTCTTATCACTCATCAACACCTATTATCCAATGAAAATAAGCCAATTTATAACATCTGTAATATACCACCGTCTGTTGAGCATATCCTAGAAACAAAATCATTACCATTAATCAATGATTAAATTATTTTAATCATTATTTGTTTTTTTTTTTTTTTTTTTGCAAAGACGTCCCACCTCCATTCTCTGCTGCCAAATAAAATAAAAATAAAAAAAAATATTCTGAATATTGATTTTTTTTGGAGAATGATTTTTTTTTATTTGTTTCCCACTAGTAAGTCCAAATTGTAAGTGTAGCCGTTTTCTAAGACCTTACAGATTATTTCTTATGTCAATTACTTTTTGTTTCTTATTTTTGAACAATTATTTTAGCACTTTTATTTGGAATATTTTGTTTTATCTTGTTGAACATAATTTAATTAAATAGAGTAAATAAATAAATCATAAAACATATGTATCTGTGTCTTGTGAGTAATATTTAATTTTAAAACGTATTTAATTGCCAAAAAAAAGAAAATAGATTCACAAAATATTATAATTTCAACGTATTGTAGATACTGACGTATTTGGTTTTTTAACGAATTATTTATATAAAATAAAACTAGGAATTTCATCACCTTGAAGCAATAAAATAAATCAATTCTTCTTTAACTAAATCAAACCTCTTTTGTAATATCAAAAATATCCATTATAGCGGATTTACGATTATCCAAATTATAATCGGCAATCGCCTAACTGGAATAGCGATGTGTTACTGTACTTTTAAAATTGTTTTTGCACTAAATAGTTAACATTTTATTTTTCATCAGTTTGTTAATCTGAAGCATTTTATAGTAGAGTTTATAAGCACCAATCGTTAGTCTCGTCTAGAACTTTTAATAGAACAAGTTGTTAAGGATTGTAAGCAAAAATGAAAGTTAATAAAAATATTGAAATAATTGTCATAAGTTTACTATTTTTGGCTGTATTCATACAAGCGCGCTCTGTATCTCATATAGGAGATATAAAAATTGAACAAACTGATGGTAAACAGTTAATTCAATTATTTTTTAATTCAATTCACAAAATTATTTTTTATTCTTATAGACAAATGGCTTTGTGATATGATAGAATGTCCTGTGGATACCGATCGTTGTTTTGTTTCAAAATCAAATGAGGAAGAACCCTCAGTTTTAAAACGTGTTAATATTTGCTTTTCCAAAGACAACACAATTTTGGCACAAAAAAAATCTTCATCACCAATTGATCCTAACTACCATGTACGCCATCATGTCAATTTCTATCAGAATGGTAACTCCTTTAGTACAAGCGATCAATCTTCTATAAGTTTTGATAATAAAGCATTCAACGACAAAGTAGGAAGCGAAATGGAAGATCTACATTCAAATGTGATCAAGATGCACGACAAAATTGAAGCAAACATACAAAAAGGAATTGATATTTTAAACGAATCTGTGAGGAAAAGGCGTCATGATTGGGTCCCTATTTTTAACCCTTTCAGACCTGTACCTTCTATTGCGTATAAATTTCTTTAAATCAGCAATATCAACAAAATTCTTTCAAAGGCCTTTTTTATAAACAGGACATCACACATTTGTGTGGCCTTCGTCATAACATGTAAAATAATTTCTCAAAAAAACTAAGCAATTTTATGTTTGTGTTAAATGTTTTATTTAACGTTTTATTTTTTAATGTTCTTTTTTCTTAAAAATATTCATGTATTCAAATATTTATCATATAAAAAATATTAATAAGCAATTAGTTTATTTTAAATAAACGAAAACATAAACATAAGATATAAAAAAATCTTAATTAAAAAACAAACAATTCAGTGTAATTTTAAAGTAATAAAAAATGTAAGTTAAATGAAATCAACATTTTGTTAAAGTGTTACTTTACATTTTTGGCATCTTGCTCTGGATCGACTACCACAATTATTGCGGCATACTCTTGGTGGATCATCGGAGAATTCCGGCCAATGGTCGTATCGATCAAATCTAAATCGTCCGGTGCGTCATGTGGACGATATTTCGTACCATAAAAATCTTTGGAAAGCTGAAATTTTTCAATATGCATAGGAACTTCAAACGAAGACGGTAATACTGTACCTAGCTCCATTTTGAAAGTTAGGAACGACTTTACCTTTGCTTTAGGTAATCCGACAAGCTTGCATTCTCTTCTATACTTCATCCAAGAATTATATATTGCAAGATCTAGAAAGTGGAAAAACCCTTTGACAGTCCATTTTTTAGTTTTCATTTTAATTCTATAATATTTCAGCATTTGGTCACACAAATCAACCCCACCCATAAATGCGTTATACTTTTTAATAACTGCGCGTACATGGACAGGACAACGGTGTTTAAGATTTTGTTCCATCTTTCGATTTCACCTACGGGATCTTTTCCACACATATTATAGGCAACTATAACCGCTCTTGTGTCCTTCCACTTAACAACGGCTACGTTTTCATTGACAAATTGGTAAATATCACCCCGGTTCATTTCTTTGTCTAATGGAAATTTAACACTTTTTGGTATTCTGTTGGCCATAATTGTGCCTGCTGCTGGATAACCCATATTATGTAATTATTCTAAAAGCGGAATGGTTGTAAAAAACCTGTCGAAATATATATGGCTGTTCTTTGGCAAATTTTTAGTTAGTCTTATTACTATAGACGGTCCATGTCCAAGACCACAATCTTTAAATGTCCCAGCTCCCTGAAAGACTTCAAAGTCAACTACCATACCATCCGAAGTTGCGCACACCAGATTTTTCAGTCCAACAGGTCGTGGCTTTGACCTGATTACTTGTCGCGCAGGGCATCTACCCGTAAATTTAATCATCTGTTCGTCAATTGAATAATTTGTGACTTCAGTTGCCAATTCGTTGCACCTTTCTTTAACCATATTGATGACAGATTGAATTCTCCATAGTTTATTTGTGGAGTCTGGTGAGGAATAGTGTGAAAAGTGTATGTCCGATCAAAGTTCCAAGAATTTATCGCGAGACATGGAATTGAATATAGCCGGTATTTTACATTCATGAGACCAGTACATCCTTATAGCCGGCTAACCAAGGCATCCCATTACGATCGCACATCCGTAAAATCGTTTTATATCTGAGGGTATGTAACGCACTTCCTGACCACGCTTACTCATTACATACATTTTGGTATACTTAACAACATCTTCGTAATGGGTTTCTGGAAAATATCTCTTAAAATATTCCAAAGGAGATTTGATGACGATATTTTGCTGACAACCCAATGTTGTCGGAAGTTTGATATTTGAAAATGAAATACTTTTCCATATGACTCGCCTAATACGTTCTTTATATTGGCAAATCGATGATTGCAGTGTTACAGCTGGTGAGCCAGTGGAGTTTGATAGTTCAGTCGCTCTGGTTGGCTCCTCATTAGTATACTCAAAATCAGCATTATCAATGCCTCATTGCTTTCTTCTCCACCTGAATTTATATCCAGAGTGATCCAGGTTTCGTCAGCAGCATTGTCGTCATCACTAAAGTCAGCATCAGATTGGTCTAAGAGCTCTAAAACTGCTTCAACATCATCATTGGTGAAATTAAAATATTTTCCTATAAAACATAATGACAACACAAACGTGAGCATACAATAAAATGTTGCATTGTGCCTGATCAACACAATTGTGATATCTCTATTTCTTTGCACCCAAAATAATTGTTACTATGCAAAAAATTAACGGTAAGCAGCCAAATGGTTTCACATATTCGTTATACAGTTACCACAAGCTAGATCAAAAATTTTTTTTTATTACTTACCGCTCGGACGCATATTTCCAAGTGTTGAACGACACAATTAAACTGAGAATATTTTTTTACTATCGCAATTTTTTTTACTTTTTTACATTTTATTTAGCAAATCACACAACGCACAATGACTGCTTTCAGGTTAATTGACGAAAAATTATTTTTTCATATAATTTAATATACACTAGGGCAGATCTCACAATCGATTAAGCTAGGTCTGAAAGGGTTAACAAATCCTGGAATTTTTTATAGATATTTACGAAATGTCATAATAAAGAAACATATTATTTTGCAACCAGAAATTTAAATGCATTATAATAATAAATTAAAACTAAAAGCGGCGTAAATCCTTATGTTTAAATAAATTAATTTACTGAATTATTGAAGTTTCGCAAAGGTATTGAATAGTCTCAAACTCAACTAATTTTTTTTAAACTTCTCATCATTCAAAGTTACATATGTATAGTTTGCATCTGTGACGTTGAAGTCAATGTTATGTTGTAGTTTTATAGGCTCGTTTGATGTACTGTCCTCGATTCGGTTCTTTCACTACATCAGCTTCGTCCTTCTCACAATATTCCCAGTATAGAATCTTATTTTGACTCCTTTGAATTTTTTCCAAGTTTGAGAGTCTTAGGCCCATTATTATAACTTGCCTTTAGCTAAAGTTACGATTTTGTTGGAGCAATAAATAGTTTTTCGTTATTAAAAGTAAGCTAAAAACCACTTTTAACTATCACGTACTATAAGGACAAGTTATAGAAAACATCCTAGATGTTATAGAACTGGAATTAGAATATATTTAGTCCTCGAGCCATAGCTGTATAGCTAAAAAAAACTGTAAGATAGAGGCAGAAGTCCAGATAGGGAAACAATGGAAATTTAAATAGATGAAATTAACGTATATGCTATTATACCTCCCATACCACACCATATACCTCCCTTGATCATAGCAAGACTTGTTTCTGAATTTTAGGAGTATAGCAGAGGAGTATCTGAGCTTAAGTTTCGAGGTTGGGCACATTTTGTTCTATTCCTTACTTTAACACGTCCAATTTGAAAGGTGACCTTCCAAATCACAGAGGAAGCCGGAGCTTTTTTTGTATTCAAAGCTCTTCTCAATGCTAATTTAAAATTCGTAACTTATAACATTGTAAATTCTCCTAATTTTTTATTTTTTTTTGGTCCAGTTTAAGTGAATGTGTGGCTTAGTTGAGCAACGTAGAGCAGAGAAAAAAATGATAATTTATTTCTCTCCTCTTTTACAATTATACGAGTTTATCTCATTTAGAGAACAGTGTAATTTGGTCAAAATTCCATTAATTTGACAGTAGGCCTAAATTTATAGGAGTACCCTTGAAACTGGAAAAAAATCATAATGTTCCTAGATCCTCTAGGTTATATAGTATAATAATCACAATCCGCTATGGCCCCAACGTGCGGTGTAATCTTGTCAAAACATACATATGTATGTATGTACAAACAAAAATATAAATTGTTTTCTAATGATTTTATAAAAAAGTTCAAGGCTGTAGGGGTAAATTAGAGGAAAATTTATAATCTTAAAAAATACTTAGTAAAAATTACTATATTAAATTAAGTAAATTTTTTTTATTGCCATTAAGTAAATTACCAACTAATTTTTATTATTGTTTATAAAATATTCTTATTGATATTCAGTTTTTTTTTTTATCAAAGTACGTGTTCTTAAGAAATTGTATCATAAATTTTAAAAACAGCTTTATGGTATGTATCTATCTAATGCGTATTTTTCGCCATAACAATTGTCTTTCTTATTGTTTAAATGTCACAAGCGTAATATTTGAAAAATATTAAACGCTTTAAATTGACAAAAAACTTAAGAAAAACAAATAGTATTTTTTACTTCAAGAACAATTACTCACATTTAATTCTTAAATAAAATAGGTGGCAAAAAAAAATATATGATGGGTAACTGATGAAAACGAAAGAAAAATTAGTTTTGTGAATACTTTGTGTTTCAATAAAAAAAAACAAATATGTACACTTAAAAACGTGTTTTATAAACATACATATGTATAATTCAAGTGTTGTGAAAATTTGTAGACATGCTTTAAATGTCTTATAAATAATACTCCACGTGTTATGCTTTAAAATATAAAATCCACTGTTTACTTTAAAAAAAAAATTGCTAAAAAATAGAAACAACATATTTTTTTGCGGTTAATTGTATGGTTAGATATCGGGAAATGTAACTAACGACATCTGTCTGACAGAAACCAAATTACTTTCCAATTAATCAATGATTAAATTATGTTAAAGCATTATCATTATTGACCACATTTGCAGTGCAAGAAGCGAAAGAAGGACTTCCATTCTCTGCTGTCAAGTTTTGTGCAATTTTTCATATAAAAAAATATTCTGAAAATTAAATTTTTGGAGAATAATTTTTTTTTCTTCATTTGTTTCCCACTGATAAGTTCAAATTGTAAGTGTAGCCCTTTTCTAAAGGCCCAACTATATTATGCATAAGCTAGCTTAAGCCAACCTAAGCAACT
The DNA here is from genome assembly GCA_949628195.1 of Phasia obesa. NCBI lineage: Eukaryota > Metazoa > Arthropoda > Insecta > Diptera > Tachinidae > Phasia > Phasia obesa. Next base: position 149,402,438 of record OX451217.1, on the reverse strand, counting down.
GTGAAATTACATATAAATCATATGTGGGCAAACTATAATGTACTTAACAAAAGTTTTCGTTGAGTTTCGTCAAACGTCATTTGCTTAAGCAAAGACCGAAACCGATCGCACATTCCGTACGGAAACAGCTCTTTGTGCTTAGTGTTTTACATATGAATGTACATTCATAAAAAATTTCAATGGAGAACGAAAGTGAACACATTATATCTAAATTTAATATAAAATGTTTAAAAAAAGAAGTTTCTATAAGAAAAAAGGGAGGCGTTGTATAATAATCGTAATTAAAAAGAAAGAGCATTTTATTGCTTAGTCGCAATTTACATAGTCGCAATTTACATAGGACAGAAACAGGGCAGACATTTTTTGAATTCTCTTTTGCTCTTGCTTAAACAATTTACATTGGACATAAACAAGACAGACAGATTTTTGCACATTTTATTTTCTGTGTTATATTCTTTACATGTTTGTGTGTTTCAAAAGAAAAAAGCGAAAAGCAGAAAAGAGAAACGAAAAAATGTCCAGTACACTAGTCATGAAATACACACTCTACCTCTTCAACCCCTTGCCTACAAATCTCGTCTGTCTGCCCATTTTTCTGTCTAATGTAAATTGCGACTTATGAGTTAGCTGATGCACACCGCTGTAGTTTTTAATTTTTTTGTCCAAAATTACACAAACAGCAAAAAATGTTAAATTTTTGTTTCGAAATTTTCTTAAATCTATTAAAAATAGTAGTTAATTTGTATATGAATGGTATTAGTTATATAGGTATTTAACAACTTTTGTTAACAAATTTCATTTATTCAGAAAAATTATTATTTTGCAAAAGTACGAATAAAACAAATGTGCAACTGTGTCATAATAGTTTTTAGATTCATGTAAGTACATTGTAGCCACCTAAAAGTCTTCCATAAGTTGCTTAAGCATTTGACAGACTTTTCGTTAAGTTTTTGACATTAGCTTATGCCAGCTTATGCATATTATAGTTGGGCCCAAGGCGAATTCCTACCAGTTGGAGTCGATAGTCCAGCTGATTGTTTTTTACTCTTGTTTTTTTGCTAATGTCTTGTCAAAAATACGTAGTTTCATATCTGCTAATCTTATGTCAAAATTGTTGTTTAGTAGTAGTTGTTGTCCTACTGCTCACACCTGGTATGAATTCGCCTTGGTTGGGCCTTAAGACTTTACAAATTATTTTTTTTTGATGTTAATTACTTTTTGTTTCTTATTTTTGAACAAGCACTTATTCAAGCACTTTTATTTCGAATTATTTGCTTTATCTTGTTGATCTCAATTTAAGTAAATAGAGTAAATAAATAAACTATAAAACATATCTGTGTCTTGTGAGTAATATTTAATATTAAAACATATTTAATTGCCAAAAAAAAGAAAATTAGATTCACCAAAAATTATAATTTCAACGTATTGTAGATACTGAGGTATTTGGTTTAACGAATTATTTTATAAGATAAACCAAGAAATTCATTATCTGGAAGCATTTAGGTGTTACTGTACTTTTAAAATTATTTTTGCATTAAATTGTTAACATGTTATTTTTTAACAGTTTGTTACTTTGAAGCATTTTATAGTAGAGTTTATAAGCACCAATCGTTAGTCTCGTCTAGAACTTTTAATAGAACAAGTCGTTGAGGATTGTAAGCAAAAATGAAAGGTTATAAAAATATTGAAATAATTGTCATAAGTGTACTATTTTTGGCTGTATACACACAAGCGCGCTCTATATCTAATGAAGGAGATATACAAATTGAAAAAACTGATGGTAAACAGTTAATTCAATTATTTTTTTCAATTAACAAAATTATTTTTTAATTCAATTAACAAAATTATTTTTGATTCTTATAGACAAACGGCTTTGCGACAAGATAGAATGTACATTCGATCAATATACTAAAGATTTGGAAGATCTACATACAAAATATATCAAGATGCACGAAGAAGTTGAAGCATACTATACGCAGAAAGAAATGGATATTATAAACGAATCTTTGAGTATAATGAACAATCATATATTTAAGAAATATTAAAAAGTTTTTATAGATATTTACGAAATGTCATATTAAAGAAACATATTATTTTGTAACCAGAAATTTAAATGCATTATAATAAATTAAAACTAAAAGCGGCGTAAATTAATTTAATGAATTATTGAAGTTTCGCAAAGAAATGAATAGCCTCAAACTCAGCTAATTTTTTTTTTTTTTTTTGAAACTTCTCATCATTCATCATTCAAGTTATGTATAGTTTGCATTTGTGACGTTGAAGTCAAAGTTATGTTATAATTTTATAGGTTCGTTTGAGGTTCTGTCCTCGAATTTTTTGTCGCTTTGATGTTCGTCACCAGGTTTTTCTCTAGGTTCTTTCACTACATCAGCTTCGTCCTTCTCACAATATTCCCAGTATAGAATCTTATTTTGATTCCTTTGAATTTTTCCAAGTTTGAGAATCTTAAAGTTGAGAATTATAAAGTAGAACGTTCTAATCTAAGTTAGGGTGGGTGTAATGTTCTGTCAATAAATCATCTTACTTTCACTACTTTCAGCCTTATTTGTACAATTTTAGCTTGTGTGTGCCTTTTCCAGGCTGTGCGTTTAAAAAAATAAATATAAAGATATTTGACCTTAGAATGCTAAGATATCATTTGATTATTTATTCGAATAGGAGCGTGTAAATGTTATGTGAGAATAATTTAGTTCTTTAATTTTAATACTCCATTTTTTGAATCACAACTCCAAGTGACATATATGGTCAAATGGGTTCCAAAATGGGTCCCAATATATTACCTTGGAGAACTTCGGGCTTATCAGGCTGAGGCGAGCTTTCCTTCCTTAAAAAAAACACATTTCCTTATCTAATAGATACATACATACATACATACATACATACATACATACATACATACATACATACATACATACATACATACATACATACATACATACATACATACATACATACATACATACATACATACATACATACATACATACATACATACATACATACACACATACATACATATAATAAAATAGTAACTCATTTCTGTCTTTCTGTCTGCTTTTCTTGTGTGTTCGCATCACGTAAAAACTTCTGGATGGATTTTAACAAAATTTTATGACGAGGTACCTTAGCATCCTGTTTTCAATTTAGGATACTTTTTTTCCGTAAAAATATTTATTAATTTATAAATACATAAGCCATAACTGAACTGAACTGAACTAACCGGATTTTTTTATATACTTTTGTTTAATACAGAATAAAAAACTCATAATTAAACAAATAGTTGAATCATTTAATTATTTCATTAACTTTTAATCTAAAACCTATTAAAACTTTTAATTGGTGAAAATAATTTTTTCTGTGTAGACTTCTGAAATTTTCACAAAAGTTATATTGCTATTACCGATATAACAAACAAATACTAACAAGTATAGGGTGTTCCAATACAGACATGAATTTCACGTATATGACTTTATTTTCATTACATCTTTAACAAGAGCGGTTTCTTATATTTTGCTCTGTCCGACTGTCTGTGTACGCATCACGTAAAAACTACTGGATCAAATTTAATAACATTTTGTGAGGAGGCACTTTAGTATCTTGTTTCAAATAAAGATACCTTATTTCCAAGAGAAAACAAAGAAAAAGTAGTGAAGGTACGCAATTTTACCGATTTATGGGTACTTAAAACTTGACAGCATCTTTTTTTTTCATCAGCGGAATATATTAAACACTATTTACACACCTCTACAATAAATTTAGAAATTTATATAAATTTTAGAATTTTATCCTGGGATGGTTACCTCTATATAAAGAAAATACATAAACTATAACTGAAGTACTTTAAAAGTAAAGAGTCTTAACTTGATGTGGATTACTTTCAAAGCAAACCCGAATCCAAGGACCCAACACTCCAAAAGACGATTTGAAAAAAAGTTGTCTTTAGATTTGTATTAAAATGGCCGAAATACTTCAAATAATTAGTTTTGTAAAACTTAATTATCCGTTGCAAATACAATCAAGTGATTTTTTTGTTCTATTGAAATCAAAAAATGGACAACTTTGCAATGGTCTGGGTAGTCTGTAAAAAGTCTGAAGGCAGAATTTTTTCAGAGAAGAATATGGCATAAATTAAAAGTTGAAAGGAAGGAAGACAATATGACAAAAACCCGGCCTTGTGTGAGGACAGCCGATATTTCTTACTTTAATTTTTTATAACTTGTAGCAGTCAAAGCAATACACTGTGTGCAAATTTTAAGTCTGCCTACTACACTTCAAAAGAAAACGTCTTCTATCGGTTCACCCTTTAATTTTTTATTTATTCTTTAATTTATAAAATTTAAGAATCATAATTTCAACAAAAATTACATTTTTTTATCAAAAATTTTAAAGATTTATAACAAAAAATTGCAATATCAACAAAAATAACTAGCGGCAATATCTTATTATTATTTAGCTTTTATCACCAATTCACTCAACACTTAAATTTAAAATTACTATAATAAAAAAAAAATTTAACGAAATATCGAAAACTTGAAAGAAAAATTATAAATTACCAACATATAGAATTTTCGAAAATATTTATAACCCGATAACTAAAATAAAGTTTGCATTGTACAAATTAATGTTGGCGTGCATTTAATTAATTAAAATAATTAATTCATATTAAATGAGCCCTTTATAATCCTTTAAGTCTGTAGTAGAAAATTAAGAAGTAGTAATAAGTGAAAAAACAAGCTGTTGCCAGTTAAACTAAAAACCGGAAAATATTTTTTTCTCGCAATACTGAGTGCACTGCTTTATCTTACTCTATATTAACGAGCACAATATCACAGACATCGCAGAGATTAGTCGAAGCAACCACTTATTTCAGAAATACAGCCGGACGAAGTTTTATAGTTTAATTGTGCGTCAATTGTATAAAAAGACTATAATTTTTAACCCTTATAATACGTAATAAATGTAATAGATTGGTCAAATTAATGGCACGTGCCGGGAAAAATGTGAATAGTATATATGTAAGTATTCTTTTAAAAAAAACTGAATAATGTGGAGGCCATAAAAAAATCACTGCATTCGTTGTTGTTGTAGGAATATAAAATTGTGTACCGATTTTGTGCAATAAATGAAATGGTATGAATAATCCGGAAGAAAATAATTTTTCCAATTAGAAGAAAACAACTTACCATTGAGAAGAAAACAAATTCACCATAAACTTTTATATTGTCACCGACGTTGATTAGCAAAGACAACAACCAAAGTTCAATAAAGTAATTTTAATAAATCTGTGTTGGTAAGTTTTTAAATAGAGTTTTAGTTAAGTTGGATTTTACAAACAAAATTTATTCATCAAAATTCTTAATTGTCTTATTACACACAACGTATTATTATCGAGTCTATTCAAATCATTATTACTAAATAAATAAACGCTGTCGGAGAATTAAACGCTTTTGTTATTGTACAAAATATTTTATATTAAATTGTTACTCTGCTGTTACATGTGTCGTCAGGATTTTTTTTGTGCATTTATTTTGCATAAAATCAAAGAATCCTATATGTCTTACTTCACCCGCATAATTTTGAGTAAAATGCCAATAGTTGGGATAGATCTTGTGTTTATTCATGGCATAATAAAGTCCCAGACGTTGGTTCTCATTGAAAACTCGCCGTTCATGTTCCCATAGTCGTTTTTTCCAATGTCTTCTGCTGCGTAATAGTTTCAAAAGCAATTGTTGCTTTGGTTCGAGGTAGTAATTCAGAATATTTTTAAATTTTCCTCGTAGGCTTCTGTAGTGTATGTCTTCAAATGGTTCTAAAAATTTTGTAACGTTGTTCACACTAAGCAGCTGTTTGGGGATTTCAATAAATATACTAAAAAAAAAACAAAAACAAAAAAATTATTAATGTGAATTGTTTTACGCTATTATTACACTCATTTATTGGTTATATGCATTGTTTTATGTATTTTAAAAATGTACTCGTTATACTTTTGAATGCATAGATGCATCTATCTGTGCGTTTCAAATATTGTACAATTATATAGCTTTGGAAGCGATATCTTTACAGAGCTTTTAATTACTTATATTTATTCTTTTTTATTTTAATTATTTGCTTTGGAAATGTTATTTTATCACAACTAGCCAAACGAGATTCATTAAAATCGGATTTCTTAACCCGTAATAAGTAGACGCTTTGAGAACACATTTAATTTACATTTTAAATTTATGATTAGAATGTATATATGTATGTATGTATGTAGATTAAACTTAAATTAATAAAAACAAACCGACTATTGCCAAGATTTCCATGCATTAAACGGTAAAAGCGCTGATTTAATTTCATAATTTGTAGAGAAAGATCTTTTGATGTGAACAGCAATTTTCTTTTCTCAATCAGTTTATAGTTATCTTTCCACCCTCTGGGTTCGATTCGTTCTGTATAAAAGTGTTTTTGTTGCCGGTATAAATTTTGTTGACTCTTTCTTCCTAAACCATTTTATTAACAAACAAACAAAATGTCAATAACTTCCTTATCTTCTATTCTTAACGAAGAGCTTGTGAAACGTGCTCTTCAAAGCTATCATAATGTCGACAAAACGTGTGCTTTAGAATTGAAAGCTTGCAATTTCAAGCTTTCATCAGCAAGTGGAGAAAACTTTTGCAGTGAGATATATCAAGTGAATGTACAATATAAAATAAATGGCAATACTGAAAATAAATCATTTGTTGTAAAAATTATGATACCAGAAATTGCCAAAATGGGTTCAAATGAACAAATAATGTTGAATGCAGTATTGCCAGCCATGGAAAAGTGTTTAAATAGTGCTAATGGCGACAATGACACTAAACTACATCCTAGATGCCTACTAAGCGAATGCAAAAATTATGAATTTTATGTTTTGGAAAATTTAAATAGTTCGGGTTACTACTGTGCCGATCGAACAATAGGTTTAGACTTGGAGCAGGCCATAATATTAATGCAGAAAATTGCAAAATTTCATGCAGCTTCCATGATAATGGCGAACAAAGTGAGTTTGTTTATTTATTGTAACGGGTGGCGTTAGAGTACTTTAATAACGCTAAGAAGTTCAAATTTTTACAACTATGCTTTCTATGAGTTTTTTAATATAGTGGACTAACCACAACAAACCACAAACTGCACAGGTTTTAATGGGTGATTTTTTTGAGGTTAGGATTTTCATGCATTAGTATTTGACAGATCACGTGAGATTTCAGACATGGTGCCAAAGAGAAAGATGCTCAGTATGCTTTGACATTTCATCATGAATAGACTTACTAACGAGCAACGCTTGCAAATCATTGAATTTTATTACCAAAATCAGTGTTCGGTTCGAAATGTTCAAATGTGACAAATTTTGTTCAGCGATGAGGCTCATTTCTGGTTGAATGGCTACGTAAATAAGCAAAATTGCCGCATTTGGAGTGAAGAGCAACCAGAAGCCGTTCAAGAACTACCCATGCATCCCGAAAAATGCACTGTTTGGTGTGGTTTGTACGCTGGTGGAATCATTGGACCGTATTTTTTCAAAGATGCTGTTGGACGCAACGTTACGGTGAATGGCGATCGCTATCGTTCGATGCTAACAAACTTTTTGTTGCCAAAAATGGAACAACTGAACTTGGTTGACATGTGGTTTCAACAAGATGGCGCTACATGCCACACAGCTCGCGATTCTATGGCCATTTTGAGGGAAAACTTCGGAGAACAATTCATCTCAAGAAATGGACCGGTAAGTTGACCACCAAGATCATGCGATTTGACGCCTTTAGACTATTTTTTGTGGGGCTACGTCAAGTCTAAAGTCTACAGAAATAAGCCAGCAACTATTCCAGCTTTGGAAGACAACATTTCCGAAGAAATTCGGGCTATTCCGGCCGAAATGCTCGAAAAAGTTGCCCAAAATTGGACTTTCCGAATGGACCACCTAAGACGCAGCCGCGGTCAACATTTAAATGAAATTATCTTCAAAAAGTAAATGTCATGGACCAATCTAACGTTTCAAATAAAAAACCGATGAGATTTTGCAAATTTTATGCGTTTTTTTTAAAAAAAAAGTTCTCAAGCTCTTAAAAAATCAAATCTCAAGCTCTTAAAAAATTATGAGTTCAGAGCCAGATGTGTTATAAACAACAATAAAAAAATGGCGTAAAATTGTAAAAATGCACATAAATGTAGTAATTTAAAATTCCTCCACAATTCTTCGCAATTTTAAATCTTCTTTGAGTGAAAACGGAATTCATTTGTTCATATCTAACAAAATGACATGACATATTATGACATGACATGACCTTTGCGCCATCTGCTATTTACCAATTATTTTATTACTTTATTTTTAAGCTTCCTCACGTCATCGAATCTCTTAGGGGTTCGCATTTTGAGAACGGAGCTTCAGGTGTCACCGGACAAGCTATAGTTTTCGGCGGTTTCAAATACGTGGCCACGATGATTAAGAACTGGCCTTCATGTGAAACCTTGTCTCAAAAAATACAGTCAATTATACCAAATTTCAACTGTCTTGTTATGGAAGTCGTTAATTCAAAAAATTCGAAATTCAACGTTATCAACCATGGAGATTTGTGGGTTAACAATTTCCTATACAAATGTGATAGAGATTCCAGCAAACCTGAAGATGTTTTGTTTGTAAGTACATACATACATATGTATGTATTTTCAATTTTGAAATTAACGACTTAATCTATTTTTACTTTGTTTAAGGTGGATTTTCAAAACTGTTTTTGGGGTAGTTGTGGATTTGATATAAATTGGTTTCTAAACACCAGTTTGAAATTGCAAGTCTTAAAAGAAAATCGCCAACAATTGACAAAAATGTACTATGACACGCTAAAGCAAACTTTGTACAAAGAAAATTATCCCACAAAAGATATTCCAACTTTAAAAGATGTTTTATTTGAAATAAAACGTTGTGAAATTATCGGTTTATATGCCTCCTTATGTGAGTTGCCAATTGTTGCTATAGAAAAGTCTAAATGTCAAGGATTTGACTTCAACACTTTTGGCCAAGCTGAAAAAATGAATAAAATACGAGTCCTAATGTATGACAATGCACGTGTTAAAGAAACTTTAAAGTTTACTTTGAAATATTTTGAAGAAATTAATATATTGTAAAATACAAATAAAAAAGTAATGACTTACTTAGCGCTTAAAAGTTGAGGAAGCTCATTTTTTGTTTTGTGGCAAGTATTTTGTTGATGATTTTGTTTAAAACGAGGAAACTTGTTGAGATCTTTTTCACGTTGTTCACAATTGCAAATCACGGAATCGTTTATCGTATTGACAGCACTAAGTTCTATTGTATTATTACTTATCTGATATCTGTAGTCGGAAATTACGGGTAACGAAGGGAAAAACTCAAAACCTAAAAACATGACATAAGTTAAAAATTTAAATTAAACTAAAATAACATTTACCTCGAATGCTGGCATCAGTATTTATTTTTTCAACAAAATATAATTCGTTCGACTTGTGACCCTTTAGATTCTCAAATGAGGCTATTTCATCAATTAGAGATTTAAAAACATCATTCATATAGTCTTCATAATTTAATTCCAAAGTCAAGAAGTCGTCTCTGTAACAAGAAAAGATAAATACTTATGTGCGAGTTTAAAAACGATTCGTTTCTCTATTCATTTATTTTTATGTTAATTTAAATTTGAGAATATTATTTTTTCTTTAGATAATTTGCGGTTTGGTGTATTCATATTCGCCACAATGTACTTCTTAACTGACTGACAATTTTCCACTTGATAAAACATTTTCATTTGCATAATAATGTTCACAGTAAAGATAATAATGCATCTAACCGACCAAACATACATACGTTCACTCATCTCATCTCATCCCAGACAAACAAATAACTATCATTGCCAGCATCGTCTTCGTCCTCAGTATCGACTCCTTCAACCAACTACACTATACTAATCATAAATGCAAAGTACTGCACAATGACGACTATGACAATGTATGGTGAAGATATGGTTTGGTTGCATTATAAATACAATATTTTTCTACTTTTCTCCATTCCACTACACCCCTTTAAGTTAAAGGGTTTTTCTTATTTTTATTTAACGACTCAAAGTCACAGGATTTAGTTGGCATTTGAAAAGAATGTAGCATGCAACAGCAATGTACTTGCTGCACATTGCTGTTGCAGTTGCAGTTGTATTAATCGTTAAGTTTAGTGAGGCAATAAACTTTTATTTGTACACTTTTCGAAATACTTTTCACATTCTCAGGTAGTATCTTCCAAAGAAACTTTGGTTTTGCTGTGTATTTTACTTAAAATGTGTGTGTCCATCAATACTTTTAGAAAATCTTACCCCCGTACGAGTATAACACTTTCGTCTTTCGATTGTGGCATTACAGCACAAATTTTGCATGCTTCTTTATTTGCTATCACATGAAGATTTTCACCAAGCCATACATGCACCATACATTCCCCATATTCATTATCGTCATCATCATCTTCAACACTTTCTTCAATATCGATATACATTTTTATATTATCTATGCCAAATACATCCATACGAGCTGGTAAAACCGAACGATTTAAATATAGTACATAAACTTCAGCATAATTTGGATGATGCATATTCCAACTTCGGTATTTATAACGTTTAAATCTATTATCTTTTGGTAAATGTTCCTCAATACCTTCGGATATTAGGTAAGTTGCCTGATGAAGAGTAGACAGGGAGGGAGGGGTCTTAGCATTAGAAATATTTTAAGTATTGCAATCGTATTAAAATATAAATACCAATTTTCCAAAAGTTTGCTGTTCTTCTTTTAGATACTTATCTGGATCCTGGCTGTTTAATTCAATCTCATCTTGTTTTAGATACTTATCTGGATCCTGGCTGTTTAATGGAATCACATCTTGTTTTAGATGCTTATCTGGATCCTGGCTGTCTAATGGAATCACATCTTGTTTTGGATGCTTATCTGGATCCTGGCTGTTTAATGGAATCTCGTCTTGTTTTAGGTACTTATCTAAATCCTGACTGTTTAATGGAATCACATCATCCTGTATTTCCTCTAATATTGTATGGTGGGAAGAACTTTCAGTGATTTGAGAATCTTAACCAAAAAACCATTAAATTTTCTCAAAGATTTAAAAGAATAAAATAACCTTTACCAAACTCTTCATCCATATCTACTTCTGGCAATTCTTCCTCTATAGAGGTGGTAAAAAAGGAACCATCCTTATGAAAACATTTTAAAGAATCCTGGCTCCAAATCATTTTAACACCATCACTTCGCTCACAATAAGCTTCGTTGGCAAAATAATCATGCCATTCATCTATTGAACATGGACTTGCCTCGAAAATCTAAATTATGGAAATTTATTTTTACTGGAACAATGCTAAACTACGATTATTTACCTGTCCTTGCTGTTTCAAACTAAAACGCTTGCCTTGTGAAGTTGTTAAAATAAGTTGTACATATGTTAGATTATATATTGCGCATAGGAAATTTAAGAATTGGAGTTCATCATTTACGCGAGATTTTAATAACTCATTTGCGGAATTTGTTGTGGAAGAAGAGCTTTTAGAAGATTTTTTACTTGAATGATTTTGTGAGTGTGTTGATTTTTGTGCATCTAAAGATTTTGTACTTAAACGATTTTGTGAATGTGTTGATTTTTGCGCCTCTAAAGCTTTTATACTTGAACGATTTTGTGATTGTGTTGATTTTTGCGCATCTAAAGCTTTTGTACTTGAACGATTTTGAGAATGTGTTGATTTTTGCGCATCTAAAGATTTTTTACTTGAACGATGTTGTGAATGTGTTGATTTTTGCGCATCTAAAGATGGCGTAATTGAGCTTCTCTTTGGTGCAACACTTTGCTCTCTGAGAATATCACTTTGTGTTAGAACTTTACCGAGTATCGCATCACCTTTTGCTTTAATTTCTGAGCTTTTCTCCTCTACATTACCTACATTATCTAAATTACTAAGTTCTTGTTCTTCTTCCTCCTCTGTTAGCTCATGCTGATGAAGTCTATAAACTTCGCCATTATGACGCATTATCAATATCAAATCGCTGGACTTAAAGAAAACTATAATGGCTCCCAACTGAGTAAATATTCTGCTTAATTCGTCACCAGGAGTTTGTTCGCAGTACCAAATTTGCTCGCAATTACTTTCGTTATAAAAGACACTCAAACCATTCGGATAGTTCATGACCATCTTCGAACATTCCTCGACCGTATTAAGTATTCTAACGCTAATTTTGTTTTTATCTGTAATCAGGCGTATGTTATTTGAAATTCCTTTCAGCTGATGACGAGGTCTAGAGAAGAATAAAGTTGCATTGTTTATAGACAGTGACAGCTGTTTATTCATCTCTTGAAAACACCATTTCTCCTCGTAAAGTTTAACAAAACCATTTTGATAATAATATTTGGAGGTCTTGTATTTAACTTCCTGTAAAATATCCTCTAAATTATAGCCTTTGAGAAGAGGATGATCTAGAAGAAATTCTGTTAGAGTGTCTTCAGATTTGAGTGTTGTTTTTGATGCATCAAGTTTTTTATCAAGTCTGCTTCTTGTCGAACGTAGTTCACCTTTCTTGTCTTTGTTTCCCTCCCTTTTATCTGTTTGCAATAACTGGGCCTTAATAGAATTTGGTCTTATGAATATAATTTCATCAAACTCAAAAGGTTTCACACGCTTCACATTTGTGTGAATGTCAATAATTGAATTGGTGTTGTTAAGTTCAAAAGATTTTAACATTTTAAAAAACTCCTCCATTTTGAATAGTGTAAAGTCTCGAAAACATAACCGTGTGGGTATAATAAATGTGCCTTCATTTTCATTTACAACGTTATAGTTTCTTTTAAATATGTGCAGTTTATAGCCAGGCCCAATATCTTGAACTGCATGCTCATCGTATTCCAGTAGTAACTCCTTAAGCCTTTGCAAACTACATTCTACATGGGTATAATATTTTACATATTGGGGCAGCATTAAAGCAGCAGTGTCCGAATTTTCAGATTTATCACTTGGGGAAATTAATGTGGGTTCTTGTGGTCGCACAATTACATACTGCTCGAACATATCATAGTCTTGACAGCATAAATAAATTGATTGAAATTTCCTTATATCCGTATATTGCAACATATTAAGTAATAATTTATTATTTTCTGCCACCACTAATCTCTGATACTTGGAAATGCTGGTAATTGATTTTAAGGAATTACGAAAATTATTTGATAATGAGTTACTGGACGATGTATCTCCACCGCCAGCTGCATCAACCAAATCTTCTTCCAAGCAACAACTATTCAATAAACTATCTAAATAACACACTACTGAAGCTAAGTCTGCATCACTTGTGGGCAATGAAGACTTTTGATGCTGTCTTTCTTGTCTCTGTATTGCTAACGACTCGACCACACCATACAATTGGGTTGAATCGACACTGGCCGGCATTTCAACATCTGTTACTTGAAACGGTGTAAAGTAATAAGTCTCATATTGTTGTCTCAACACCTCTATATCATAGATACTCCAAGTTAATTGATCGAAAATTTCCCGGGAATACTTCGTCGCCAAGCAGTTAGATATGACCGGAAGTTTATGAGTAAATAAACCTATTGGTTTCATAGCCACTTCCTGTCTTAAAATATAAATCGAGGAGTTGATAGCTTCCAAAGTGGCCATAATAAAATTTCTTAATTTGTTATTACCCAGCATGATGTCGTACATGCTTTCTGTGGGTATAAAATTGATAATGCCTTCAATAGGTTGATTTTGTCTGAAAGGACAAGAGGAATAAAGTTGATAAAATTATGTGAGTATAGAGGAATATGTAAATAAAAGATTGTTTCATGAACTTTTCTTATTCATTAACGTTTTTAATTCAAAGAGTTTTGCAGTAGCTTTGAATTATTTTCTATTAAAACTAACAAGTAAATGACTTGAGTTTCAGTTTTTGCTTTACGCCTTATTTTGCCAAAATAATTAAAATCTGTTTATATTATTGATTGTAGAAATTTACATGCATTTGTAAAATATGTAAATATTGAATGATTGCCTTATTTGCCTTCTGTCTCTGGCTCTGTAGTCGTTAGTTCAATTTTATTTTGAATTTCTTGTAGTGTTGCACATAAATTTTCCGTAAATAATAGTATTTTCGGATAAATGCATGATGCATGTCTGCATTGCAAAAGATAAAGTTTTTAGTACCCTACCTAAAATATCTAAGTGATAGAAGGTCCAAATATCGTTATGCAACTTTATTAAATTTATAAACTAAATAGGCAAACGATTAGATAAGATTAAAATCAGAGAGCATCTAAGTTAGTGTTGCTTTCCAAAACGTTTTTGAAGCATTTAGACTACGCACTTTTTTCGAATGTATTTTTTCCACTCTGTAGCAAAAAGTTACTTTATTTGAAATTTTATTGGCTAAGTCAACTACGTCTTTACGCAAGGAAGTCAATTTACGCGGGACTGTTAATAAATCCAGATCCGAAGTTTTTAAAGCCAGGCAGCTACCAAGTGTTATTTTTCTGTATTACTGTCGTATTTTGAGCAAGTTATGTCTATTAGTTTCATTTTGACAGTCATTGACATCAAAAAACCTCGTTAATTTTAACGAAAATAAAGAAAATATCGTAGAATATTGTGTGCTTATTTTTACATAAAAAAATGATCACCGAAACGATAGAAAGGCTTGATAAATACTATAGAGATTCTACATCATCAATTTCTAAGTTTTAAAACTGGTTTACCGAGATCGTTGTGGTCATACCAGCGCAAACGACGCTAAATGTTTAGGTCGTTCGAAAGAAGTTGTCAGAAATAGTCGAAAAAATCCATGGAATATGCGTGACTATCGGAAAATAAAAGTGCTTGGGGCAGCTGAAGCTGTGATATACCCGGGCGGGTAAATCACATTTTGAACGAGTATTTGGTTATGAAAAAGCTATCCGCGCGATATGTCCCGTAATCTGAACAGTATACAGGTGAACATGTCTCAAAAATTCATGAATTGGGCTATGAACTGCTTCCCTATCCAGCATAATTTCCAGATTAAGCCCTTTGCAAACATTTCAATTTTTTTTAAGTTTTAATGAATGAGGTTATCATTGAAACCAACGCCTTTACTAACAGGTCCTCGTAAAATCTTATTATTTAGAGAAAATAAAAAGCCTAGATGATGAAATAAATGTATCGCTGAAAGAAATATATCTTTTATGGAAAAAGTCAGTCGTAATATAGATTAAAGGAAAATGGAAAAGTAGCTAATTAAAAAATTCAAAACGGCTAACTAATTTTTGTTAGCCACACACGGCTTGCTTAGCTGTTAAAGCAAGCATTTATTGTTTTAAAAGTTGCACACATCCAATTCGAAGACTCTAGCTATCATAGTTTACCATATACATGATAATTAATTAATTATTTTCCCACCATTGTTCCTGCCTTCTTACTTTGTTTTTAATGTAACCGACATAAACTCTTAAAGACTCCCACTGCTGCAGTTTGTCTGATATCGGAAAATAAGAAACTTTCATGTTAGGCGCCACAGATCTCTGCGCTTCGATTTTGCTAGTTTTTTGAACTGTTATGCACTTTATATTCAATGTTACCCTTAAAATATTTCAAAGACTTGGTTCTGTAGTTTTCCAGATATAGGATACTTGATGATTTCTTTGAATGTGGCGTAGCCTTCTTTCAAATTTTATTAAAGAAAGCGAACTTTATTCTCACAGTAACCAAGTATATCAAATTAAGAGTCTTATTAGGTTAGGTCGATTAATAAATATTTTGTATGGGAGTACCGTTTTCTCCACCTTCTTAAAAAATAAATCAGCCGATCGTAAGTTAGGCGGTTTCAACATCTAAAACTATCGGTTTTGCAAATTCGTAAAGGACAAAAAATTCAGTTTTTTCACACTTTTATTAGAAAATAACCTTGTTGTCTGTGTAACTGGTTAGCTAGTTAGGTCCGTAGGTTTGAAATTGCACCCCGAACTACTAAAATGTTATTGTCTTATTATTAAATGCTGGCTCTTTCCTAGATGTAGAAGTTATTATTGGTTGTCTTTTACCTATTTTTGATTACAACTTATGGTAATCTTTTTTAAGAATAAGTTACAAAAATTACTAACCGAAAAAGGTAAATAAATAAATAAATACACAGTAGTGTACGTATGCCCCTGCTGTCATCCCATTAAGTTTTTAATGCATTTCTAAACAACCCAAGTTGTTGTATGGCAAAAGTTCTTTTGAAAATAAACACTTGTTAGTTTGTTGTTTAAACTTTTTGTGTGAAAACTTACACATGTACATGTACGAGTATATGGCTTCGAAAGGTTTTGCTTAAGTTGCTAAGTGTCATGTCAAGTTAAGACTCCGGTATTTAAATAGCAATTTATTGTTCAAGATGCTTTCGAGTCGTATGAATAGAAAGAGTTTAAGATGCAAAAAAAGGAAGTATAGAAAAAAAAAATGAAAACTAAAGAAAGTTTTTACAATAAAGCTCTTAAGAAAACACTTAGGGTATGAAATTACAGATTAAAAAAAAAGAAATATAAAATAAAACACAAGAAAATAATTTACCCTAATAAATCCGTATAGAAATCTTTATTCAGTTCGCCCAATATAATTATATATAATTTGCCCAAGACGGGTTCATCTTTAATGAACTGAAAGAACGATTTGAATAAGCAATTTGTTGTATGAAAAATGAAATAAAAAACAACAAACCTTTCTTTTGCTCAAAGCTAGAGGCCGACCAACTCTATTGTGTTCTTTGTTTATTAAAGTTGTGTAGCAAGAAACGGTTTTTCTTTTAGGTTCTATAGTTTTGCTTGATCCTCTAGCTGGTTTAGCATCTTTCGTTGTAGCATGAGGTTTTCCCTTCGAGGTGTCCGGTTTGCTTACGACTATATTCTTTTGCCAATATTGAAATAAATCAAATTTTAACTCTTCATTGATTTTTTTTATTTGCTTTTCGTAGTCCTTGCGAAATTCCTGTATGCGTTGCAGTATTAAATTTATTAAATGTGTGTTAAAATTTTCTTGTAATTCTTCTGACATTTTCGTATTACGTGGCTGATTATTGAGTTCATCTTTAATATCTTCCAAGTCCATAACAAAAACGGTTTGACGTAAGCCGGTGTTCACTTGGCGTTTAAATTCATCCTTAATACAGTTTAAGCCAGAACCAAAGATATTGACACAATAAAAAGCGTAGGTCAGGTCTTTAGAACGCTGGAAAGAGGATCAAACTGTTATGAATTATAGATCATAAAGGAACTCTTAATTGGTAGTTACCTCAGTGGTTAGTAGTTTCGAGCTCATTTTATTTTATTTTATTTTATTTTATAAAATATTTAATATTTTATTTTATTTCTTTCTTTTAAGACTAATAAAATTTTTTGATTAATAGTTTTTCGAAACTTCAATTTGTCTTAGCAATAAATTTATCGATAAGCTATAGATAACACTTGAGTTAATTTTAGTAATTCCCTTGAATTTTGAATCATCAACATTTTTACAAAATTTAATCATATACTTAAGCAGATTAAATCTATTAAAGTTAAGTAAATCTATTTTATTTTTAAGACATTTACAAATGACTCTGCAATTTATTTTTAAACAATAAAATAATATCCTTTATCCTTAAGATATTTAGCCGTATGTATGTCTGTAGACGTATGATAAACTGTTGCTGATTAACCAATAATTTTTCATTAAACAAACAATAGACCTTCACATATTTCTGCCGTATTCATATGTAAATTTCCCCACACTTGAACTCAGATAATGGTGTCTTTTTTCGTTTTTTTTTTTTATATTTTTGATTCAAAAGACACAATATTGTCATACATCCTTTAATGTGACACCATATAAAAGAAGAGAGAGCCCTTTGTTGCTGCTGCTATTGTGTCTTTGATGTAAGCAAACATGCAACTAATGTGTTTCAATTTAAACCAAAAAAAAAATATACATATATGCATAAACACTCACATTATAATAAATACATTTGTAAGTATAACAGTTACCACTGTTTGGTTGATATATGTAACTTAAATTGTTTTTTTTTTATTTTTGGAAAGCTGTACATACATACATACATATTAACATACAAGTAAAGACGACAATATTAAGGGTTCACAGTGCTCCAATATTTTCTTAATAATTGTTGTCCTTATTAAAGTTACTTTCTTTGTGTTACAATATTTGAAAAGCCGGGTTTTGGTCTTCCAAAAAAAAAACAGGTTAATCGATTATCTTTATGCGCAATGGAAAACAAATTAATTTATCTACACATGTAATAAAATAGTAACTAATTTCCGTCTGTCTGTCTGCTTTTCATTTGTGTTCGCATCTCGTAAAAACTACTGGATGAATTTTAATAAACTTTTGTGAGGAGGTACCTTAGCATCCTGATTCCAATATAGGATACATTTTCTGCAAAAATATCTCATTTCCAAGAGAAAGTGGAGAAAAAGCAGTTAAAAAACTCAATTTCCGGGTTGAAGGTATAGAAATTTTCGGTTTAAAACTATTGCGCAACATTATGCGCCAAATTAATAAAATTTGTATTTTATTTTATACAATTGATACGGAATACTTTCAAAGCAAAATCGAGTAAAATATTGTATGGACGCCCACGACGTGGCTGTTTGTTTTTCGAATGCACGTTTTTATGACTTTTACTGATATTGTAACCTGTGAGTTAAGACAGCTTTTCAGGGCTTCAAAAGTAATATTTGTTAACAAAAAACTTTCCCAAAGCTGGTAAGTAGTGATAGTTTAAGAACTGACTTTTCTTTAACTTTTAATTATAACCGGACACCCTATATAAAAATACATTTATGTGTGTGTGTTTTAAATAAGCACACGTACGTATTAATGGTCGTCTTTTTAACTTTGAAAGGATTCCAATTGTATGTTTTTTTTTGTTGTTTGCTGATTTTTTATGCATATCAAATTGTTTTTAAAGTAAAATTATTAATGTTTAACTATTAAAATGATAAATTGTATGTAATTTACATATTTGCATATGAGTAATTTACATTTTCAATGCTTTCATATATATACGAGTAGATATGTATTCTAAAATGTTTTAAACACATGTACTTAATATAAACATATACATATGTATGTACATACATTTATGTGGTTGGTTGTTGAGTATTCAATTATGTTAACAATTTTATGGCAAACGTTTCCAAAGAAAATATCTAAAGAATGGTGATTAGTTTTGGTAAAAATGGGGTGGCTATTTTTGATTTTCATATAAAATGCTCACAAATAAAATTTTTATATTTTATAAATAAATAAATCATTAGGAATATATAATACAAAATTATTTATTCTTTTTTATCTATAAATCAGTATAATCTTTCAACACTTTAATCCTTTTTGTCATACTTAATTGTTTAACGAATTGACCCTTAAATCTTATGAATTTTTTGACCCGGACTTTTATTTCTTTAAAGATTTATGAAGTGCAAATTTATATGTTGAAGAACTTTATCTTTCTTCAACATATAAATTTTCATATATTTTTTCTATTTGTTATATGTGTAACAAATAATTAATTATAAAGTTTTTGTGTATAGACTAACAGGCGTCTTTTAACAATTGTTGGTTGTGGTTGGTCATCACAGAAAGAAGATGACCTAAAAACATTAGATATTTATTAGAAAATCTAGCACACTTGTATACTTTGAAAGACTTCCTGTTGTTGGTCACATCCGTTAACTTGAAAATGCGATTATGATCTTTTGGACAGCGAAGTGATTAATTATTTAGTTAAATAAAAAAATAAAATTCAAACGAATTATTCTTAGTGGCCTCCAGTTTGTATTCCAACTACATGATAAAATTGAAAAAATTTCCTTTCAAATTAGGTGATTAATTTTTAAAGAATACGGATAAAATTTCATTTTCTAGACACTAGAAGAAGAATGTAGCGACGTATTGTCTGGAATGCTGCATCCTTTTCTATATCTATATAAATAAAATAAAATGTCGTTCGTTAGTAATTACATCACTTAAGAAGGGCTTCAAGGATTTAGCCCATTTTGTTTTTAAATCTTCATCATAACCCAACTTAGGAAAGAAAGCACGACCACTTTTACACCCACTTTTTAGGTAGCAAGAGAACTATAATAGGTAGATCCTTGAAACTTAGCACCAGTTATATACGTAGTTTAGCGAAACATACAAAGTGAACAATTAATATCATCTACCTGGAGATCTGCAATAGATAGAGTCTTGAAACTTTGCACAAGTAACTCTCATACTACTGTGCTTAGTATAAGACTGGATAGGGCAAAATAATTATCGTGGTAAACGCATAGTGTATCAAAAAACAGATTGGATGGAAACAGTGGGTACTTTTTGTGGATGGGTGTAACGAAGCGCACCGGGGATAACTATTTAAAAATAATTATATTTATACATATAATAAAATAGTAACTCATTTCCGTCTGTCTGCTCGTTAGTCTATCTGTCTGCTTTTCTCTTGCTTTACGTAAAAACTACAGGATGGATTTTAACAAAATAATATAAGGAGGTACCTTAGCATCCTGATTCCAATATAGGATACTTTTTTCTTATTTCCAAGAGAAAGGCAGTGAAAGTTCGCATTTACCGGTTTACAGGTACTGCAATTTTCGGTTTAAAACTTGGATATTTTAAACACAGTTGCACACCTTTTATTTTTGAAAGTGGGATATTTTAAACACAATTGACGCCAATTAAATAAAATTTGTATTTGATTTGTATTTTTACATTGTTATTAAAATATGGTAAACACCTCTGTTAGATGTTTACAATAATTTTTAGAATTTTAGATTTTTTATAAATTTTAGAATTTTATCCATAAAGTAAATACATAAACCATAACTGAAGCACTATAAGAGTAAGAGTCTTACAATTGGCGTGGAATACTTCCAAATATTGTCAGCATGCATACGACGTGGCGGGCACAGCTAGTATTAAATAAAAAGACAAAAAATAATTAGTACAGGAGCAGTTTAACTTTCCGCATTCGTCCCATCAACGGTTCGGAAAAGCCAGCCGATAAATAATTGGAATGACAATAAACAAAAAACAGTTGAATAAAATAAATAGTGAGAAATACTTTAGAATTGCCCAAAAGCAAAGATAATATTAATTTAAAAAAGGATGATTTAAATAGAAACATCATGATTTTTAAAGAAAACCAAAAACTTACCTAAAATGCACTTTATTTTTATTAAAACTTAAAAAGAATTATCTCTAGAATTTACCCTTTCGCGATTATACATACATGTGCTAAATGTATTACTGGTTTAGAAATAAATGATGTTTAGATTAACACCGAGTGATAGTTTTAATAGGCACTTAACTTAAATTAACATTTAGCCACCCTTTCTGCTTTAATATTGACAAAATACCCAAACACCCCTGATTTATTTTTCCCAAAGACAATTTTAATGATGAACATTTCCAAAAAAAGATTTCTGTTTTAATGCTTTTCATACTTTTATATATGTTTGTATGATTACATATTTGAGTCAAGATTAATGATCATTTGTGTGTTGCTGATGTGGAGACCTTAAAAAGCATATAATTAGTATTCAACACTTTTTGGTTTTTACAAAATAACAGGCAACAAAAAACCTTTAAGTCATTTCCATTTATGCATACAAACAACACACATGTGATGACACTCATCAAAATTATTTTTAATTTTTCATTTTCTAAAACAATAAACCTGAATGATTGCAGGGAGTGTGGTATCCTTTGCCAAAGACAATTTATCACTTGTCACTAAAAGCTTTCTTACATTTCATTTTTACACATATGCAATTTTGATTATTAACACCAGGATCTACTAAGACGCAATTAAAATTTGACTACAATTAATGGTTGAACATATTAAAGTGTTAAAAGATGATTAAGCAAAAAATAAAGATAAATTTAAATAATTCTATTTTGATTAAATACAATGTAAACAACCCTTTTCGAAAAAGAAACTGTACTTGCTTTGTTAATTCATTTTTTTCTTCTTCTTTTATTTGAAATCATACCTCTACAAAGTATTTATTATCTTAGAAATGTTTTGCGGGCATTTAATTGCATTTTCGTAAAAGGCATCAAATAGCACTTTCAATTAAATTGGCTGGCATCTTTTCTCTTACTTAAATCTCTTTATACTCTTACCCTGTATAAAAATAAAAAAAAGACAACATCATTCACACACACCCACACACACAAATTTCTACACAAGCAACACTTAAATATTTGTGAGCAGGATGTAAAGTGCATTTCCAATATGTCCGACCGTTTGAATGCATCTTCTTTTATTGCACTCTATACCAAGTTTATTAGTATGTGGTGGAAACGGAAGTGCATATAGTCATAACATTGCTTTAGTATTAGTCTTTGATTGTTTGTTGAAGGCAACTTCTCGTAGACATATCATTTTACCAGTTAAAATGCAAATAAGAATTTATAAGCTTAAAGACAACAACTCTAGTAGTTTGATGACTGTAAATTCAAATGAAACTGTCATAGTTGGGGTAGAGCTTTTGAGTATCCGTTGTAATTGAATGGTGAGATGCATTTGTAAATTGTATAAAAGTATATCGTAAAGTCATACTTTTAATGACGCTCCAGAAAAACAATTAGACCATAAACCAATATTCATTTGTGTACACAACTTATGAATTGTAATAATAGAGCAGACAAAATTATGTCTTCTTTCTCATGCTGGCGTGTTTTTTAATAGAAAAAAAAGATGCTACTTTTTCTTAAGTTATTTTTATGATTATATAACTGGGTTTTTACAAAAGCGGCAAGATCCGAACATGCGCTCTAAGTGTTACAAACTTCACGTGGCTTTAGCAACCAAAGCAAAGCAACATATAACAGTAATAAAACAAGTTATCGAAATAGAATTCAAAAGCAACAGTGTTATCGCTTAAGGTCAGGATTCTCCATCATATATGATCGTATGATTCAATCACAATAAAATTGGACAGAATTCTGTCCTATTCAAAAAATCATTTTAAAATAGCACCTACAAGCCATACTATCATACAAAAAAAGATTTTGCAACTCTGATCGCATGAAAAAAAATATTTTATGCGTTTTTTGAAAAGATTTTTAAATCGTACGGACTTGTTAAAAAGTCTGTCACACCCATACATTTCTAATCCACACTATCATACTTTTTTAGCACACATGCTATTATTGACAGATCGTACGATGACTGATAGTGAATCATGGCCTTTAGTAATTGGCTGGAAAATCTCAACCGCCCATCGTTAATGAGCTAAGACATTGACGTTACAATGATACCGGTAGCATCATAACACCCAATGTAGGTGTTCAACCAAACACAGCACCATCCACAGAATGTTTCTAAAGTTGAACCCCAGAATTCATCCAAAATCCCAGTTTAATTTGCAAAAAATAAACTCTATGTCGAAGGGCGTAAAATAGACAATTAACTTCAATTAAAGCCGACTGATACTTGCTCGAAAGTCCATTTGCTAGCAAGAACAAACATCTTTTCAGATTAAACAATTTTTACGGTTCAGAAATATACAACCAAAGGCAATGAACGTGTGTGGTTGAAGATCATGAAAAGATCAACGAATAAAAGTACATGCAAAAATTGGCTTGAGTCGCGGTAACTGCCGCAGAACGTTTACCAATTTTCATTAAGCCGGGCGCTTTGTTGCATATGCAAATAAACCAAAAGATCAATAATAAAAATTAAAGGTTCATAAAAAAGTAAGAAAACTGCCAGATTAATTCCTTCACAATGGACACTATATTCCCCGTGTAATTGTCCGCTCTTCAGGCCACATTATCAGCTAGAAATATGAGACGGTCAATGTCTTAAACTTGCCTGTTAGGTGAGAATGGGAAAAAATAACATGGAACAAAATTCGTAGTGGATATAATACTTTTTCAGTTTTAGTTTTTTAACAGATCCTATAAAATCTTAATTGTACTTTGTTTAAATCTATACATATAATAAAACAGTAACTCATTTCCTGTCTCTCTGCCTGTCTGTTTGTATTTTTTTCTGTTCGAATCTCGTAAAAACTACTGAATGGATTTTAACAAAATATTGTAAGGAGGTACCTGGGTATCCTGACTCCAATATAGGATACCTTTTTCTGAAAAAATATCTTATTTCCAAGAGAAAGTGGAGAAAAACGTGGAAAAAAGTGGAAAGTAAGCCATTTTTTTACAAATTTAAAGGTACTGCATACTTTAAGGCATCTTTTATTTTTAAAAACAGTATATTTTAAGCAATGTTGCCCAACAGATGACGCTGTTTTAAAATATGGAGTAACTCATTTCCTGTCTGTCTTTTACAGAGCTTTACTCTAATTTTTAGATTTTTAGAATTTTATATAAATTTTAGAATTTTTTCCAGGGATGGGTATCTTTATATAAAGTAAATAATTAGGAGTCTTAAAATTTGTGTGGATTACTTTCAACGCAAAATCGAACCAAATATTGTTAGGACGCACACAACGTGTGTGGGCACATTTAGTAAAAAAAAAATAATAATCGGAAAAACTATACAACGCAAATATTACGAATTTGTTATGGAATAAAATTGCCAATGATACTTTGGGTGTAATTCCTTTTAACTTCAATTTGTAAATAACACTTTTAAATAATTATCTCTTCATAATTGTTGCTTAGAGTTCACTTATCTCTTAGTTTAACCTTTTGGCCAAGTAGGGCGAACAAATGCAATACTACTTCTTCTTTTACTATCGAATCTTTTATCCTTCGACTTTGTTCTTCTCTTACAAGAGTAAACATTTTAATGCATTTGCTACGGAAATTGATTTACGAGTTCTTTTCTTTTCAAACAACCAAACCAGCTTTTACAAAGCAAACAAATAACTACAGTGTCTGCAAATGGAAAGAGGATTCCTTAAACATAGGAAGGTATATAAATTTACATATGACTGTATGTATATGTAATGCAAGAATGCATGCAATCATGAGATGACTTGACAAAACAGGGTATAAATTAAGGGTAACATTTGTTTGATTGCCATGTTAATTACGGTTTTGCACTCACAAGTATAATTTACTTTATTACATATCGATTATAATTCAAAAGGAGTATGTGTTTCAATGTTTATTTTTATTTTTTGTATAAAGACAACGAATAATTATAATATTATATTTAGAGATTCATTTTTTTATATAAAATGACTAAATATAAATGAATTATTAGAAAAACATAAACATATCTTTTAATAATTGGTGTCTTATCAAAGAGAAGCAAAAAAATTTTTAAAAATTAATTTGCATTAGAAGTACCCAGCAACCAGCTTGAGTGACGCACTCCAAAGGTTTTTTCTACCATAACATAATATTAAAGGTTGTATTTTATAAAATACTATAATAAAAATACTAGTCTACAATTATTGTTGTTTGCAGTAACGATTCTGTGATTCACTAACGAAATCAAGTGAACAAAATTAAAAAACAAACATACAAGCATGAATACAAAAGTATACTTATTTTAATGTCAAGTTTTATATACGAACAAATAACCACGTATTTTTATTTTTGGGGTTTAACAGTTCTTATCTCTTTTTAGATATTCTCCCTCCAGAAATAACTGTCCTTGTGTATGTCTGTCCTTCTGTTTTTATGTCCATCTGTCTGTGTTCGCATCACGTAAAACCTATTTTTTTCCATACTTTTTTACATAAAAATATCGCATTTCCAAGAGGAAATAGAAAAAAAGTAGTGAAAGTATGCAATTTTACCGATAAAATGTACTGCAAACTTGACAGCGTGGCGGGTTCACCCCGTTATGTATAAGTGTATTCTCGTGAACTTTGTCGAGTAATTTAACAACATAAAAGTGGTTGTCGTTTGCTTAACGATAATTTACTTGCCAATAACAACAGCTGACTTAAAATAATAGAGAATATCGTTTAAAAGTTTTACAGAATACTAAAATCGACATTATTAAACGATTCGAAAGTATTAATAAGTCTTTTTAACATAAAGATTTGTTAGAATTATTTTGTATGTTATATATGTGGCTTCTGAAATTCTCATTCAGTTTAAACATTTTTAAATATAACATTTTACCAGCACTAGCTTTTAAGAAAATTCTGTCGAGTGTTTTTTATAATTTGGCTCAAGAAACAAGCAACAAGGTATCGTAAGATAACTCAAACTTCGTCAAAGTTAATTCAAGTGTTATTATTTTATTTCAGTATTTAATTCTCTATTCATTATATTATTTCCAAGTAGAGTTTTATTTCCAACACTTATAGAGAGCTCTTTGGAAAATCTGTCGTCATAACGTATTAAAAATCAATGACGTGTAAAACTTTTGACTTAATTCTTTTTGTCACCTCGAAATATTTAGAAACTTCAAATATGTACTTGTACATTAAAAAGCCAACACTTTAAAATATGTTTCATACAATTTTTTGTTCAAACCACAATAAGAACCATGAATCACAAGTACATGCCATTTGTTGACATAAATATTTAATCAATATTTATTTTTAGGCTCAAGCGAATGTGTTAATAGAGCACTTTTTTTCAAAGTCTTTTCAATCGTTTTGTCAAATACTTAAAACGAATTTAATGACTAAATAAAATTATTTTAAGACTTTTCTCTTTTACAATGATTTTCTTTTATTTATTTACAGTTATCTCCATAAAAAGCAAAACAAGTATATTTAGAATTCATTATTATTGTTATTTATGTTTTGCTGGAATAATTTTAATGGTTTTACGTATGGTTTTTGTATAAACGACTTTTTTAATTTTACGTGTATACGAGGTAATGCAGTGCCCCAAACTGTCCACATACTTGCAATTCGAGTTGATTTTATAATGCAGAGCTGACTCTACTGTAAACCAGCCAGTACCCAATATAATTAATAAAGAAATAAAAATGAAATTTTGCATTAATAAAAATTACTTTAAACTTTAAGAAAAGAAAACGAAAACTAAAAATACTACCCAACTCATTACTTCTCGATACAAGCTATTATTAATTTGTATTAAATAAACACACATGGTTGTATTATTTTTTCAACAGCAAATGTTGTCAATTTAACCGAAAATTTTAGAGATTTTTTTCTATTGTTCTTTTAGAAAAAAAATGAATTGAAATTATTTATGTAGACAAATTCATGACAAATTAAAAATTGAAAAGAAATTAAATCATGTTTTCAAATGGCTTCTGTTTTGTATGATGTTTTAAAAGTACACGTTGTTATAAAAATTCATGCATATGCCAATGGTTAAACCAAGCGTAAAAAAATGTAATAGAAAAATGTTGTTTCTATACCCAAGGGAATTGATAAAAAAAAAAACGATTTGCAAAAAAAAAAACAATAAACAGAAAAATAGAAACAGAAAATACAAACCTTTAAATCGCAGAGTTTGGATTTTTTTTTTATCAAAACAGTAGTTTGATTACATTCTATTTAAGCATTTGTACAAACAAATATCAGAGGAATTTCAGTAAAAACACACAAAATTATAAAAAAAAACAATTTTATATAAAAAAACTAATTTATTAAAATTTTCAGAAAAAGTTGTATACATCAGGGCAAAACGGGGAAATTATTTAAAGTAGGGTTAATGCTATAAACACAACTGGAACGAACGACGAATTTTACGTTTTCTGAAAATCACAACCAGTGAGTCGACTATATTCGTCGTGCGTAACGAACTCTGCGATAGGTTTATTCCTATTTCATATATCAACGTAGGACGAATAAATTGCTGCAGAGTGCCCGTTTTTCTTTTCAAATTTTAAAAGTTTTTTAGTAAATAAAGTTATTTTTTATTTAAAGAATTGTTTTCTTCTTTATTTATAGCATACAACTCAAATACATTTTTTAGTTGTATAATTTTGCTTCCAATTTATTTCTAGTTTATATTTCTTCTCTTTTAATTTTTTTATTTCTGTTGAATTATGGTCACACTATCAGCAAAAAAATTTTGTTTTATAACTTAATTAATTTAAACAATTTGGTGTAATTTTATTAAAATTTTAATAAAACTGCATAACAGTGAAACTATCATTGAGAAAGTGAAAAACAATGACTGTTGATATAATCTGCTACCAAAGGATATGTCCAGAGAAAACCAGAGATCTGGCAAAGTTTTGCCACTTCTTTAAATTTTGTTCATACTCATTATGTTATGTTCGACGAATTTACGCAACGAATTTTTGTCGAAAAATTCCTTGTACTGTGCGAAGTTCGTCGTTCGTCTTAGTAGTGTTAATACGATAACAACGGTTTCTAAATTAGTAACAATATTAGTGGTTTGGGAATTAATTGGAGCACGTTTAGCTCTTTAGAAATCTTAATACAGCAGTTATTGATGCATTTCTAAGACGGTCCATTCTTACAGGATCAAGCAGCTACAGAATAGGTAATTACTAACTCTTCCTCTTTCTTTTCCAAAGGGGTATTAATTCGCCTAATTATACAATGCCTGAAAATTATGCTCAAAAGTGATATCGAATGCTTTCCCTGGGCAAGCATTAGTTTTGAATGAATATCGAAATATTCTGGAAATGTTGCAAGTGGATATAATAGACATCCTTTTACCCGTTATTAGAACATTTTCGATATCCTACTGCGAGCTTGCTTCATTCCAGTCAAAGCGAATTCAGCCATCTCTTCTCCGCATTTGCACTCGTTCCTTGTATGTTAAACAGATCTAACATGATGCACAAACATGAATTTACCATATAAAATGCAAAAAAGCACACATTTGGTCTTAACTTCTTTCCGGCAACTAGATTATCTACATTAACGTCGACAAGCGACGATCTCGCAGCATCGATTATAGCTTATATATTTGCTGCAACGTAGTGCAGGTAGAGACCAACCTGAGTGGTTTTAAATCGTACTGAGCGGTTGATATGGTCAGAGCAAACCCTCTTGCTTTTACCCTTTTTTAACCGGTATCGGCTTACAAACTTTTTCCCCCAGTCATCCCTGCATTTTAGTCATCCAAAATATTTGTTACTATCTTTCATAGAATGGTGTCATTCATGTCGTTTTTGATATAGTTATCGAGTTATCGAGGAGACTTGAGTCTAATATTATCCCTAGACTGGTTTGAATCCATAACTTAATTTTAATATCAAGTAGAAAATTTTCACTTATAGTTTTTTTATGAATTTATGAATTAATTTTTTAAGTTTTTTGTGTTGATTTCCAAACTGTTAACTCTATTAAAAAATTATTTTAAATTTTTCAAAAAATTAAAGAAAAGCAAATTAGTTTTTCAAAAAAATGTAATTAATTTCTAATGGGTACATTTGTGCATTTGTGAGCGTTCTAAGGTTAAAGTTACTTATATAATATACATATGTACATAGATATGTTATGAGTGTGAGTGTAACATCTGCGGTATACCACACAAGCAAATGTATGTACTTAACATGTTCTACTACCTTGTCACAATCGTATTACAATTTATCATTCTGCTCTTTTTAAACTCACGCCGCAGTTTTATAAAAATTTAAATAACGATGAAATCGCTATATTATTCACAAAAAACAGAAGTAAAACTGCAAACCTTCAGTATTAATAAAAAAATTAAATTGGAAATTCATAAATTTAAATCGAAATATAAAATGGGGGATACACTTGGAGACGGAGCAAAACAACAAAACAAAATAACGGTAACACATGCCATTGAAATGTTACCAATATTTCATTGGTGATAGACAGAAAAACAGAAAAACCTATCTAATGGTGTAAGTAAAAATAAAAACCAGGAAAAAGAGTATCAGTTTTTTTTTTTTTTTAATTAAAATGTGAGTAAAGATTGATGAAATTTTTATCGCTATAAAAAACAAACTGTAGCAATGTTTGATTGACTTCAATAAAAAAAAACCTTGTTGTTTAACTCTATTTAGCCATGTTGTACAAGAGATGTCTTTTAACTGGTGGTCACTACACAGTTAGTTACCGAACCTTTTAGGTTTGGTCTTGACAACCACAAATTGTGGTTTATTTGGTCGTCCACAAATTTATCTAAGTATAAATGTGGCTGGGGTAAGAAGAACAATATTAAACAATTTAAAATTTTTAGCTTTAATTTTAATAGAAACTAGTCGAAATAAGGCAAATTATAATAATTTTATGTGAGAAATTTCCAACTTAAGTTACAGAACAGAGACACAGAACTAAGTTAAATATTTTAGTCTTATCTTTAGTTGTGTAGTTTAAACTTAAAGAACTTTAAACTTAAAGAACTTTAAAACATTTCTATCAAGTCTATTTATATTTCAGTTATTGTTTTCTTTTAATTTTTACTAGTGGTCATTTTTAAAACTGACATTTTTAATGAAACATTTAAAACAGAAAAACTCTCGACACCTTCTTGTGTTAAAGTCAAGTAACAAGTTAACAAAAGATTTGTTGTAAGACGTTTTAGAAGATGACATTGAAATCACAAAATTTGTGATGAATAAGTAATATTCTAAAAGCAACTACCACATTTAATGTATTCAGCCGTAGTTACTAATTTATCTTTTTCATCCTAATTCATTTTTTTTACATATCAAATATTCAGTTGAAATTGAACTTTCCACTTTATAATTTTATTAACTTTTATAATAAACAATCTATTGATTATATTAAGCATTAATAAGTTACGTCACATCATAAGAATGTACTAGACATAACGTCAATATTTTTATTTAGTTACAATAAATTTTCAAACTGTGAGAATCCTTAATAAAGACTAAAGTACATAAAAGTACATGACTTGCTAAGAAAATGAGAAAAAAAACTTAAGAGTTTTGATATTCTTTTTAGAAAATCTTGAGAATTTTTTTTTCATTATTTCTGGGCTCAACACGAAAATAAAAATTATTCAAATTATTTTTTTTCGTATTTCCATTAAAATGATTGTTTTTAACTTAACAGATTGGGTAAAGTTTTTGGTTGACAGTTATTGTACTATTGTGCTAAGAAGAGGTACTCAGCCATATTAATATTTCAAACACTTAACTGCAATAAAATAATTTAGAAATATAAAATGTTGACTTATAAAAATTCTTACAAGTAAATAAAGGAAGTATTTGTTTTAAAAAAGCAATGACTGATTAATTGCTTTATTAAAAAAAATAAAAAATAAAAAAATAAATAACTTAAGATATAAACACTGAGTACCGAAGAGTTGTATACATTCGCGAATTCAAAATTATTTTTAAATTCAAAAGAAATTGACAAACAGAAAATTACTTATGCATGATAATTATTAAAACTCACTAAATACATAGCAGGATAAATTAGAAATACATAATTATTTTACTGTTAGCAGCAATTTGACTTTTTGCTGATTTGATATAGAATACAATTTGTAATGGGATTAAGCATGAAATATAAGACATCACTATATAGGGGAGATAACGGCTTGTGGGGTAGTATTTGGGAAACTTCTTACTCATTTTTAAATTGCGTGTAATCTATAATATTTACTATTCGGCTTTAGTAATTTTATCTGCTCAGAAAGTCACAGCAGATCATCTGCACTTCTGTGTTTAGAATAAATTAAATTTATTAAAGTTGTTAGTTAAAGCATTCTTCTCTGTCCTTTCGCTTCCGAAGCATTCTGCTGTCTTATCTGATGGCAGTTGGGGTTTCATTTATAGGGACTGAACTGTGTTGCATGACTTTATAGTCGATTTCATGGAGCAAATCTATTTAAAACAGGAGAAAAGAACTCTACCAGGGCAAAACTCAAGTACATAGATTTTTCTGTTAGTTTATTATTTTTTCTGTATCACTTTTTTCATTCCAATAAATTGTTTTATTCTAGAACCTTCTCTTTACTAATATTAATTTAAATTTATTGCTATCGAGTTCCTCTTTTGCATGCAAGCCTTGTTGGTTTATCTATGATTAGATTAATTTTTAAGAGAAATTATTTCTCTTCGGCTGATTTTACTTTGTCAGTACCTCAACAGGTAGACTGCTCTGGTCGCTGTCGAATTTCTGATAGTTTAAAACGCCACTATGCCAGTATGCCAATGTTAGCTGTCGATATTTATGATACTTTTTACTATAAAGTTATAAATTTTAAGTTAAATATTTTAAAATTTGTTTTTTAAGTTAAATAATTTAATATTTTTTCATATTTAAAAAATGCGTTATTGTTTGTATTTTTATTGCCATAAAAAAGTTGTGAATTAAATTATTTATTCTTAAAGAATATAAATAAGTGCTTTTTTATTGTAAAACAAAATTTCTTAATTTACAGTTAAATTTTTTAGAAAATCGTAAAAATATAAAACTTTTTGACGACCCGATTTTTTTTGACGGGGATTAATGCAAGAAATAAAAATTGAGGTGTATCTGTGGAAGTAAATAAATTAAAAGCATTTTTAATTGCTTTAACAAATTTGCATATCAAACTAAATAAAAATAAAAATTATATATAAAACTTCAAATTTTTTATATAAAAAATGGAGACTTTTTGATGTAATTAAATCCCATTTGGTATTTGTAGCCAAATTAAAACCGGTCATAAGAAAGTCGTAAAAAGTTTGTGAAAAAAATTACACTTGACGTTATAATAAAAATGATTTTATAGTCAGTCACATTTTTATAGGTCGTTTTCTATGCAACAATAACAACAAACGATATATATGTAATAAAAAAACTAACCCTTCAATTAAATTGTCTTAGAACAGGCCCATCAAAATATTAAACCATTTTCATAATTCCATATTTTTTGTTTTAATTCTAAGCTCGCAGACAACCAAGGTATAGAGTAATGGAGTGAGAAAAGTGGAGGGGAGCATAAAACTGCAACTCTGTTTACTGTAAGCAATTTTAATTACCGTTAAAGTATAACGGTTTATGATTAACCCTTCTTTTTACTGTTAACTGTATACAACAATCTGCTTACAATAAATTGTATGATTGAGAGATGAGCCGCCTGCAGGCGAAATGTTTTAATTATTCAACACAATTCGTCAAAAAATTAAAAAGGAATCAGCTCTCAAAGTCAAAGTAAAAGTTTTTTTATTTGTTTTGCAAAGCGATAAAAAATAATAGAAAACATAGAAAAGACAACAACAGTAATAATATTTACTATTAACTGTCTGTTTTTGAAATTTATTTATGTGTCTAAATAGATCCATCTAAATAAAACAACAAGAAAAACAAAAACAACTAAAAAGGATAGATGGCTTAAGCAATCCCATCTGTTTTAGTTGTTGCTGTTTAAGGTGACCAAGGGTATAATTTTGATGATTGTTTATTTTGTTATAAAAGTAGCAATAAAATATTACCCCAACACTCACCCAAAGCATTATAACTAGTAAATGCATACATTCTTAAATGTTTAGACACATTAAAATGCCATAAAAATGTTTTGTTTTCTTAAAAAAGGATGCTCTCTACCGTTTTATTTTCGAAATAGAAATGTATAAAACTCTTTCTGATGTTAAATTAAATTTAATTCACGACCTTAAGCAACAAAAGTGTTCACTTAACTGTCTTTAAACAACTTTTTGTTTTGTTCTGTTATATATTTTATTTTGTTTGTCTTCCTTTTTAATTTAATTAAAATACCTAATGTAGTTAGTTGTCTGTGGAAAACACTGTTCGTAGTTTTGTAAGAAAAAGGTGTAGTTGCAAAAACTTTATTGCCAAAGTTAAAAAAGCAGAAAAAAAAGAAACTATTTGAAGAAAATGCAAAGGTTTTATTTATATAAATAAACTACATGTAAATGTTATCCTATTTGCAAAAAAATTAAAAGAATTTACTATAAAAAATGTAATTTTGACCTTTCAAATTAGTAGCGGTTAGAATTTTTTAAATAGTAGATCTAATTAAAGGGTGTAAAAGAAAATGAAGCTGCAATAGCTTAGAAATACTCGTAAGAAATATAATGAAACGTAAAGAGAATGCAGGAAATAAGTTTGTTTAACAAACTAACTGCTAAACCTAAAGAAGGGCGTAAGGCGTAAAATAACTGTCAAACATTCTCATGTACATACAAAATGTATGAAGCAAACCTAAATAGCGCGGCGTCAATGCTTTGCAATTGGAAAATCCAATTTTGAAAGAGCGTTAGATAGTGAAGTTGGGTGCAAACAAAATGTTATTGTTTTTTTGTGTAAGAGCGGTGCCATTTTAGCAATTTTCTGCTTTATATAGCGGTTTTATCTCTATATTGCGCCTTAATTTATTAGATTTTACCAAACAAAATACGTTAACTTTTTTGTTTAATACGTTAAAATACGTTAACTTTTTAGTTTATTACAAAACGTTGCGCTCTTATTTAGGTTTGTTCAAAGCTAGGCGCTAGACGTCGTTACGCCTTACGCCTTACGTCCTTCTTTAGGTTAGTCAGTAAGTTATTTTTCTTAAGAAGACAAAAGTATGTATTTATTTATGTGTTTTATATCATATTCATATAATAATTTAGAGTATTAAAAACGCAATTGATATTTCATTAATATTTTATTATAAAGTTTGAAAAAGAAAGAACTTTTTTTAAATTATTTTCGTCATCACACCAGTAAGGTCAACGCCTCAAAATCCATTTCCATTTCTCGCCTTACACAGGGGTCGGAGCTCGAAGTATTAGAAATGAAAAATTCTTTAATTTTGTCAGTTTTAGGCCCATAATTATAACTTGTCAATAGCTAAAGTTAGGATTTTGTCGTAGCGATAAGTAGGTTTTCGTTATTTTAAGTAAGCTAAAAATAACATTTAACTGACACGTACATTAAAAGCAAGTTATAGTAACGAGCCTTACCTTCTTATTATAACCAAACACTAGTTATATCTTCGACAAAATCCTATCTTAAGCTATTGGCAAGATATAATTATGGGCCTTAATTTGTTTATTTATAAACCTCAGTATGTCGTAACAGTATTTTATTTTAAGATAAAATATATTGTTATTCGATGCAGGCACCTTTATCGCAAATAGACGCTCGAAAGGCTTCACAATCTGCAAAAATGTGGCCGGTTGGTTGTTCTATTCAACTCTCGGCGAAGAGCAAACTTTGAGGCGTTAACCGTTTTATATTCTTTAGGTGATAATTTGCTCTCTAGAATAAATCATAAGGATGAAATGTGATCAAGATTAACGTCAGTACCTG
Source organism: Phasia obesa (assembly GCA_949628195.1). Classification (NCBI taxonomy): domain Eukaryota; kingdom Metazoa; phylum Arthropoda; class Insecta; order Diptera; family Tachinidae; genus Phasia; species Phasia obesa. The sequence continues at coordinate 149,367,250 of OX451217.1, read as the reverse complement.
TCACGAGGACCTCTATGTAACTGGACCTAATATTGCACAATCTACCGCCCAATCACAATGTGTAGCAATATATAGAACATGGCAAGCCTGAAGCCATAACCTAACGTACTTCTGTTGAGAGTGCAACAGCACACTTGATCATCTATGCACCACTTCTGCATATATCGATCCAACCCACAGCAACCACACGAAACCCCGAAGGGGATCTCACCAACAATCAGACACAGAGTGGAGCGGCTCTCCGATACCCGTTCGTTTGCTTAGATTATATATTACTGAAACGTAAAAATTATATGATCAGAAAGGCAAAATTGTCATGATGGCTGCAACGGTGCAACTGTTTTAAGATATTTTTGTCTCATTAGGCGAACTACCTTTAGTGCAGGTTTCAAATCTTTTGCCCTTTTGTATTTTAACGGTTTTAATCGTAGATGATCATTATATTTTTAAGATGGTATACATCAAATCATTTTTGAGGTTCTGATACTACAAGTCTTCTTAAGAAGACTCTATCTGTAACAGGTTTTATTGATTTTTTATTTTATGTACGTATTAAAATCACGAGTTTTCTTTTCTGTTTTTAATATTAAATACAATAGAAATGAATAAATAGAAGGCACCAGCACCAACAAGACAAATACGACAATGAAAAAGATAAATATTCTTAAACAAAATAAAGACGCCGTCTTGTCTATGCAACAAAATGATAAGAATACTTAAATAAGACCTGTTTGTTAAAATAACCGCTTTTCCCTTTCTAACCATATTCTGTCAATGAAAACTGTTCATAAAACACATTTTTTTTTATTTTCTTGCTTTAAAATTGAAAAGATGATAAATAAAAAATAAAAGAAAAACATTAAAAATATGTTAACAATGCGTTACACATTGCAATAGACGCATAAACTTATACACTGGAAAATACTGATTCACACATACAGATAAATACAACAATAAAATGAATCCTTGTGCAAATTATTGCTTCCTTATTTCACATATTTTTTGGCAGATGCATTTGCTTTTATTTAAATAATTTTTATGGTCGTAAATTACATAACCAAAGATATTGAATTTCACGATAAAAAAAAATAAAATATAAAAAATAAAACTGTAATAAGATTGACTGAATGGTTCGTTGAATGATTGGTTCGGTTGGTTGCTGGTTGGTTTGTATTGACTTGACTTGTTGGCTTGCCACTGTATATTGGGTATAATGGTTAACAATAAAATATGATATCTTTATTTTTAACTACACTGTCATTCTTTCACACAAGCTTATAAATACATATGTATGTATGTATATACACATATACACCTTTATTAAATAATACAAAATCAGGATGAACGTCTGGCTTATTACAGTATTTGTATTATATTGTTGTATGCAACAAAAGATGATTTTTCTTTTCAATCTGGTATACGTTTTCTTTCTGACTTTACAGAGCTGTGAAAATATCATAAAAAGATAGGGAAAAGAAGAAGAAAAATAGAGTAATCATTTAAAGAAATATATTCGATCATAATGGATTCTTATTATCACTACTTGGTGTGAGCATTTTTATTATTATTACTATTGTTGGGGGAGGAGTATCAAAGCAGACCGCTTCCTTAATGGGTCCTTTTATTCGAAAAACACGGTCAGTATCTGCTGACTTTTCCCTTACCCCGACAATTATTTTCGTAATCCCTTTGCAAATACAATGATATAAACTGTTCCCACTCACGTTGTGTGAGTCCTGACAATATTTTGTTCATTTTAGCTTCGACAGTAATCCGCACCAAATCCCTTGATAACATTCTAAAATTTATATAAAATTCTAAAAATTATAATAAAGCTTTGTAAAAGGTGTTTGAAATATTTTAATAACAATGTAAAAATACAAATCAAATAAAAATTTTATTCAATTGGCTATTTGGCAGTAAGTTATTTATATTTTGTCATTATTTAAAAACAGCGCCATCTGTTGCCGGACCGTGTTAAAAATATCCAGCTTTCAATTCATATTTTGTCACTATTTTAAAGCAGCTCCATCTGTTGCGCAACCGAGTTTAAAATATACCGCTTGAATAACTCTCCTCCATTGAGTTTAACTTTGAAGTTTGCTTAATTCCATTCATTCTCATCTGTTTGTGTAACAAACATTCGAAGAAACTTAATATAGCTTTCATATTTTCTATTTTAATAAACAGACTACATATGCGAATATTGAATTTAACAAGTTAAATTAAAATTACATTTTTACCCTCTTAATATTTCGAATAAAGATAAAAAATATTCTTCGAAATTCTTAAAATTAAGGTAATTTATTTTTTGTATTACTCAGTATAAAATGAATATAATATTCTTCTGCTTATTCCTTAAATCTACATAATAAAAGTTTAATGTATGTAACGAACTTCCGTTTCCTGAAAAAATCTTCATTATTGGGTGTGCACAAGTTGAAATTTGTTTAAGAATTCCAGCAGTTTCTGTTGTCATACTAGAACTATTTAAATCTATTTTCTGCGTTATTATCTTATAGCAATTTTATTCCTAAATATATCATTTGCAAGTGATTATTAAGTTAAATGGACATTTAATTTAAAATCCTTGGTTTTTCTTTAGACTGCAATAACAAGAAACTAGTTACAAGCACTGCTGGGATGTTTGTTTGCATGCGAATGTATATGAATATTATTAAAAAATCAAGTAAATTGAATACATTTTTAAAAAGCTTCCTTAAGTTGCATACAAGTTTTGCGAAGGAAAAGTTTTTCTCTTCTAAAAGAAGCTGGTTTCTTTCACTATTGCAGCATGTATGTGCAGCATTATACTTAATTAGTATTAACATTTTCAAAGTAATTTGGTGCATTAAGAAATTATTGTGTAATATAAAACTACATCTTATAAAAAGGATTTCAATTACTTTTATGTCTTATAAAGCTTAAGTAACCTAATGAATATGTGTATTTTTATTAAAATAAACTTAAACTTTTTTTAAAATTTCTTTACCCACAAATTCCCCCTGAAAATTGCTTATGATTTTAAAAGGAGCCGTAATGAGTTTGTGTTATGTGGTTTCATACAAAGTCTCGTCTCCCTTTTAATAAATTTCTTTATAAAGAACTTTATAAAACAAAGACAACAAACATAAAACCTACAATACAATTTAAATAAACCACAACAAATAATGTGACTTTTAGCAATTCAAGAGGCTTAATATGACCATAAAATGGTCTTAAATCAAAGTACAAAGTAATACTTCAAAATATAAAAGTAAACAGGACAATAATTATACAACAGCATTTGCCCGTAGACTACTTATCTACATAAGCACCTACACACCACCATGATATGATTGCTTCCGTATATAAACATTAAAAAAAAACTCATGTGTGTGTTGCGTCTTTAGCTATTTTCTTAAGTTGTTTTATGTTATTTAAATAGAACTTAAAGCATTTGTGATTTATAGTAAAATCAGAAGAAAAAAAATTTGTTAATATAAACATTACTCCCTCATTTTTATTGAGCTTTTGCCAACAGAACAACACATATGTTTTTATAGTCTTAACTTTCCTTTCAATCCTTAACTTTTATGGCAGTTTTTATTAGAAATTTTCCAATTTTGTGCATTATTTTAGATTATTTTCCTCGTTTCTCTATTTTCTTTAATTTTATTTATAACAGTTACCATTAAAAAGGACATAAAGTTTAGGAAAAAAGGATTCAATAAAATCAATCAAAATAATAAAATTTACATTGGAACGTGTTGCAATTTCTTTTAGCAATTTTAATTGATTAAAATAAATTGCAGTAAATAATACAGAAAATATAGCAGTATTTTTTTAAAGTAATTTCTGCTGTAGCCATATAACATTTTATTTACAAAAATCGTTTGTTTTTCACTCCTAAAAATATGCTAGTATTTTTGAAATTAATTTAAAACTCAAACAAAGAATAAACAATTTTTAAAAAGCTTTTTTGTATGGGATTTTGTTTATCTACATTTTTCAACTTAAAGTTAAAAATAAAATTTAATAACATTTTAATTTAAACCTGTATGCCAAAGCATGTGAGCAAAATAAATTATCATGAAATCATGTTTTTATAGCCTTCCTTCATTCTCATTATTTTCAGCTCAATTTTATTGTAAATCTCAACAATGCAGAAATTGTAAATGAAAATTTTTAAATTCTTTAGACGCCATAACTTTCGTACTTAAATTTAAACTTATTTTTACATACACGATATTTTTAATGACTTACAAAGTCTCCATAACAATCTTCAGCAGCCATTTGTTACAGTTGACTATTAAAACCAATCGTTTTATAGTCACTTTTTATGTATCGGTTTTCCAATAATGTGCGTTATTTTTGTTGTTCTTTCTAAATGTATAACCGATTTACAAATGGTTTTCTTAGTCCTAGAAAAAACTAATTACCTTATAAGCTTAGTTTTATTTACATACAAGCCGTTTCTGTTACATCCATCGAATTTGTAAACTATTAAAATATTTTTACGACTGTTTTTAGTGATATGATTACTTAAGTTTATAAGGGAAATCGTATAACAAATCCAAGACGATTAAAGTGATGAAATAGATGAATGGAGCGTTGCTTTCATGACCATTTTACAAACAATACTTCTGTTAAAAAATTAATTTGTGTAATGGTATTTACAACTAAAATGTTTTAGCTGTTTTGATATAACGATAATAAATACAAGCATACAATTTACAAACAAGGTGTAACATCGCTAAGGATATTCACAGTTGCTCTTAACTCTTTTTTTGCTGAAAAATGTCAATTATGTTAGTTGAGTAAATGACGATATAGCACAGATGTATGTATGAAGATATGTTGTTACAATCTAATAATATTTTTGTTTAATTTGTATGATGGTATTTAACTACTTATACATTGTAAAATATAACTTGTAGTAGTTCTCAATAACATCAAATGTTGAAGGTTTACAATGATAAACAAATAAGTTTTCATAAAAGTTTTTATGAAGCCATAAGAAAGTTGTTGGTTTTAACTAAAAACAAAAATTGGTTTAGGTTACAACGAAGATAAAACACCTTTTGTCATGATTAGTTGTTTTTGAAAAATGTGCAACTTGCTATTTCTTATGAAATTAGCAATGTATTTTAGAAATTATTTGATGATTTATGTGATACAAGTTGGTGAAATAATTGTTTTTTTCCGATTAACGTTTATAAAGGTGAAAACTACATTTTCTATGTGGATTTTTAATGAAGTTTTCAAAATTTATTTTGGGTAATTTAAGTAAAATTTATAGATTTGTGAGATTTAAGGTAATCTTAGACACAGACACCCCAGCAATATGTTATGTAAGTTTTAAATTCAGCCATATATTTTGGATTTTTTTTTAACCTGTGTGTATTTCGAGCAGATATGAATTAACTCGGCGACAAAAAGAAACAGAACGTATGGCAGGGTTCATGGATTTTAACAATAACTTTCATATCTTATATTTATATGACCGTTAATAAGGCCAGAGACGTACTTGTGTTCATTAAAAGTGGGGTAAAGAGGTCAGTGATCCGTACATACCAATAACATACTTAGGATTTTTTAAACTTTCATTGGCATTATTTGTTATAGTTGCAATGAAAAAAAATTTAACTACCATTTAATACTACTGACTTATTTTTAATTACAATTATGACTGAGTTCCCAGCGTTGGCAATCTGATTGTTAGTGAGGGAGTTACTTCTTTAAAAAAAAGGAACTTACAATATGAAAATCCACTTCAAATAAGTTTTGAAGAATATTCAAATTCATATAAGATTATAAATTTTCCATAAGATCGGCTTTACAAATTTAAATTTCGTAAATAGAATGAAATCTTATTAATAAATAAAAAATAAAATATCGGAGTCGAAGGCCTCAGTTGCTCGTACTCTCTTTCTTTCATTATATGATATCATTCACTGTATTATATAATTCTAATAAAAAAAAAAAAAACAAAAAAAATAACTTTGGCAATTACAAGAAACAAATCAAACCAATAATACCTAGAATCATGAAGTTAAACAGCTCATGTATAAATATTTCAACAGTGATACCGCAAAAACCATACATACTACATGCAACAACTAAAAATGTTGCCAACTACTTATAAACCATACAATTTATAGAAACAATATCACAAAAACAACAACAACAACAACAGTGTTATGGCCGCAACATGCAAATGTTTAGATAAACTTTATTACCAAAGCCGGAAACGGAAATTCAAAAGTATGATCGGAGTTAAAAATAACATTTAAATACTTACAACAACTAAAGTTTTCTTTATTTAAACAATGTATGACACATGATAAAATAAAAAAAAAACAACTAGACTCTGGTGTATGTAGTAAATTAATTTTGAAACACGTTCGAAGACTTATATAAAATGGTGTTTTTTACAACAATAAATAGATAAAGTTATAATTTTCTATTTATATTACTTTAGTTATGAAAATTGACACATCTTTTATGATGTTCTTGTTCTTGTTCTTGTTCTTGTATGTATATTTGCAATTGCATGCAAATGAATTTAACCATCACAAAGTTGTAAAATATTATCTTTGTCTATGCACTCGTAAATGTAAAATGTAATCCTTAATGAAAAATCTTAAGTAAATATAAGAAATCAAACGTAATGAAAAATGAAATGAAAAATGAAAGAAGTTATGACTCCGAAGATATAACCCGACAGCTTTGGTGACAGTACAGGATAACGAAGTAATTGAACACTTAAAATTTACTTACCTTCAGTAAAGTTAAATACTACTTAGTGATGCGACTTAAACAACGAACGGATGAGCATTTAGTAGTTTAAAAAAAATATAAAAAAATATAATTCATTCCTAAGTCTTCTTATAGATTACTAACTGTATGGAGTTAAAATAACCCAGTGATTTTGATTTAAAGATTTGTTAAGAGTTTACTGCCATCATCCGATCTACTAGGTATTGTGAACATATACATATGTATATTTATAATCATTTTATGCATGTTGCAAAATATCACATTTTATTGTCTTTGCAGACAATAAAATATAAATGACACTAAATTTATAAAAAAAATAAAACAAAGTTTTGCCCGTCCACATCTAACCAACACTTCGTTTACATGTCTAAAAAAACTTGTGCATTTATGAAAAATGTTAGGACACATTAGGTGTATATATGTAAATATATGTATTTAAGTATGTAATATTGTGCTACTAAATATGTTTTATCCTACAATCAGTTCTTGGCCTATAAAATGGCTTTTTGATTGTTTTAAACAAGTGAATAAATGAAATGAAATTCAGTTTTAATTATTAAGCATAGAGCTAAAGGTACAACTAAACGTATGACGAATTTTTGTATACTTTTATACATTAAAAAAAATACTTATTTTGGAACAATATATTCGGAAATAGTTTTTGATCGGCATAAAACGAAGAAAATCCATTAAAAACCGTCATAAGAACAGTAAAATTATGATGCACCCGTATGTATCGACTTAATTTAGGTTTTATTTATTTATTTCATTCAAAAAGAATACAAAACCTTGCCTCTATCGTTTATACTTATGCGACCCATTTTATTTGAAATAAAAATCATTTTTACTTTCAAATTTGTTCTAGAAAAATATTGATGAAATATGGCACGTTTTTCACTTTAAAAATTTGTTCCTTTGAGGACGTTTCTACCAAAATCATTTTCATAAAATGTTTATATAAAAAGTTTTATACAAAAATTTTTTTAAAAACCTTTCAAAAACGGAAACTAAACAAGTATATTTTTTTAGACTTAAGATATGAGCAGTTAGTGCTAGTTCAAAGATATTGAAGATACATAAGAATATGAAATAAAATATTTTATTAAAATATATGTATAATAATTTCAGCAAATCACTGATTAACACTGATTCATTTAGCTGTGTTATCTATTACTGGACTACAGCCGAAATTTGAGCACAGTTCGTTTATTATTCGTTCGTTTGTCACAGCCATTAGAAGCAGACAACCTCGTTAATTTTAGCGAAGATAGAAAAAACAGAATTTCGTATGCTTTTTTAATTCTTTTTTAAAGAAAAAACCATCATCAAACAGTATAGGTTTGATAAATACTATGAAAATACTTGAGGTCGGTCGTATCAGCACAACTGACCTCAAATGTTCTGGCCGCCCGAATTGATCAACACGCCAGATATAGTCGATAACACACTTAGAATGATATTGGACTTTCGGAAAATCTATACTAAGTGAAAAATACTAAGAGAAATGGCTGATGTAGGAATCTCCACCAAGCGAGTAGATTACATTTTGCATAAAATAGTGAAGTTGAGGCGTAATTGAGGCGTAAGAATTTTGAATTTGTGAATGCAATATGGATCCATTACAGATTCCCTACTGATTTAAAGCAACAATAACCTCATTCAGCGAAGAAAACACAGCTATTCCTTCAAGATAATGCACAGGTGCGCCACGAACTATTTCCCCACAGAGCATGCTTGCCAAATTTAACCCATGTATCCAAATTTTAAGAATTGGCTTTTTAGTAAGGAATTTGGATAAAACGAAGTCATCATTGAAACAAACGTTTATTTTGAGAGCCTTGAGAATTCTCATTATTTGGAAAGAATACAAAAATCACAAAACGCTGCAGCTTAATTATGCCGAAAAAAAAATATATTTCCCAACGCCGTATTCATTTCAAGATCCTGCCTACTATACTTTAAAAGATAATCAAAATCACATCTTTTATGGAGCACTGTCTATTACGGTTAGCATAATCTATCAATTAAATAAAAAAAATTTAAAAATTAGAACATAAATGACCACCTTCTCGTCTTGTTAGCTGATGCTTACAAGCAGAGTTGGAGATTTTTGTAAAGTGTTATTCGGTATTATTAAACAAGCCCACCTTTCCTTTTAAAGGGTCTTTTAAAACCAATTCTTCAGAAGCTGTGTAATATGTAGACTTATCCTAATGATGTTTCACTTTATACAAACTACATATTGGTCAACTTTAACATTTTCTACTTATGAAAGCCTTCTAAGACCATTTGAAGAGATTAAATATAAAAGGCCTTGATCGCCTCTATGTGAATATATGGGATAGGTAGAATTTCCTTTTATTTTCACCTACGTTTAGTCAATATTAAGAAAATATTTTCATATACACAAAATCTATTTGCTTAATCCGTTTCCCTCAAAGAAGAGTAATAAAATGTTTAGCATTTCCTTTCTAAAACGATAACAATTTTATTAATCCGACATTTTCTTTTTTTTCTGCTCTATGATATGCCCAATATACACCCTTGTATGTCTATAAACTTTACCATTAAATTAAGCTCAGAAACTAAAACGAGTGTGACAGCATACAATGATACAAAATCATTGACATTTTATTAATTGTATTTTGTTGTCATACACTTTTTTTTATTTGTTTTCTCTATAATAATGCAATTTTATTACATTTCAAATGGCTACCGGAACTAAATTCTCAATGAAAGAATTTCATAAAATAAAAGAGGAATTATATTAGTTTATGTATATGTATATGTGCATGTGAATGCATACACGTACTACACATGTTTAAACATACAAGTGTTTTGTGTTGAAAAGCAAAACTAATTTAATTAACCAGTATTGGTTAACTAATTAAATTTTTTGTCGACTATCAAAAACACAGAAACTGAAATATGTCCTTCTGTGCATGTAAGTTTTGTGTTTTACTTTATACATTTTTTTAATTAAAATAAAATTTTTCAAACATAAATTTTTGTTGAAATCTTTATGATGGAATAAATTCATTTTTATGCGAATTTAAATCCTTTTTAATATTTTATTAAAAACCATAAATATTTAATATTTAATAAAAAAAAATAAAAGTTGTTTCAAATAAACTTTCCTTTCCCTCTTTTTACAATTTTAGCAAAATCATTTTCACACATTTCAAGCAGCCAATTTCATATACAAATGTAAGGGAGGAGTAAAGGAGACAGGGAGAAGGAGAGAGTTTAAAAATTTTTAGATTTATGACTTTGAAGAACTACACATCTGTGTTAGTGATGAATAATTTTGATTTTCAAATGCAATTTATGGGTGTTTTTTATTTCATTTTTATTTTGTTATTGTTTTGCTGGTTTCTTTTGGAAGAAAACAGTTGCCAATATTTTATAGTTTTCTATACATGAATTTTTATAGCCGAATTGTGTGCAGCCAGAGAAAAAGTCATAAAATATTTTTAGTTTAAATATTGCAAATATATTTGCATTTATTTTTTTATTCTTTATATGTATTAATGCAGGATGAGTAATGTATCACTATGTGGTAAATGTATAATAGTATGAATTCCAAATTATGTGTTTGTCATCAACACAAGTTGGTGTAAAGTTTTCATTTGTTTAACCAGTCAACTTTGGTATTTTAAAAGAGTACACTCTTAGAAAAAATTTTAGTCAGGGCTTATTGCTTCACCTACCTACCAAAGTGTTCAGCTTTAATTTAAACTGCAATAAGTTCTAACTGACTCTACCAAAGTAACTATTTTATTCACATTGATTCTATAAAACCTTCCCCGTAACTCAAACTGCTTGTTATTCGTAGCTCACTTTCCCAAAGCATTGGACTAAAGGACTAAGCTAAAAGGATCCAATAGGGATAACAATTTTTTGCATATTTTTATTAATTGTATCTTCCATATATATAACAATATATAAAACAATTTAACAAATTAATTGCTTTCAAAAAAATGAAGGTAAATTTGTTTAATTCACAACCTGTTGTATCCGTCGTAAAATTATATAATAAAAATGTTGGTGATTAACAGTTGCATGAAGATACTTATTCCATATATTTGCTGAATGTCATCAGGAATATTAATATCGATCTATTTTACTTTTGTATTTACTAAATATAAAACAAGAATTGTAGAACCCGACGACTTTGTACACTTACAATAGGTTGGTAACTCAACACATATGTTTATGCCGTAGAATGGAAAAGTCGGTGAGAACGCACTTGTTTTCATTATTTTTAAAAATATTTCTGTGTGTCTTTAGTTAATAAAGTTTAGTGTAAATATATTTTTTTATGATATAAAACCTTCATTTAATTTTCATTAATTTACTTTTAACCCATTAAAAAAATCGACTGCTATTTGAAAATTGTTGTTTTTTTAATTAGCGAAAATTTTAGTTTTATCCCTCATATTGAAAGACACTGAAACTAACCTGTTTGTATTTTATACAACGTACTTATAATAAAACTGTAATCGAAATGGAATGCATAACAGTAATTTTTAGAACTTTGTTAGTTTTTGTTCGCATCACCTAAAGAGTACTGGAAGAATTTACATAAAATTTTGTGAAAAGGTAACATGGTATACTGATTCTAATACAGGATACTTTTTACGCAAGAGAAAATAGAGAAAAAGTGAAAAGTACGCAATTCCACCGATTCAATGGAACTGCAAACTTGACAGCACCTTTTATTTTTGTTATCGGGATACTTTTAACACTATTTACATAGTTCTACAATAATTTTAGAATCTTATATAAATTTTGGAACTTAATCCAGGGATACATAAACAAAAAAAATGTAATTTTTAGTCACCAGCAGAGCGAAATGCACATTTTCTAGACAGCTACGTCCGTCATCAGCACTCTTCGTATCTATCTACTGTAGTGTTAGTGTTTAGGTGTAAGCATCATCTATTTAACCAACCAAACTCAGATCAGAAAAAACTGTATTTCTGTTTACCAAAGTCATTCAGTTTTATTTACCTTTAAATAGATTTATGTCTTCCTCGCATGAGTGACAACTTATTTATTCTTAGTTGCATTAAGTTACTAATTTCAATAATATTTATGCATAAAAATTTACATCCAGCAAATCCACTGCTTTTTCAGCAGTAAAAATGTTGCAGGCAGTATTAAATGGCAACGTGTGGCAGGAATATTATCGCATACTATGTTTAACATTGTTGAAAAGCAAATCTTTAGTTAACACGAATACATTTTGATACTTTACATTAAAATTTTAATTTAAAGTTATGTTGGCGGGCACATACATTCACACTCAACCACACACGCACATGTACAATGTGTGCGTAAATGTTTAAAAGGCAAACCTTAAAACCAAAATTATTTATATAAAACGAAAAAAAAAAAAAGAAAAAAAAATATTATACACAAGTGAATATGTAACAATTTTGAATAGTAATGCTGCAATATTAAATGCAACATCAATACCCACACATTCGCTTGTACAACTATACAATACAATACAGCAAAAATATGTGAATATATTGAGTTGAGTTGAGTGTGCTTTAAAAGCACACTAGAGTATTGCTAACAGAGCAGCATAAAATATGGCTTGAGGAAAATTTTATTAAAATCAAAAGCAGTCAAACTAAACTTGTGCTCCTTTTATTAACTCTTCTGTATGGTTTTATGCATTTCTCTATTTTGCCATTGATGCTTAAATTTGTATTTATGTTGGTGTTTAAAACTTGAGGTTTTCAGGGATAAATATAAATATACGTATATAGAGTTGACAAAACTTTGGCTTAAAACGAAAAAAGAAGTAGAACCAAAAAAAAACTTTTGAAAGTTTTCATTTCCAAACAATAGTGTTTGATACGTAGAGCACAAATATAAAATAGGGGGAAAACAAATGTAATAGTTTTCGTTGCATACATTAAGGGGCCAGTGCATTAAATGCAAATGTTGCATTCGTTATAGTAGTTGTAAAATTTTATATGTTTTTTGCACACACTAACAAGTAAATGTAAATTCAAATTTAAAAGTATTTGTATTTTTTGCATGCTGTTGCTGTTGCATGCATGTGATATTTAAGTAATTATTTTTTGAGCTTAATTTAAATTTATGTAAATTACAAAAATATGTAAATTTATTCATTTAATAAAGTGTCAACATGTTTTTATTTGTTTGTATGTTACAACGTGTGCCACGTACATAATATTGTAATACTTTATAAACATGTCTATGTAAATGTAAAATGCAACTAATTAAAATTATTATTTGTTTTGCTTTTTTATATGTATGTGTGTTTTTGATTATTAATAATAACTGCCATCAAATCCATAATTTTTCTTGTTTTCAATAATGTGTGTTTATTTCTAAATATTTGTTACATGTCTTTTGTTAATAATTTTATATTGATTTTTAATTAATTCATATTAAATGTTTTGCGCTTATTAAAAAAAAACAATAAGTTTTTTAATTAAATAATTGTATTCATTCATATGAAAATGTCAAAGTAAATGGAAAATGATAAAAAAAAGAATATTACTCCGTTTTGAAAGTATGAGAATTTTATAAAAAAATGTAAATCATACGTCAGGAGCTGCTTTTTAAATATCGTTAAAAGTTCGCATGTTAATGATGTAAATTTTATTATCTAAAGTAAGTGTGTAATATATATGTATATATGCATGTTTAAAAATGTCTGAGGTCCCCGGTAATATGGTAACACCCTAAAAGTCGAGAGTATTAAGAGAAAATAAAATCAAAAATACCGCCGGTATTACCATATAGCATTAAATCGCCGGCGAAGTAAAATAATTATAAATTGGCTATGCTAGCTTCAAACTAATGCGCCTACATAACACCAGAGGCGCTGCAACACTATTCTAAAAATAATCATAACGTGCAATTGCAGTGTTGCCCTAAGTGAAGCCTTACTATCACACTAACCATCTGTCTTATCTACTCCTATCCTTTTTCAAAGAATGTAACACAGTTAATTTATAGGCATTAATTGACTGAGTGTTACTTCTCTTTAAAAAAATCTAAAATTATAAAAAATGACTGTAAACATATTTTTTCAAAAAAATGTTTGAGAAAAGCTTCCGCTATTTTATACAACTAAATGTTCAATAAAATTAAAAATATTTTTATAAAATTCTGGCTGTTAATCGTAGCTAGTCAAACGATTTTCCTGTTTTTTGACAACAAATGCTGTCCAAGAAAACTTAGCTCTACCTACGTTTCGGCTACTCTGAGGATTTTACCCAAAACCTTCGTATTTGGTGTGATAATTGCTAGACTGAACTTACCTGAAGCCCGCTTGATTTTTGCGGATAATATTTTATTTAGCAAATTTCTGTTCTATTGAGCAAAATGTTCTCGAATATTTTTGTTGTGGTAGGTAATAAGGATATTTCTATCCAATTTCATTTCATTCTCTTGTTCCCCTTTTTTATTATAATTGCATTTTTACTGTAATTGCTTCCTTTCAGTCCTTTGTAATTTTTTTCTTTCCGAATTTGATAACGTAAGTAACCAAAAATCGTTATCATTTCCTCTTAGTATATCTTGAGGCATTTAATCATGAGGCTTACCTATTCCCGAATTTTATACTTATGGTAACAGATTAAATTTCTTGCATTCTTTAGGTGTAAACATTTATTTGCTTGCTGATATTCAAGTACTTACTAAGATGAATATATTTGTACACTCAAAGGAAAAACATGGTAATGTTATGGCCACAGGAACCACATTATACTCTCTATAGCAATGTGTGAATGCGATGAACAAATTTTAGTTACTTGTAGCATTACTTTGGTCACGATAAACAAGTTTTGGTTAAGATTTCATCATTAAATGATTACTTAACCCAAAAAAATTCAACACTTAAAACCAACCAGGTTTTAAATATACAATTATTTGTTAAATTTCAAACAACAACCAAAGCTTTGTAAATATTCAAAAATAGTATATAACTTTCAACACAATAATAAACAAAATATGTTATTATTCATCGAGTTTGACAATTTTTTGTTAAAAAAAATAACAAGAAAAATAGTAAAAAAATGTGTAAACTATTGTTTTGCAATATTATATACAAATTTAATTATTATTAACAATATAAAGTAAGTATTACGTTTAAGTAATTTATGTATCAATGAAATATGTATAGTTTTTAACTATAACATAATAGTTTAATTTAACCATAGTATTATAATAATTTTACCGTAATATCTTGCTTTTAGGTTATGGTTACCTCAACCATGTTTTTCTTTGCGTGTAGTAGCATCAATATTAAAATGTTAGTTTTCCAATATAATTTTTCAAAAGATCTAGCTTCTTTCTCATTCACTTGTTCAATGATAAGTGTCCGATTTCATCTTCTCTTTTGTGATGAGTTAAGTTAAATTTAGTTATTACTGGTTTTATACATTTGTAAAATATTGCCTTCACAATCAGCGGTCTATTCTTATGTGCACAGTTCTTCAAAGTGATTTCGTATATCAAATGAGTTCTTTGTTTCGTAATTATTTTTCAAACCTTCCAATATTCCTATTTGCATTCAATTCTTCAGCTATCATTATAGTCATTTAACAGACTAAATGCACAGAAAAATTTTTTTGCTCCTATTAACAGTTTTAATTAGTATCAGATACAAATTTAAATAATTTTTTAATTGATTCAACTATATAATTAATTAAGAATAAATTCAATAATATTTCAATTAATTAGATAATTGAATTAATTAAAAATTAAATTAAAGTTGTACCTGGAACTAATTAAAACTGTTAATAGGAGCAACAAATTTTTTCTGTGTGGTTATAATTAAAATTCCTCATAATAAATCCACTTAGAAGAGTTTTGTTAATCTGAAACTTTAAGAAATTAAAAATATATATTTTTTTAAACTTGCAATCTTTTATTTATCTTAAATGCGTTAAAAAATTGGATAACTTGAACTTTTCTCTTAAATCGAACGTTTCTTGCAAATCATACCTATTTTTTTCGATTCTTTTACTATAAAACTTTTATTTTAGTTAAATTAAACTTTGTCTTTTTGATTATTTGTTACGCCACTTAAACTCAAACAAACATAAAATTACAACCCTTTTGAACGTGTCAATAAAATGTAAGAAAGACAGAAAGAAAGAAAGAAAAGAACATTAAGTATCAATTTGATTTGCAAAAATCAGAGCTTTTGCATAAAAATAAAACTTAAGTTTTATTACAGTTCATTTAAATTTATAGGAAAAATTACATATTACAAGGACATGATAGCACTCTTACATGGTACTTACACAACAGTTTAAGAACATCATTAGCCATTTACACTCATACGCAAAACTAAATGGTTGAAAAGAAGTTTTATGGCCATTTGACTTGCATACACAATTCCGTTCACTATACTTTCGTGTAGTGTACTGGTATTAGTTCGGTTTTATCGAATTTAGATCATAAAATATTTTTTTCCAACATTTTATTGCTTTTGTAAATTTTGGGAAATGTTTTTCAAAACACTTTTTCATCGGTACTCTTGCTGTTGCTGTTAGTGTCGGTGTCACAGTCTATGAACGCCTAATGCCAAATGTTATTAATGCTCATGTTTAATATGCCAAAAAATAAAGGGGTTTTATAATCAAGTTTGTTGATAACAAATACACTACAACAATTTTTATGTGCAAAACGTGAGACAGTTATTATTATTTTGTATGCGAAGATAAAAACAAAGTAAAAATTCAATAAATTTTAAACCAAAAGTGAAACACTTTATTTAAATGCATATTTCTAAAACGTTCATATTTATTTTAAAATCAATAAAAATCTTCTTTAACAGGTTTAAAATTAATTTTTATAGAAAACTATATATTAAATTCAAATTAATATTCATTATATTTCTTTATATTTTTAATGCCATATTGCTCCTAAAGTTCTATCCTCAAGAATGACAGGTTTTTTTTTTGGCAAAATATGATATATAAGCCGCAAACGATTCCTATGCCCATTATCCTATTATCAAACATTTCCAACTATTTGAAAAAATCTTATTTACTTTGAAGTAAATTTTTACGTTGTAGGAAGTTATTTAACTGTCCGAAGGTTTATACCTAAAGAAAGAGATTTCCTAAGTTCACTTCAGATAGTTTAAGTCAACTACTTCGGAATACATCTTTATAGTTGCCTTACTGGGAAAAGCCACATAGAAGCAAAATCAACACACAGGATGTTAGAAGAAGTACTAATAAACTGGCATAATGGCAGAAACTCTATAATTGGCTTAGCTGGTAAACTGAGCTGTTGCATGAGCAAGCTCCTCTTGTGGGTAAGGGAAAAGACATGCAGAACCAACATTGACACAGAATGTTAAAAGATGCACAAATAAACTGGCGGAATGGCAGACTAAGCTGTTGCATGAGCAAGGTTTTGGTGTGCTCATTAGCTCATGAGCAAGTTCTCATACTCGTACTCAAGCACAAACTGGCTTACTGAACACATGCCTACTCATACCATACTATTAGTGAGCAAACCCCTGTTCATTTCCTAAACGCGAGGATCTGACCTAGTAAAACGAACTTTCTATACTAGTGAGCGTGTGTTTTGTTTAGTAGTTGTGTATAACTTTTGGATAAGGCTTAGTGCATTTTGCTGGCACTAGAGTTTTTGTTTTCTATATTTGAGATATAAAGACCTTAAATTAAACATAAGTCATTTTTTTGAAAAATTCTATGTTTTTGTTTGTACGCTTGAACTATATTCGTGTTTCACTTAAAGCATAAAACTGCCTTAACTCGCCCAAGTTCATTGCTATTATGTTCTACATTTACTCATACTTATTCAAACTTGCTTATGGAAATTCTGCAATCTCATCGCATTTAGCTCGTTGGTCTTTGTTGTTTGTTATTGTTAGCTCATCGTTACTCGTGTGCAATGAACAGACATGAATTCAATGAAATATTATAATGAGCCTCTTGTGAGCTTAGCTTTTTCTGCCCAATGCTTTATTGCAAACCTACGCTTTATAATTTAGTCCCACAACAAATATCTATGGTATTATGCATTTCAGTTATGAGACACTGTCACTGTCTCAGCTTTAAACTTTAAATTAAAAAAATTAAAAGCGCCAAAAAAAGATTATATAAATCTCATTTGCCACTTTTAAAAGTATTTAAAGAAGCTTGAAAGTATCCAGATCAGTGTGCGGATTTGTGGTACAATTGTACCAAGTTTGGTAAAGTTAACACATCAGTGGTACACTGGTATACTTCACGTTTTGTTAGTACAATTTCATATAAAATTTATTTAATAAATTTTTTTGTTTAATCAACTTTTTTTGCATCTTTTCCAGAACTAAAAAAATTGTAACATTCTTGATTTATGTTTAGGATTTTTATTATTTACTATGATAACCCTTTTTTGCTGAACTACAGCATTTAACCCTTTTGCATCACCTCAATTAGTTTCCGGCGGTTGTCGGCTGATAAATCGTAAGGTCTTTTTTGGTAATTAGACGATTATTCAATTATTCCTAAAAATAACTCTAGTCATACTCTATCGGATTGAGATCACGTTACTGTGGTAGAGTTTTGAGTTTTGATTTGTCCTACTGCTACTGCTACTGTTTTTATGGTTTTTTTTACTTAACGCCAAATTTTGGAACAATTGATACTGATTTTGTACAATTTAAGCATTGAACCCAACACTGATCCAAACCCCATAGCCCGCAACACTCTAAGTGATCGTAGTTATATTCGATTAATAAAGAGATAATTCCCAAATAATTTTTTTTAATAAATTTTTTGTATAGCACTGTCTGAAAAAATAATTTGTTTAAATGTAAAATATGTATGTATGTATTCCAAATATACAATTTTTGTAAAGAGAAAATATTATTAGAAAAGTTCAAATATTTAATTTGAAATGTGTTGGCACACACACAAGTATATTAATATTAAAATTATGTGCACATTTACTCACTACAATCTAAAGCCCTTTGGGGAGTTTTTTTATAACATTTATAATGCAAATTGATTTTAGTGCAAACTTATTCTTCTTTGTAAATTCTTTCTTTATACATTTTTATTTTTAATATAAATCCTTTTAAACAATATGTTTTTGTGACTTTTTAACTCTTAGATTTTGTTCAAATCCCAAAAAAATGTTTTACAAATTGTCTTTTATAAATCCCCAAAAAATCGAGGAAAAAAACTAACAATAAATCGTTTGCCACTAACAGAAGATAAACAGGATAACGGAGAGACAGCAGACGAATAATAAGAAGATGAAGAGAAACATTAAAACAACACATGTATTAGAAAATAAGCTTTAAAAGTGATATATACTTTTCTAACACTCTTGTTAGTAGATTTATTTTTTTCACGCACAGTGGTTTTAAAGTAATACTTTTGGTATACAAAAAATAATGCTTTTACTAATTAGGTTTGGATTGCCAACCACCTTTTAATAGCATTTTTCGTACTTATTTATTTTTAGATCTTTTAAGCTCACTGTGCTCATGAAAAAATGTGTTTATACCGAATAACATTAAAATACGAGACATTTAAGCTAAAAAAATGTAATGTTTATTGTAACGACAAAGTCCTTGACATTATGAAACACTGTGCTTCTTTTTTATACACATCTTATTAAGCCAAACAGTAGTTCTGATGAAGACATTTACACAAAAGGTATCAACGTACGAAATAACATTTTCTGGAAACCATTAAATAGTACATTTTTAATATTTTAAATTGCTAATATAATGTTAATGTTAATGATTACTAATGTTAATTAAATAAAATGGCATATTGATATTTTACTGTCCATTTGTTGCGCAAGAATTAGAGAGACGATTCTACAGGCACACTTTTCTGTCTCCAAATTTTAAGGCAACTGCTTTCTACAAATCATGTGTCTAGCCCATATCAATTTCAACAACTACAGGGCATCCCTTCGTCTGTCCGTAACTTTGTGTGTGTGTAAGCAAGCTTAAAGGATGAACGTTTGCAATTTTTAACAAAATTTATAGTCTGATAAAAAACGGAAATTCAACAAATAAATCAACTTGCAAAAACTGCAAGGATATAAACCATAATGAATGTTTACTTTTTGCTGATTTTTTTGTTCCTGTTAACAATGCAATTGTAAATGAAAATGTAATTATTTTAATTAATAATTGTTTGAATTTGTTGAATGTTTTTTGTTTATTTTTTACAATATAATTGCAATTAACTGAAGTTTTTTTATTAATCATAATTACTGCGCATTACTGTTATTTAATTAAACATATTGTGTTCAGTTTTTTTTCTTAAATAAACATTACTTTTTATATTTTATTATAAATAGTACAGTTTGATAGACCATTGAAATTTAAGTTGTAAGGAACACCAGTATATTGGTCTTAGGCAAAGAAACCCACGGAAACCCCTGAGTGTCTGTGAACACACACAGGCTCAACAATACATTCACAAAGAGAACAAAACATAAATAATATATCATGCAAGCTTTATATAGTTTGTAAATGCAACTATTTTTTTTTCTTTTATCATAGCATTATTATTATTATTACATTATTGTTTTTTTTTTTTTTTTGAAATAAGCGTAAAAATTAATTTTTGTTTGAAAAAAATATATTTTAAACATCATACATTTAGTCCTGTCATTGGTAAGGCCCTTCGAGTCGCGCGATTTATAGTCCGGTGTACTGTTGCACTCTCAACAGAGGCACCACTGGCGTGTCAGGGGTTGAAGAAGTCTTAAACTCCTCGACAAGGGGTATGAGCATTGGCTCATGCCAGCCATTTACAGAAATTGCTAGTTGTTGTGTCGCTATGCGCAGCAAGGAAATTGGTAGACGCATTGTTTTACCCAGAGGCAAGACCAATATCAGGTAAGATCAATGTCTAAAATGCTGCAAGATTACTACAAAACAATTTATTTTCTAGTTCGTATTGTAACAATTCAAATCTCAAAAAAAAGTATGTGAAGTCCGGCTTACCAGGAAATTTGACACCAAAGCGGAATAAAAATAGAGCCAAGGAAATGCCCTGTATTTAGTTGGATCAACAAGGTTTAAAATCAAAGTGAACGATCACTACAGAATTAATGCAATTAAAGACAGTATTGAACAAAAACTGGGCAGAATATGAGACGCGACAAGTGTCCATAGTTTTTCGGGATAACATTGAGTGAACGTTGCCGGACCAGTTAGAAAATATTTGGAAATAAGTAGGCATGAAGTTTTGTCCAGACATTGCCTGTTTAATTTGTTTTGTTCGATGCTGAATGTCCTAGCTAAAATACGCTTCGCTTTAGATTAATTTGTTTTTGGATTTAAGAGATGAGCATGGGTTTTGGGACGGAATCCGAGAATCGTCGAAAAGAAAACTTTTATGAAAATACATTTATCTTGAAATAAACAATAGAAAAGAGATTTGGAATTAAAAAAATAATGACAAATTAACAAGTAAGAGTGCTATATTCAGCCTTGTCGAATCTTATATGCCCTTACCATAGTAATGCCAGATATTGTGTTACCTCTTATGTTTCTTTGAAAATTTTTATAAATTTTTTTTGGAATTTTTTTTAAAGTTTTTTGTAAAACTTTTTAACAAAAATTTGTATGAAAAATTATTTTTTTAATTTTTTTTGTTTGTAAAAGGGTTTTGGTAAATATCAGGAACTTTCTTCAATCTATATTGTGTTAGACTAAAGAAAAAAATCCGGATAGAAGGACAGAGGAATGGACATCGCCTAAACATCTTTTCTATGTATAAGGATCCAGAATATATGTATATACTTCATTGGGTCGAAAATGAATATTAATTAAATATTAACTTTCCCCCTGTGGTGAAGGGTATAAAAAACTGAATCTTAG
The DNA here is from genome assembly GCA_949628195.1 of Phasia obesa. Taxonomy (NCBI): domain Eukaryota; kingdom Metazoa; phylum Arthropoda; class Insecta; order Diptera; family Tachinidae; genus Phasia; species Phasia obesa. The sequence goes on along the minus strand of OX451217.1, from coordinate 149,345,616 downwards.
TTCTTTTATTATTTCTTATTCAACTTTAAACCTTAAAATTTATTCAAAACCTTTTAAATTTAAAACTATTACGATTTGAACATAAACGTAAGTGCATTCATAGCAACTGATATAAAGAAAGTGTCAAGTGTAGCAAATGTAAATTGGCAGGTAATTTACTTGAGAATAGCTGCAACATACAAACATGCTTGCAGACCAGAAGTTTAAGATTTTACCAAGACGTTTAAGTAGAGTTTAAAATTAAGTGTACGAGTATGTGTGCGTGTTGGTGAATATGTGTATTTAATACGATTGACACTTTTGTTTAATGTCTTTTAAGAAGCCTTAAGGATATTTAAAGATTACTGGAACCAATATCTATGGAACGCTGCAAAGAAAATAAGGAAATGGGGTAGGGAAAGGAAGGGAAGAAAGTGTTTATATGTTTCCGCTCTAAAGGTAATTATAAATTTATGTAGATATGTATATTTACAATTTGCTGAGAAATATAATTACATATTTGCACATGGGTTTTATTTTCACTTGCCAACGCACACTGGCACATATTAAAGGCAGGCATATTACAATTACATAAGAAAAAAACAGCAACTGTAATGTAAGGAAGAATAAGAAAATGATATGCCCATCTTTAGTTGTTAAATTTTGTAATTATCGTTGTTGTCAATTAAACCTATTTACATAATATTCTCATGTTCATGTCCATGTCAATATTTATAAATATATATGTAAATGTTCTTATAAGGATGTATATATGTACATCTATACCTACGTTTAACTGCATGTGTGTAATTAAAAACATATCCGTTCGTTGTGTTGTAAATATTACATTGAAGTGAAGCTGTGTTTGTTTGCATATTACATGACATGTTACTTTTGTTGTTGTAATGCAAAATTTTCATTTTCTTCATCAATATCATTATAATAATGATTTCAAACAAATTATTATGATTATTATTTACTAAGAAATATAATTACATGTATATGTCTGTTAAATGTTACATATACATACATATGTATATTTATGTTACAAATATATTTTCTCATTTTATTATTCTTAGATTGTTAATTATTGCAACAGCTAAGTAAACATACGAATACATAAAACAATAGTGCAAATGAATTCTTAAATGACACCTACGCATTATTTTTGAAGGTGATATGTGAGTGTATGTTCATTTACACTTACGCTTTGTCTGTCTGTCTGTCTGCCTTTGTTGTTTGTGTATACTGCCCTAAGGGTATAACTTTGACGATATTAAACTGTTCCTTGCATTTGTATTTAAGTTGATTTTGGCGTAAACTGTGGTTTTGGTACCGAATTTAAATTGATGGATTTATAAAAGGGTATATTTAAACTTGCTTTATTGAACAACAGTGTGTGGGTTTTGAGTTATCAATAAACGAACTTTAAATAAATTTTTTTCTTAATAGGATAATAATTTTTAAGATGTATTTTTGATAACCAGTATTTTTGGTTTTTTGATAAATAGTTGTTTTTTTATATTGACACTGAGAGCCTTATCTTGCACTGGTAAAATCTTAAGGGTGGCGTCATCGACGAGCCAACACAAACAGTATCTCTATACCTTAATATGTTTTTTAATGTAGGGGGAATATCGAAGCAGACCACTTCCTTATTGGGTTCCTTTGCGACAGCTTAAAGAGTTAGAGGCAGCACTGATTATTGTGTTCATTCTATTTGTTAAAAAAAAAAAACGACATCAAACTTTAAATGTTAATTGTAACCACTGATTTATGAATATATATAGACATGTGATATTCACAAAAGTGCCGAAGACATTATGTAAACTGGGTCTTCAAATATAGTCACTTTGCAGTTAATAGTTTTATAAAGAAATACAAATAATATAATGCTCGAATATTTTCAATATTGGTATAAACATTCTTTATTGGAAAAATATGGTGCTCGTTTCTGGCCGCCTACTAAAAGATTTATTTTTTAATTATTTTTAGTTATATTTATACAATAAATAATTTGAAAAAATAAATATAATTGATTTATAAAATTATACTTAGGATGAGTAGCTTATTAAAATAAAACATCCTCTGGTGCGAGGGCTGCTTGCTAAGACTAACAGACAGACAATGTAATAAACGGTTTTTTAGCAGCCGCCTGATGGTAGACATCTTTTGCAGGAATTGTTTATAACAAAATAAAAACGGTTTACAAAAATTAAACATTTTAGATTTACCTAAAATTTGTAATCTGAATAGAAAATGACTACTTATTTAAGTAAATAAATAATAAAGAACTGCATGCGCACAAAGTAGAAGCTTATAAGACGCTCATTATAATATTTCATTTAATTCATGTTGTTTATTGCCCACGAGTAACGATGAGCGGACAATAACAAACAGCAAACACCAACGAGATAAATGCGATGAGCTTACAGAGTTTTCATAAGCAAGTTTGAATAAGTATGAGTAAAAGCGAGTTCAAGCCTTTTATTTATGCTCTACAAAACAACAGAGTTATTTAACAAATTTATTTCTTTAGTCTTCATTTCTTAAGAAATGCAAAAAATGAAAGAACCAATAGTGGAAGCAAAACTAACACACACACAAAAACACACTGACTGTTTCGAACATGAGACGAGTAAACTCAGCGCTCACTAGTATAGAAAGTACGCTTTACTCGATCACGTTGTTGAGTTTATGATACGAGCAGAGGTTTGCTATGTATGAGTATGACCACTTGCTCATGAGCTTATGAGCTAATGAGCTTGCTCATGCAACTGTTTAATTAACAAAATAAAATATTTTTTTTCTTCAACATCTTTTACTCTTTTCGATAAATTCAAGTTGAAATTTAAAGCAACTTAATATCATTTGACTGTTTGTGTATTTGTGGTGACAGCATTTAAGTATCATTGAACAACATGGTTACATGTGGAGAATGGTTCTTTATTTTACCCTTTGATTAAATACTCTTGTTACAAATTTAAAGAACTATTTACAAATTTGTATTCATTTAATTATAAATTTTGTATATAACAAGTGTTTCAAGTGAAACAATAAGAAGAATACAGTGTATATATGTATTTATGTGTGTGTATTTGCATTTAAATTAATGAAAATTTAGGAAAATTTCTAATGTAATATCGGTCACACATACATACAATAATATGGTGAATGTTGTGTTGTTGCTGCTCCTTGTTGTTTGATGACCATTATTATGTTGGCATAATAATGTTGACAATGTTCAGCAGCAACAATAATTGTCAGCAACAGAACAATAAGCAACAGATTTCCTTAGATGTTGCTTTAGATATGCTTGTGTGTATATGAGTGTTATGGTTAATTAATAATTTTATAAATAAAGGCTTATTATTATTTATATCAACCTAGAATTGTTTATATGTGTAAATTAATAATAATTTAATAAATTGTTTACTATTTATATTTATTATTTATATTTTAATTGTAGCTGTAGTGGTGTTTATTTTGTTTGTTGCGGTGACAAACTCGGGTAATCGGTGAAGATACTAAATTGAAACACATTTTATAAGTATTCTATTCTTAACCATCAACTTAGCTAAATAAATTTCTATAAATTTCTTTCTTTTCAGGAACTTATTTGTTATTATTTTTCAGAGTTATGTATGTAAATTTTTAAATTAGTTTTATTTAATTTAATTAAAATGTCTAAAAAGTCTGCCGTTCAGTAGATTGTAGCTTTCATTCGCAATTAGATTAAAATATTGTATTTCTGAAATTCTTAACGATTACTTAGTACAATTTCTGCAGCACTAATTAATATAATTCTAATAATTGCCTTGTAATTGAAATTAAACCTTTGCAATTAGTTTCGTGGTAATTTAGTTAAAGAACAATAAATTTCTTATGCCAGCAAAGTTGCCATGGTTTAATTAAAACTTTAAATTAATATTGAACTAAATGATTTTTTTTAAATACAAATTGAAATCCAGTAATTTAATTAATAGTTTCATCTCTAAGTTCAAGTGTGAGTAAGAACACACATACATATAAACACATACATATTGCGTTTGTATTCAGGTCCAATGATTGGTTACAACATGGTTGGCTGACTGCATTCAGGTTCAGGTTTAAACACTTGGTGTCTATATACAGCCATATGCACTAGTTGACCTTCACTTTGAATTGAATACAAGAGCTTTTGAGTTTAAATTTTATTTTTTAATTTTAATTTTAGACAGGTAATTGTTTAAAAATACAACTACTGCTGCTGGCTGCTGTATTTTAAGTTGGCATTGCTGTTGAAATGTTTTAGAATTTATTTATCTGACATTTTTTGCATTTCAGATCATATTAAACACTAAATGAAATGAGGAAGATTTACTTATTTTTAAAACTTGTTATCATCTTATTGCTTTGTTTTCTGCGTTAAATTTTGTTTTTAGTTTTTTTCTTTTAGATCATTTCATTTCATTGACGGCCACTTGTTTATGAAAATTGCACGATTTTTTAGTTCAGTTTTTTTCTTATTAACGTGTGTGCTGAATTTAAGTCACGTTTAAACCAATGCAGTTGTTAATAAAAGTTGTTTTGATATCTGCACCGGTCAGTTGAAAGTATATTTATTTAAAATATATTTTTTTCTTTAATTGGATAACTTTTGTGAGAAGTAAACATACAAAAACAATATCGTTTAGAGATCATTTATAGATAATTGGTAAAAAATTTCTTATCTCTTTCTAAGGAGATTTATAGGTCTGAATTCTAAAAATCGTGCTAAAAGAAGTGATCCATTTTGACCTCTAAGATTTGTTGAATTGGAATTTTTATTCCAATTTTAAAACGAATATAACTTTGCAAAAATTTTTTTAGTAAAAACCCATATTTAGTCCTGATTTTGAAAACCTAAACCTTCTGAAAATTTTATTATCTTTACTTTAGAAACAATTCATATGTATTCCTGACAAAATCATGGCCCATGCGGTAATAGATAATCAGTCGGAGGCTGTGCAGAATTTTACCATGCGCAGAAGTGTTTCACAGGGGGTGCGCAAACACCGATTTCTTATTAAAAGTTTTAACTGAACCCTGTAAATAATTTGATTTAACACCACTCTGCTGATAACATTATTTAATTAAATGTTTAAATTTATTCTTAAGTTCTTTTGTTCTCTCTGACTACTAATAGCAGGTGAAGAATATTTTTATAAACATTAGTTGATTAATTTTTATAAAGAAAAATAGGAAAACTTTTATTAGACACTAGCAGAATGTAATTCATTTTCTGTATAGCTACATCCGTCTTCAGCATTCTTCGCATTTATCTACTTATTATGATTTATTATTTTTTGTAGGAGGAATTCCAAAGCAGACCACTAACTTCATGAGTCCCTTTTCGACCCCCTTCAGTCCTCAATGATTTCTGGTATTCGACTGGAAATTTTTACGAATACCTTAATTTCATTGAGTCTCGTGCTGTCACTAGCCGTTTACTCTCGTCTGTAGTGATTACATGTGGATGTTTTCAGCTTGTATTCAGCGATTTTGCTTGTTGACGTATCAATTAAAAAGAAACGTTTAAAATACAGTTTACAATTGGAGATATAGTAGTTATCCCTTATGAAAGATCAGACAAGCTAAATAAAACACCCTTTATAATGCAATTAAGCGTAAAAATATATCATGCTCTATGATTAAGTGTTTCGTTTTGGGCACCAAAGCAATCAGATCTGTTTCAACGAATGAACTTTAACAATTTGCATGATTAGGTCTTCATTACAAAACACTTTGTGTCATAATATTTTAATAACTAAAATATCAAAACATTCACATTTTTTAATATTTTTTTTCTATTCGATTTTAGACCTTCTGTAAAGAACTTTATTTTGTTTTCCTTTTATACTCAACATATGATTTTTAACTAAATCTATGAGAGTGAGACTGATTGTTGAAATTGCTCGTTAACTGTTAAATACCAGCTGTTGTGCTCTCTGTTTACCTGTTATTAAAATTAAAGACAAATATTGTATTCAATTGCCAACTTTAAAACGAGTAATCATGCTCTGGCTGGCTGGTAGACTACCAGTGGTAGTACATTTGGATTTATATTTTTCTTAACATTCAACGATTGTGTAGATATTTTTAAATGGATTTGAATTGCTTTTTTAAGTCAAATTGGCTGTCAGTGTGGATTCACAACAGTTGGTTGTTAAGCTTAGTTGAAAAGCAAACGAGCCATAGAGTGGACGGGCTGACGGACAGACACAAAGCAAAAGTAAAACGCATACTTACGCCATCTAAAGCAAAATTATATTTTTCTTTAGCGGAAAGGAATGATTACGTAAAATCAATATTACCAACAAGATATTGAAATTTGCATAATTTGTTGGATAAAAAAGTAGCATTATTGCACATTAATGAATGTGTAGCGGTTATTTATAATTGTCAAGTTTGTTGATTAAACAATTTAAGAAAGTAAAAATTAAAATAGCAAAAAAAAATTGCGAAAGTATTGGATATAAAGCAAAAACAGTGAAGTGCAAAAAAGTGATAAATTTTTCTGATTCAAATCTAAATATTTTGAACTAAAAATGGATTTAGCTTGGCGTTTTCGCATCATGATATTTACAGCCTTGGCCTTAATGATATTTGGCGATATTTTTGGTTATGGCGGCATAATGCGTGGTGTAAAATCTGATCCGAACCAACAAACTGCGGCGGGGGCTGGCAAATTTCAACAGAAAAATGCCGAAATTGAAATTAGTGAAGGTAAGATCGTTTTCTTAAAATTTAGTTTCTATTTAAAGTAATTAAAACCATAATTGTACAATAACCTCCAGCAGCTTTCATAAAAAACAACAAATAATAAAAAATAAAAAAATTTGGTAAATAGCTGCTCAAATGGTAAAAATTAAACCAGAGCTAATTTGCATACTAATTTAGGGTAACGTGAAGTAATATTTAATTTATTCGTTATAAAACTTTTAACAAAAAATGTAACAATATAAAAGGCCCTGAAGAAAAAGAGGTCACTGTTGGAAAAAAAAATAAAGATAAAAAATAGTAATGATATCCGATGAATATCGAAATATTGGTAACAAAGTAATAATGAAAATATTTTTTGTCAATAATGACCTAGGCTCAAGCTTATATTTGGCGCAAGCTGTTACAAAAAGTACCTTAACTTGTCAGGGTCAAATTTTCAGTACGGACAAAACTAAATTTTTATGTTTTCTGTTGCACCAAACATTAATTTGAGATCAACCACAAAATAGATCTTATTTCATATTCGGTACATTTATTTTGTCAGTCTTAAAAACTGAAAACGTGCACAAATTAGTTCTCCAACTTTAACCTCGATTATCTCAAAACTACACTTTTAAAAACCTCGTAACTTCGTCAAATTTCTTAGATTTTTGCCTGTTTTTCTTTGCGTTCTGTCCAGAATTTTGTATTTTATCGAAAAACATCGAAAACATAATTTCGACCCCTGCAAGATAAGGCCCCTTTCGTCAACTAGCGTCCCTATGATTTCAAATTCGCTTGTATTTAATTTTAGAGCATATGTATCTTACCTTCATGGTTCTTAATTATTTAATACGCTTTTGGCAAAAAAAAAAGGAACTGAAATAGATTTATTTTATGAAATAAACGTAAATAAATTCACTATGTTGTAGTAAAATAGTTTACGTGTTGCTTTTTATTAATGTCATTTTTATTTCCTATGCGGCGTGTTTTTCAACATTACCATTCACAATACTAAACTATTCGCAATACAAGTATCTTGTTACCACATGCTGTAACTCTAACATTCATTACATCTCGCTAGCAAAAGAAAATGAAACTTGTTCAAATTTTCTAAAAAACATTTTTGTTGTTAAAAGTAGATTTAGTTTTTTCATTAACAAATTATTAAAACAAAAGTCACGATTTTTTTTTTTGTTTGACGAGTGTGTTTAAGGTTGTTTTCTCAGCATTTGTCTGGTTGTATACAAAAATGCCTCTGATTGTATTGCTGCTGCTGCTGTTGTTGTGTTGTTTTAAGGTTCAGTGAAGGTGAAAGTAAAAATCATATGCTTGTTCATGTAACGTAATTTATATTATTTATATGTCGATGATGTGTAAAATAAGAGAAACGTGATATCAATGAAAAAGATGAGAAAAAACATAGAAAAGAAGGAAAAAAATTAAACAAATTTTTGTTTTTGCACATTAAATCTAAAAAAATGTAAGTTTGCACTATCATATATGCAAGGACGGGGGTCAATATAAATTAAATTTATTTTCAAATTAAATACTTTTTTAGGTAAAACAAATATATTAAAAGTTTTTCATTGCATGCAAATTGTATGTCATAATTAGTGAATTATGCGTAAATTATTAATAAATAAACAGGAATTCTTATTCTAATGACACTGAAAAATTCCACAAGACATTCCAGTAATAATTATTATAAATGTTTATGAATTAAAAAAGGTCGCCAATATTTACATATTGACAGGAAATACTACTATTGCAAGTTGGGTTTGACTAGAGAGTAAAAAAAAACAGGTGACTTCTTTTCATTTGTGAAAAAAGGTAAATTATTTTTTCTATATATACAACAAAGAATCGAAAAGGCCGTGACCGTTTAATTAAAATCTATTTTGTTTGTTAACAAAAATAAAAAATAAATAATTTAATTTAAAATAAATAATTAACACTCTATTTAGTACTGCTTTCCCTGTTTTTTTTTTTTTTTTATCCGTTCCGTGTAGTAAAATCAGGCAGGGCATTTGGATGGTTAATAATTGCACCGTTAATTCTTAACCTATTTTAGTCGAGTTATAAACCGAAATAGTTTCTGTGGGATAAAGTCGGAGAATGTGGTGAAGACGAGTTCATGTATTTTTTGTCATGGTGATTAGAAGCCAAGCTCTAAAAAGATTTGCAGGGCCGAAGTACCCAACTTTGAAAACACATAGCGCCACCCGTAGCAGGTGGATGATAACCAACGTCAAAACTTAAGCTTAGATACTCCTCTGCTATGCTCATGCCAAATTTTGGATCAATCGGTCTAGCCCTTTAAAAATGGTTGAGTTATTTCCAAAATATTTTGGTTATGCCCCACTGTGCCTGCAAGAAAAAACTTAATGTTTAAATTTTTTTTCAATACAAAAAGCAATGATCTACTATTCTAACATAATTCTCGAATATTTAATACTGTTAGACACAATTATTTATGTAAGAGAAATTTTTTCATAAGAAGTACAGTTTTTTTGATCGAATTTATTTTGTCCTAATGTCAGCCACGCAAAAGCATGCTAGATTCTATTAAGATTAACTAAATAAACTTTTTAAACAATAGTTTCCAACGACAATGAAAAAAATATAACTATTCTTATAATTATTATAAAACTAAGTTGAATGAACTAGATGTCACCTTCTTAAAAGCGTCTAATTGTATAAATTATTTACACAAGTTTATTATTACATCTGTTTCTGACAACATTATAATATAACTATAACTTACAAATCGTAATTGCTCGTTAAGTTTACCTGAAGTATTTTAATTGCACATTTCAAATAAATGGCTTTTTAAAATTCTAAACAGTTTTTATTAGTTTAATTGAATAATTAAAGAAATGCCTTTTTATCAAGCTCAAGTTGGTATGAAATAGTTATTGATTAAACAATTATAGGTCAATTTCTTTTAAATTGAACCTAAGATTTACAGCCTGAGAATACGACACACACCTAATTACGTCATCATTTCGATTTGTGTAAAGCGTTGCCATGTTTTTCATTTGACTTACGTTGTGTAGCGTATATAGGTATCAATATTAGGTCTGCTTTGAAAGTATTCCACATAAATTGTAAGGCTCTTACTTTTATAGTGGATAAGTCCCGGATTACATTATGCAACTTTTGTCTTTGCAATTCTACAGTAGTAGGCTAGAGGGAAGAAAGGAATGAAAAGGGTACACATATGCATGTACTCCTGAAATTCGTTTTGTCCTCTCATTCGTAGTTTTAATTTTGAAGTTTAAAATGTAAACAAATGTATACATCCATACAAAGTTGGATAGTGTAATCCGGGACTAATATTCTAAAATTTATAAAAAATTCTAAATATTATTGTAAAGCTCTGTAAAATGTGTTTAAAATATTTTAATAACATTGTATTTCCACAAAGTAAAAAGACAAATCAAATATAAATTTTATTCAATTGGCGCCTAATGTTGCGCAATAGTTTTTAAAATATCCCAGTTTTAAACCGAAAATTTCAGTGCCGTCAAACCTAAAATTGCGTTTTTTCATTGCTTTTTCTCAACTTTCTCTTGAAAATGAGATATTTTTGCGGAAAAAATGTCCTATATTGGAATCTTGAAGAGGTATCTTCTTAAAAAAATTTTGTTAAAATCTATCCAGTAGTTTTACGTGGTGCAAACACAAATAAAAAGCAGACAAATAGATGTAAATGAGTTATTTTATTATATGTATATAACTGTGTTAATAAAATATCATTATTTTTATAATCTTTCTAAAACAAAAGTTAATTTTTCTACTGTGGTTGATAAGCATCTAAAGTATGTTAGGACTTATAAAAATTTTTGGAAACAAGGAATTTTGTTTGTTATTAGGAATTGCAATATTTTAAAATAAAAATATGTTCGTAAACTTAAAATAAATTTATATTTTCCGGAAGTTTCCCGTTTCTAGAAGAAAAATCATCTTTAAATATGAAAAAGAACTTACTTTTATAACTTCAATTTCTTCATCATCCATTTTGATATTCCTTAATTCTGTTTCTAATGTTGAACAAACATCAATGAAAAAAAGTCGCCAACTCAAAATTTGATCTCCAATTAAGATTGAAAATCGCCATATCTGACAACACTGACCATCGCGCATGTTTGTTCCGTAGCAAGTTCGCGCCTAACCAATTGTTTTTAAGTTCACAAATTTTTGCATAAGTATGCATATTGTATATTTATATAAATATGTGTTTTTTTTTTTTTTTTTTTTGTTAAAATCCATTTTATTATTTTTATTTATTTTTTTTACAATATTTACTATTTCAATTTTGAAAATACATGAAAGTCATTTATTTCAAAATAGCGAATGAAAAATGGTATTCGCGTAGGTTTGACATTTCTGACATTCCAATGCGCGATTTATAAACCTAAACAACTGAAAGTTGTTACTTGTTTTACAAAAACTATTGAGATTCGTAACTTAGAACCTCAAAAATCAAAAATGTTGACGTTTTTGTGCTGAATATGGGTAAATTGTGTTCTGTGAACAAGCGGTAAACAAACTTAGCTATTTCCATATAAAAAAACTTTTACTTTATATTAAAAAATGTAGAAATACTTTGACATTAAACAAAAATATTTTCAAAATAAAATTAAAGTTTGGATGTGGAAGCATATTTTTTGTAAAAAGTTAATGAATTATGTATTTAAATCTCTATAATAAAAATAAACAATGCAAACATTCAAAAATTCACTACATTAATTTCAAATTTTGTTCAATACAACAAGGTTAAAAGTTTAATAAACCTTTAATTTTGTTTTCTCAAAGTATTAATAATTTTTGAAACAGAAAACGAAAAAATATAACATAATTAGTATACAAACATGTATTGAGTATTAAGTGTAGTGTGTACTAAGGAAAATGGTAAACAGAGTTTAGGGTCAAAGTACGCGTAACAAAATCAAATAATTTAAGTGCTTTTGTATGAATTACTTTTCATTTAAGAGAGGGTACATATAACTGGTTACACGTGGCTGGAGGGGCATGAGTGAGTAGATTTTTAGAGTGATTTTATTTATCACTTTTTTGTGAATATCATTTCAATGACTGCAAATGAAAAATAAAAAAATTATGCCTGGCGTGGCGGTGTTTATTTATTTTGGTAAATCAATGTAAAGATAACCCTCATGCAGGACCTGCACATGAGACATTTACTGCATTGTGATTTTTCGTAGAGAAGTACCAGGTACCAAATACCTTGATACCAGGTGAGTGCATTACGTCAACAACTACAACATAACAACAACTTTGACATTGTACTAGCAAATATAAAATAAGGTATTTTTGACAAGACATTAGCAAAATATAATTCCACCTGGTATGAATTTGCCTTAAGATATAATAAAAAAAAACAATGCAATGGATTTCTTCAGAAGAATCTACGTCAAAGAAAGCAGATAGTAAAATCGGCCGTTAAGGTTATAAACAATTTTTTTTTTGTGGAGTGTGAGGATCTTTAAAATTTGAAACCGCCAATTTCAGACTGACAAGGTGTTGAATTACTTGACTTTTTCACAAAATCCCTCTTTATTTTTCAACATAATCTCCTTTAACCTCAATAACTATATTGATTCAGCGTTTTCTACTTTTTTTATTTTATTCAAATAAAAAGATTTCTTAAGACCCTCAAAATAGGTGTTTGTTTCAGTGACGACCTGCAGATTTAAAAACAGGAAATAGGCGCTAAAAGGGATAAATCTGGGGAGTGTGATGGACAGGGTAACAGTTTGTAGCCCAATTCATTAATTTTTACCGTAATGAATTCCTACCTGCATTGGCTTGATTGACGACCTGCAGATTTAAAAACAGGAAATAGGCGCTAAAAGGGATAAATCTGGGGAGTGTGATGAACACGGTAGCAGTTTGTAGCCCAATTCATTAATTTTTACCGTACTGAACTCCTACCTGCATTGGCTTGATTGCGGCGGTCATCGCGCGCTTATCCTTTTTTTATAGCCAACTATTCAAGTTACCCGCTTGCATAAGTGTCTATAGCCTTCTTAGCCACTATTTATAGCATAACGACCTCTTGAGGCGACCTGATTGTTAGAAGAGCGCTGGTACGATCACAACGAAACTTAGTAAAGGTCTCTTTTACCCTTGATATGTATGGTGCAGATATACAAAAATTCCCAGAATTATTAAACTGCCTTCCCATTACACCACAAACAATCCTACAAAGGCAGCCGATATTGAAAGCTTAAAGATTATTAATGGTCACTTTAAAACAAATTGTTGACGATTGGTCCAAAAAAATGAATTTCAACAGTTCAAAGTCGTAAAATTTATAGCATGAATAGTGCTTAGCCACCGAACATTTTTTCAATTTGTTCAGCAAAATAAAGTCTAAATTTTTTTTTCATGTTCACCGTAATAATTAAATTAAAATAAATTTAAGTTACAAATCATATTTTTTCCATAAGCAATTAATTTATATAATTTTTTTATTATTTAATTTAATTGTTGACACTTTTTAACCATATTTAAAAAAAAAAAAAAATCATTGAAAAATTACTTTTCTACATATAAAAGTTTAAACCTAAATGAATAAATACATTGACATTTATATGAATGTAAAATTATTTTGTTTATTTAGCAATATTTTGCTGTTTTTATTTTAAATATTTTTTCATTCATTTAACATTGCACTAAGCTGAAGGTTAAGAACCAATGTACTCGTATTTAGTGTCGAATATTTAATTATTTTTTTCTTTTAATTTTATTGAACAACTAAAAATAAATGCTTTATTTTATTTTGAATGATCTTAATTAATTTGTATTGTTTGTTAAGAAAAAAAATTATTTTACATATACATTCATATGTATGTATGTATTTAACAGTTTGGCGAGTTTTTAATTCAATTCAAAAAATTTCGCAGAAACTTTAATATTTTGCTTCGTCTTCATTAATTTCATACCACTTACATATATGAGACTTAAAGGTTGCTTTTCTGTAAATGTATAAATCTAGCTTTTCTGTTTTTTATTCAAAAATAAACTAATAAAAAATTAGCAGCAATTTTATTATAAATACTTCCTAGACAAATTGTTGTAATTCCATATTTGCTTCTCTAGCGGTACACGGAGTTCTGACTTCATCTATTTTGGCCTTTTAAATGATAATAATCAGCCTTTAACCAATTTGGCCTTATTGTTTCTTTAGTATCAGTTTGTAGAAATTTTTTTCTATCAAGTTCTTCGTCCAAAAGGATTTTGATTCCTTATATGATCAGTGCGGTAAAGCGGCTATTTTGACAGTCCTATATAGCTTTTTTAATAACGACTTATATTATCTGAGAAATTCTTGCCATTGCAAAAGTATTTTCCAAACACAAAATTCTCTATAAAAACTGTAGTTTGACATGTCAAAAGTCGTTTATCTATACATATAATAAAACAGTCACTTATTTCCTGTCTGCCTGTGTTTTTCAATTTGTCTATATTACTTTAAAACTACTAGGTAGATTTTAACAAAATTTTGTAAGGAGGTACCTTAGTATCCTGATTCCAATGTAGGATGTTTTTTTTTTTACAAAAATATCTTATTTCTGTATACTTTAAGCCATCTTTAATTTTTGAAAGTAATATTTTTTAAGCAATGTTGCGCAACAGATGACGCCGTTTTAAAATAATGACTAACTAATTTCTTGTCTGTCTTTTACAGAGCTTTACAATAATTTTTAGAATTTTATATAAATTGTAGAATTGTACCCAGGGATGGGTACCTTTATATAAAGTAAATACTTAAGAGTAATAAAATTTGGTGTGGATTACTTTCAGAGCAAAATCGAACAAAATATTGCCAGGACGCACACAACGTATGTGGGCACAGCTAGTGTTTTATAAATTTGTTTTTAAATTTTATAGGGCAGAACTGAGAACGCTTTAAAACAAATGACAAATACATATACGCCTCAATTAGCTTATATTTAAGTGAGCTGTTGCTACAAAGCAACAATAAAATGCCATGTTGTATTTGTTGTAGAGAACCCAATCTACTTTAGAAGTAGCTGCAAATTTGTTTGTTATTACATTTTAAAAGATAGTTAAACATTTTTTTCTATTTTAAATATTATTTTTTTATTTGTTATTATGATTTTTTTTATAAGTTAAATTAAATTTATAAAACACCGAATTCAAATAACCCTCAATATTTTTATTATTTGTTTGCAAAAAAAAACATTACTAATTAGTCATCAGCATTTCTCAAATTTTATATAAAACTTTTTATTTAACACTAGTATATTTGACAATTGTTTTAGATGCTGATTTAACTGAATTCTCGACTTCAGCCCTACAACAGAAACGTATGAAATCTCAGCTTACTGATGCCATAAAAGACTCTTGCCTGCCTAAAATGTTGTGTGAAATGGCCGCAAAACCGGAGTATTTATTGACGGAAAAGGAAAAAGATCTCATGTATCTTATAAGGTAAATATAGCTAAAACCCAACAACAACGACAAACACATCGATTTAAAGCTTAAAATATACAATTTAGACAAGAGATGTTCGCAATGGTTGTAGATCCTTCTGTCTGCAAAATATGATGATGATTTGCAAAATATTTTGGGTTTTTGCTGACGTGTTTTTTTATAACAAATTTTTATAGAACACATTGTTTTAATTTGCTTTGTACAGGTTTTTGTTTATTAAATGATTTTCTTAAATATGAATCTAAATGTTATTTTTAGATAAAAACAAATGTTATATTTTAATGCTTAAAATTGCTTGGCGTTTAACTAAAGCAAAATACATTTAAAAGTGATTGAAAAGATTCAGGTTTAAAGCTGCGAAATCTTGCCTTAAATAATATAAATAGCAAGAAGTTCTGGAAACAACTAAACTATTATTTCTTCCGCTTTAGCATTGATCAAGAGACTTTTACTCCAAATGTTTTACATTTATTTAGTGTGTTTTCAGTTTTAAATATAAATACAATATTCCTTAAGCCTCATGAAGGAGTTTAATAGTGTTCTGCGATTAAACACCTACAAAGTTTGTTTGCATAAATATTTAAATGCATTAATAAACAGGTTTTTAAAATTTAATTATTTATAATTATTTTTTTTGTTGCAATATATTTTTAATAACATTTTATTGCTGTTTCCATTTCACTGATTTTCTAAACCAAAATGATTACTTTAGTTTTTTTATTTTAATAACCTCGCACTTGACTTGAAGGCAGTTTCAGTTAGAACGCTTTTAGAATACTTAACATGAATTCCAAATACCGTATTGTAAAATAACATTTCAAATAAATAAATTCATAAGTACTTGAACACATGTAAAACTAGAAAATTTTTTCGAATAAAAAAATAGTGGGAACAATTACAAAATATATTCGATAAAATTTTTACAAAATATATTTCGATAAAATTTTTATATAATATATTTGATAAAATTTTTACAAAAACTTTTCGATAAAATTTTTACAAAAATTTTTGTAAAAATTTTTACAAAAAATTTTCGATAAAATTTTTACAAAAAATTTTCGATAAAAGTTTTACAAAAAATTTTCGATAAAATTTTTACAAAAAATTTTCGATAAAATTTTTACAAAAAATTTTCGAAAAAATTTTTACAAAAAATTTTCGATAAAATTTCTACAAAAAATTTTCTATAAAATTTTTACAAAAAATTTTCGATAAAATTTAAAAAAAAATTTTCTATTAAATTTTTACAAAAATTTTCTATTAAATGTTTACAAAAATTTTCTATTAAATTTTTACAAAAAATTTTCGATTAAATTTTTACAAAAAATTTTCTATTAAATTTAAACAAAAAATTTTCTATTAAATTTTTACAAAAAATTTTCGATAAAATTTTAGCAAAAAATTTTCTATTAAATTTTTACAAAAAATTTAAGATAAAATTTTAACAAAAAAATTTCAATTAAATTTTTACAAAAAAATTTCGATAAAATTTTAACAAAAAATTTTCTATTAAATTTTTACACAAAATTTTCTATTAAATTTTTACGAAAAATTTTCTATTAAATTTTTACAAAAAATTTTCGATAAAATTTTTACAAAAAATTTTCGATAAAATTATTACAAAAAAATTTTGAATAAAATTTTTACAAAATTATTTTGAATAAAATTTTTACAAAAAAATTTTGAATAAAATTTTTACAAAAAAATTTCTATAAAATTTTACAATAAATATACTATAAAAGTTTACAATAAATTTACTATAAAATTTTACATTAAATTTACTATAAAATTTCACATTAACAATAACAAAAAATATTCGATAAAATTAAAAAATATTTTCGATAAAAAATTTTCAGTTGAAAATTTTCGATAAAATTTTTACGAAAAATTTTCGATAAAATTTTTACAAAAACTTTTCTATATCTATATCTTTGAAAATTATAAAAGTAAAAACCGAGTGTATATTATTGTGAAATTGCCGCGAAATTAGGTAATTTCTGGCTGAAGTTACGAACAAAATCTAAAGTGTTTATACTGGGTTTTTGACATTTCAGTTACAACACTTTCGCATTAATTTAAAAAATACGCAGATATTAAAAAACACTATAGCATAAATATTCTAAATATTAAATATTTCTGTAACAAAAGTGAACGTTCAAGTTGTAAATGTGTTTATGGTTACAAAAAAAGTAAGTTTTTGTACAAAAACAGCGATCTATCGTAATTTCAAGTTAATTTGGGCGAAATCACAAAATGTCTTAATTTCGTTGCAGCCCATTTGGCTATAAGGCAATATTTAACATCACTATGGTGAAGTGTATATAAGATTTGACATGAGAGAATAAAAAAATATTGAACCATTAGATAAAAGCTTATCTTCACAGAAATTGTATTCGTTTTTTTTTTCATATAGTACTTTTTATATGAAATACTTTTTTTCCTAGTTTCTTTAAAGTACATTTCTTCTAAAAATTTTTGTTTTTTTTTAAATTTTTTTTAAATTTTATTTACTTGTATTCGCAACTGTTCAAGTGATTTTAATTCCATACACCCTTTTCTTATAATTCTGATCTTATAATCGTTTTTATATTGTAGAAAATAATTGCATGACTTTCAAATTTTGTTTAGCAACTTTTATTTTTATTTAAAAATTTATTTAAAGACCAGTTTATAATAAAAAAAAATAAAAAATATGTTTTTTTTTGTTTGTTAAGCAAATAAAGGAAATTAGTTTTTTATTTTCAATTTAATTAAAATACCAAGGTCGCTTTAAATATTTGTGTATGTTGTTTGTATTTTGTTTATTCAATTGTTTATACAAAAATTTAAATAATTTATTTTCCAGATCTTCATCCATGTCGTTGGCAATGAATGGTGCCCCCAGCAAGTGGCATTTTGCAGCACATATGGGTGAACTTTTGCGATATACAGGCGATGAATTGAGTGGACCAATGGGCTGTGCAAATTTATGGCCAAACTGTCCTATTAGTTCTAAGAAATTAATGAAATTATCATACAAAGTGAAGCTTTAAAAACAACTAAAAAAAAGAAAAATGTGATTTTAAGATACAAATTCTAACTAACTAAAGCTAACTATTGCCAATGTCTTGAAAATTAGAGCTTTTTGGATCACTACTACTATTAAGGATTTATAAAACAAATATGTTTATTGAAAAATATACATATGTATATGTATATTATATTTATATATGTATAAAGTATATTGAAGTATACTTTATTTCTTTGCATAAGGGAATTAAAGTTTTATGTGCTATTTCTGCAGTGTAAATAACTCATAAAATTGAGCGGTTTTCTACACGATTTGCTCGCTCGCAGTACAGAAACAGCACTCTAAGCACTCTAATTGTCCTATTTAAATAACGCAGATTGGCATAATTAAACGAGTCTTAATAATTTTTACAAAATTTAATATCTTGTCTTCTAAATCACGCAGTTTTTAAACTTCCTGCAAATTTTTCCAAGTTAATTTTTTACGTATATTTAATTCTATAACTGGCTTTTATATTTATTGTTTTTATGTGTAAATATTTTTAAGCTCCAACTATAGTTTTAATTTTTAGAGATCAAATGAGTTTTAAATGGTTTAATGCCCGTATTAAAATAAAAAATTATTTCAAGTATTACATGATGTAAACTTTTTTTCTTTAATACAGACATAAGACACTAATCATTGTTTTGTTCTGGAAAAACCGTGTATTTTTAATAAGAAACTTGTACACTAGTCTGACATTTTTTCGGTTAGTTTAAGCATAATTTTGTTAAGTTAAAGTTAATGTAAATAAGTAGTTTGACCTTTTTGTTAAAAAAACAAATTTTGTTAAGTAGTTTTGTAAATTTATAATGAAAATGTAAATACAAACAATATAACAATTAAATAAAAAATTAAGTATAAATTTTCTTTTAAATTAAAAACTTTGTGTTTTAAAAGCGAAGAGTTAATATAGAATTATAAAATATTATAAAGAACGTTTTAGTCGTTTCGCTTGATCCAACAAGATTCTTGATTTTAGAAAACTAGTCAAATCAATGGGAGATTTGCATGATCATCACCACATGTCGATTTTTTACAAAAAAGTGAAAATATAAAAATATCGTTTGCGTTATTTATGTGTTATGTATAAAAAGTTAGAATTTTGACTTGTTGTTAAGTAATGTGGCTTGCCGATGTTAAATATTTATTTTATTTATTAATTATTTAATTTAATTTTATTATTTAAATAATATAATTTTTTTTCAAGCAGTCGTCACACTTAAAGAGTGTGACAATCAAAAGTTATATATAAAATGAATATCACAAGTATACACGATTTCGGTCTAGACCAGCTGACAGTGGCTTCTTATGTTTGCTTTGCTAGATCAAACCCAAGTGTTATTGTAGAGTATTTAAGTTATAGAAAGCATTTTAGAGAAGGAAAGTTTAAAATAATTTTGTGGAATGACGCTCATAACTTTAATTTTATTAGTGATGCCACTAAAATAATCTAATTTATTGCCATTTTTTAAGTGATTAAGGAACTAACTGAGATAGGAACATCTTGTGAAGATGTTGAATTTTAGTCTTCGCAAATTGATGATAGATATTAGATAGATATTGATCAGTGTAAAAGGCTATTAGGTTATTTGTGATGATGTGATGATACAGAATTACGACAGAGTGTGGTCTTAACTTGACGGTTGTTTCGCATAGCGATACAACAAGTAGATTTTCAGGGGTATATATACCCCTGGAGAATTGGCATCAGGATGTTAAAAGTCAACAAGGCAATATAATGCACCATCGGAAGGTAATTTGGGATACTGAATAATTTAAAAACGAATGCATGTGATAAATGGGAAGACCACCAAAAACCATAGCACGATACGGAGACAAAATATTATTCAATAATAGTAAGTGATACTGCAAAGAAGCATAAATAGTCCTAGCTTTCCTTAAAATATTAATAACCATGACACGGGAGATGGTTGTCTACCCAGTGGGGCTTTAAGAATCTAGGCAACTTTCTCAATATCTCTGAAACTACTAACCAAATGCAAAGAAAGTATTACCTTTACTTAAAGGTTATTTTAGTAGAGATTTTCGCATTTTTAACTTAGCCAAATAGGGGAAACCGTTTTCAAGTTATGCATAATCTTGTTGTTCCTTTGTTTTAGATATAATCGCAAAGTTTGTGTACAAGTTTAGTTTCTTGTTTCTTGATTAAATCCTTAAATGCAAAAAACGTTATTTGGCATTATATTCTGTAGAGACTGTGTAACTTAAATATGTTTTACAACAAACGACTTCATTTTCCGTAACATCTGTTCATAAACATACGCAAGGTTAATAATCAAGTTATAAACCTAAACTGTATTGTTCTGATCGTTGAATTAGCAACATACACACAAATGCATTTAATAATATTTATCAATACCCTATAAGCAACCCAACAAACTTTTAATACACATTAAAGCTAACTACTTTGCAACCAGTAGTACTAGTCGACTTCCATATTGCTTGTAGGGTTGTTAAATTTCGTTTTTAAAACGTATATTTTTAACATTTTAAATTAAATAAATGCTAATTTTTTAGTTAGACTTTCTAAGTCACAGCTAGACGGAGAACTTGTTAATTAATAATTGTATAGAAACAGGAAAAAATGTAGTTAAATCCACAATACTTGTTCTATTCCACTGTCGTTTTTTATAGGTCAAAAACGTGTTAAACAAATGCAATTTAAATTTATTCATTAAACAGTTCTCTCTAACTTTTTTAAATATTTCTAATACGATTTTTAATTAAGTTGTAGCAAGCACCCAATAGTTTTTTAATTTTTTACATAAATTTACATATAATTAATATATTTTGTTTAGTGCCTGCGTATTAATAAAAAAAACTATTAAGTTACTGACATTTAATAACAGTTAATGCTTGTATGTGTGTTTGTGTGTTAGTAGAATAGTAGTTTTGAAATTGGCTAATCATTAAATTAAATTATTAGCAACTAGAACTTGTACATGTGGATAATAATGACTTCCTATTATTATTTTAATAGTAATTATTAGTTAAAGTAATAATACATACAAAAGACAAATTACTAACTTGGCCAAAATAACTAAAGTGCAGCGATTAAATGTCATTTATTTCATATATTTAAATTGTTATAATTTTTGTGTATAAATTATATTTGTATTTAAAATAATTGAAATAAAAATCCAAAATATAAAAATGTTTTTTTGAAAAAGTTAATAATACATCTGCAATTTATGTTTGTGGGCGCAGAACGCGTGTATGTACACACTACAACAATAAACATAATATTTTAAATTAGAAATTAAATGACATCCCCAAATGTGTTGTAATTTGATGTATACGACCTTATATTTTTCACCATTTATATAGACACTTAAGCACACAGAGTGTGTATTACTATGTCCGAAATAATAAAAAGTATAAAATATAAAAGTTAAGATTGACGTAATACCATTTACAGCAAGTATATAAATTCAAGGGTGTCCAGAGTGTTTAGTAAATCGAACATCGCACTGGATTTTCATGCCAATAACATCAAGAGCACCATTTTCGTTCGAACGTGTGTGCTTAAGAATACAACTTTGGCCGCTATCGAATATTGTTACGAGAACGTGTTTGAGCGTACTATTCTTGTTCTGCCTCTTGGACCCAATCTCTAAAAGGATCGGTCGTGTGCAGTATAAATACGAGTGGCATATTACCCATATTACTTTATAATAAACTAGCTATCCCCAGTGTGCTTCGCTACACCCTTTCACAAAAAATGCAATAAACACTTGGAAGAAACGCACGCTATTCTCACATCGAAAATATTTTAGTTTATATGAAGGTACGACGCCTATTGTTTTCATGCAATTAGATAATAATTAAAGATAATAATTTTTTACTTTTTATCGGAGGTAGCACTTCCACTATCCTAATGCAGTCTATATTTTGCTAGGCAATGCACATTGCATTGTTACTTGTGCAAAGTTTCAAGACTCTACCTATAGTAGTTCTCCAGATACACGATAATAATTTTTCACTTTGTGTAGGAGGTACCATGCCCAGTTCCCCAATCCAGTTTGTATTTTGGTAGACTATGCGCATTATCATAGGGGTTACTCGTGTAAAGCGTTAAGGCTCTATCTATTATAGTTCGCCAGGAACACTATAATAATTTTTCAATTTGTATGAGAGGTACCACGCCCATTATTCCAATTCGACCTATGTTTGGTTTGACTATGAACGTTAATATTCCAAGGTGCTACCTAATTCATTTCTCTAGATACAGGATAAATTTTTTTTTACTTTGTATGGACGTACCACGCTCACTATTCCAATCCAGTCTATCTTTTTCTAAACTATGTATGTTAATATACAGGTTACGGTTGCAAAATTTCAAGGCGCTACGTATTACTGTTGCCAAGCTACACGATGATAAATATATACTTTGTATGGGAGGTACCACGCCATCGTCAAATATTCAAGAAAATAAGTACCCTATTATACTAACCGTATATCTAGCAAGAAACTGTGAAAATTTCAGAATGATCGGTTGATTGGTGTAGGCAGCTATAGCTTTCCTACAAACGAACAAACAAATACATTTTGGGCTTTATATACTTATATAGATTTGCAGTTTATTTGCTGGGGGATAAGCTATAATCCATGCTGATTTCTGTAGTTGTTTTACACAGACCAATAAAAAGCCCTCAGCCACATTAAATAATATAGAAAAAAATGTTTCATAAGTATTAAAACTTCTAAAAACAGAGTAAGAATTATAGTAGAAGTCCTACACAAATAATTAAGGCTTAAACAAAAACACTCACAAATAAACCAAGTTTTCAGTTACTTCCACATCAGGTTAAATGTTTATTAACACTTAATGCATTTTGTTTATTATCAAAACTTCCTAAATTAAACTACAAATATATGAATTGCTGCCTTAAATTATAAAAACTTTAATTTATTTTCTCTTTAGATTGATGTATCGTGGTTGATGTCTAGGTTAAACAAGTTTCTGAATAACGATCTTGACATAAAGCGAAATCTTTTTTTATTTCTTCTTTTCTTGAATTTCTAATTAAATGTGTGTTGAAATTTATTAAGTGCAAAGAAAGAAAAAAAAGTGTTAAACCACTCTAACTAGGAAGTATATTATAACATCATTTCAACTCACTTGTTGCTGCCAGTTTACTTCAATTTTATCACGTAGTCAGACAATACAAGACACCTTTTATAGTTATAGACTCTTTCTATCACAACCACACAATAGAAAAATATGTTTATAAAATATAATCGTATTAAGAAAAACCCCAGCCAACTTAATATATTATGTAACTATGATCAAATACTCACGTACACACTCAGTGTATTTGCAATAATTGTTGGTAAGACTTGGTGGTTAGCAGTGTAGTGTAAGGGCTAGAGTTGCCATTGTTAGAAAAATTTAATAAATTTTGAAGGGTTGCTGTGAAAAATAAACTTGTAGATTTTTCTGTAATTAAGTTTAAAACTAATTTAAATTTTTTGACACGAAGTTTTAGACCTAAAAGCAGCTTTATGTTTTAGCCATGTATACAGTTGCGAGAAAAATGCAACACTGGATTATATGCGTCTGTTTTGAAAGAGGCTTAGTCCATTTATGTTTAGGTTGGAATAATTGGAGGTTTGCTTTTTAACATATTTTAAAATATTGGTAACCAATAATATGAAAGTATAATATTTTTCTGGTGATAAGAAGTAAAATTTAAAATTCCATTTAAAATTTTTGACATGAAAAAAATTATTAACTTGGAAACATGTTTTATGTGACCCTAAAATAAAAAAGTAGTTTATATAATGGTTTATAGTTACATTCAATTTTGTGTTACAAAGAACCATTTAGAAACCAATTATCTAATTCGGAATTATGAGTTAGTAGACATGCAAAAATATATCGAACGCCTGATAACAAATTATTTATTACTGTATGGTGCTGTTTCGACTCGTCTACAATACGAATCAAAGTATTTTTCAATTTTTGAAGCTATATTTTTGTGAAAGTAAATATAATTTCTGAGAAAAAAATGTGTTCGGATTAATGCTGCCAAATGGGAATAATATATAGGAATCACTGTAGAGCTACTCTTATTTAAAGTTTTTGAGTTGTCAGCATTTCATTTTCGTCATGATTAGCCACAAAACGTTTTTCAATTGTTGATCAGTCAACTGGAACATTAGCGGTTGAATAAAACCAGCTCTAAGTATTTCATAGGCAAACATATATAACATAAATATAAATATTCAGCAATGGCAACTCTAATTAACAGTGTGACTAAGCACCATCAAACTCGCTTGTGTAAATTTTTTATTTATAAAAGTTTATTTTTGTTTTGCTTTAAAACATGCATTTGACCGAATAGCGGCGTTTGTATTGCTGCTGCCGCAAGTAATTGCGTGCCGTTGCACCATTGCCTTAGTTTTTGTTTTTTTTTTCTGGTAGCTGGTTTTGGTTTAACGTGGTTTGCCTACTTTTTTTGTTTTGTATTCGTTGGGTGTCTGTTCAATTATGGTGCAACTGCGGGAAACTACTGATTTTTGTGTAAAACCTATTTTTTGGCAGGATTTTTTTACAAACAAAATATTTGTGCCGTTTTCTGTTACTTTTTTTCTGTGTTTGTTAGGAAAAGCTATGAATATAAATTTTTGCAGGCAAAATTTTTAGTCTTTATTGGTTACAAATATGCGGAAATTTTATGCAAAACTGGTTGACTGCAAATTGTTAAAGATACATTTTCAGTTAAGAGTACGATGTGCTGCCAAAGTCACAGAAAGACATGTGGCTCTTGTTTTTTTTGGGTAGGAAGGTGTGTATTATTAAGTAGTTTTATTTTGTACTCTTAAGAGAAGTAATCCCAGTTATCAACAAAATTAGAAATGATTAGATAAAAAAAAACATTTTTTGACAAATTAAAAAAATAAGTGAATTTTTGGTATATTATAATTTTTTGTCTTTTCATAAAACTACTGCTTTTTATTATACACTAGCTAATCCCGATGCGCTTCACTACACCCATCCACAAAAAAATACAATAAAAACTTGGAAGAAAAGTGTGGCCAATCTTATACTCGACATCGTCCGCTATTCTCACGATAAAAATGTTTCAGTTTATATGCAAGCTATGACGCCCACTGTTTCCATTCAATCAGTTTTTTGCTAGACTACGCGTATTAACACGGTAATAGTTTTTTTACTTTGTATGGGAGTTACCGCTATTACTATCCTAATCCAATCAGTGTTTTAAGATTGTACCTTTTTTGGTTCTCTAGGTACATTATAATAATTTTGTATTTTGTATGGAAGGTACTTCTGCAAAGTTTCAAAACTCTATTGCAGATCTCCTGGTAGACGATAATAATTGTTCACTTTGTATGGGAGGTAGCACGCCCACTATTCTGCTAAGCTATGTATATTAATGTGCCTCGATAGACCGATTGGTAGCACGCTAGTCTATCAATCTGGAGGTTGCGGGTTCGATTCCCGCTAAAGACTCTGGGAGTTTTCTACAGACAAGCAAAAAGCTTCGCAGATGTAGTGTTGTCTTAAAAAATAAGCGGGTTATTATCAACCTAATATAGTTTTCTAGCTACTTAAAAAAGTTTGCGTAAAAATATTCGTGGTCAATTTTCTTTCTAAAAACTAAGGATGAGTTATGTTGAAAATTTAAAGAAAAAAATAACCAAATCGATGCAACGATTCTTAAGTGATGCGATTACCAACGAACGACATTTGATTTTATTTATATAGAATGCTACTAATAAAATGTTGTGAGGAGGTACCTTAGTACCTTGGTTCAAATACAGGATACTTTTTTTCGACAAATATCTAATTTCCAAGAGAAAATAGAGAAATAGTATTGAAAGTACGCAATTTTGCCGATTTAAAGGTACCGCAAACTTGACAGCACCTTTAATTTTTGTCAGCCGGATATTTTAAACACTATTAACAGAACTCTACATTAATTTTAGATTTTTATATAAATTTTTGAATTTAATTTAGGGATGGGTACCTCTATATATAGAAAATACTTATGACATAAATGAAGCACTATACAAGTAAGAGTCGTAAGTAAAACCTAACAAAATATTATCAGGACGCCTGCAACGAGGCAGGCACAGCTAGTTTTTATATTTAAATAATTGGAGAATGTTTTGAAATTAGTTTTTTTATATTTAATTTTTTTAAGTGTTTTTTGTTCGATTGTTCTACCTAGGACTTCATCAAAATGTCAACATTTTAAAAATTTGGTTCTTGGTAATATGTACACCATTTCGACATAGATATTAAAAGTCCGAAGTATATTAACTCTTATTGCCAGTAAATTAATATAACTATATTAAATTAAGGCAGCTTTTGTATTGTAACGCCTGTTCTTCAAGTAAAATCAGTTATAAATTTTTAATGCTTTTGAACCCCTTCCAACAATTGATTTTTAATACTAATAAAATAGTTGTTAATAAAAATTATGTTATATTTCAAATGATATGGTCTATTTCTCTTCCAACAAATTATTACCGACTAATGATTATGTTCATACTTCCCTCATATTTCCCTTTCCATATTAGTTGGCAAATTTTAATATGAAATTTATGACAACGCAACCTTAAATATTTGTTAATGCAAAAATACCCTACAAATTTCATAATAATGCCTCTTATAAAGACATATTGTACTTAAGCTAGTTGAATTTTACAAAAAGTTAAAGCTTGTAATAGTTTAAGCCACAATTAAAAACAAAAAATCATTCGTCAATGAATACAGCATTTGAATTTTAATAATTTTCGTTTTGTCTAAAAAAACAAACAAAAAAATTGTAAAAAAATATACATAAATAGTTTTTAAGGTAGGTCCGGTACACAACCATTGATGTTAACTAAAATAAAAAGAAACAACAAAAATACTTTCACTTGTTCGCTCATTTGAATAAAAATACTAAGTTTTTCTATGGTTTGCATGCTCTTATAGCAACAACCAAAGATAGTTTCATGGCTATTAAAGAGTTGCCGTCTTCACACAAATTTTTAGGTTTTATTTTATATAAATTAAACCAATGCTTGATTTATGTTAACTTTAAGCCAAATAACAAAACACTAATAGCTGAGAGATCAAACTTTAGTTTACTGATTTCAGACAAAATTATTTATCTTTCTAGTCTGGTAAATTTAAATTCATCTGATAGTTTAGCAAGGTAATTCATCATATAAACTTTAGAAAGAAAAACAAAATTGTCTATATTTTTCGAATTTAAAAACCACAGTTGGGAGTAGTACACTAAATTCAGAAAAAAAACAAAATTATCTATATTTTTCACATCTAAAAACAACAGCTGAGCAGTACACCAAATGTTAAGTGAGCTAAGCATATCAAGATCATCAAATTTTATTATTTATAAGTAGCTTACTGATAGTAAAATTTTTCACTGCAAATGCAAATTAACTAGTTGTGCCCGCCACTTGGTCAGCTTCCTTACAATATTTTGTTCGATTTAGCTTTAAAAGCAATATACACCAAATATCCTTTCTTTTTTAGTGCTTTAGTTATGGTTTACGTATTTACTTTATATTAAGGGTATCATCTCTACTAAAATATGCCGCTTTAAAGTATACATATCGGTGAATTTGCGCACTTTGACTGCTTTTTCTCCACTTTTTCTTCCAAATAAAGTATTTGAATCAGGATACTAAGGTACCTCAATTCAAAATTTTGTCAAAATCCCTCCAGTAGTTTAAACATGATACGAAAGCAGACAGGCAGAAAATAAGTTATTGTTTTATTATGTGTATAGACTAGCTGCGTCCATACGTATTCGTCCTGACGATATTTTGTTCACTTACAAAGTAATCCACACCAAGTTTTAAGAGTCTTACGTATTTACTTTATGTAAAGGTAACCATCCCTGGATAAAATTCTAAAAATTATTTAAAATTCTATAAATTATTGTAAAGTTCTGTAAGAGACAGACAGGAAATGAGTTTCATTATTTTAAAACAGCGTCATCTGTTGCGCAGCCGGCCTTAAAACATACTTCTTTCAAAAATAAAAGATGCAAGACCTTTAAATGGGTAAAAAAAATCGGTGTACTTTCACTGTGTTTTCTCAACTTTTTCTTGGAAATAAGGTATTTTTGTTGAAAAAAGTATCCTATATTTGAACCAGGATACTAAGGTACCCCCTCACAAAATTTTTTTAAAATCCATCGAGTAGTTTTTACGTGATGCGAAAGCAGCAGAAAGACAGACAGGAAATAAGTTACTGTTTTATTATATGTATAGATTGTACCTTCAAGTACAAATCCACTAACGAAAGTATTCTAAAACCTAAAAAATTATACTTAAACAAGTTGAGCCATCGCCGGAAAAAAATTGATTTCCTCGCTGGCTCTTTTTACCTCTCTTCCAGTCGAGCAATAAACGCATAATTCATCACTAAAGTCGATTACAACCACGATTACTCCAAAAAAATGTTTTTGCAATACTAGATAAGAAGAAAATGTTTCATTAGGATGTGAAAGCAAATTATTTATTCTTAATTCTTTTGTTATTTTAGTGGCATTTCTTGTATTTCGGTTGATATTTAAAATTCATCGCTAACCTCATAATTAATTGTTAAAAGTTTTAAACTATAGCTAGGTATTAGCGAAATCTAAAAATATATTGTACAACTCCCACCTCTGTCGAAAACTAAAACTATTATTTTTACTTTAAAGGCAACCCTATTACGTCTTTGTTATTTTAAAGGCAAATTGAAAAAAGTCTCATTTATCTTACTCTTTGGCGCTCTATAAACACAACTTGATCAAAACAATAATTCGGCCAAGAGAGTTGTGAGACGCGTATAGAAATGACTGGACAGTTAATTTTTACAAAACTATAGCAAAGCCAAATAATTTAAATTTTTTTTTTTTCATTTTAATAATTTGGCGGTTAGCCGCTTAATTTATGCCCGAACATATACATATGTATTTGTTAAGTTTTCTGTTGCTGTTTATGTTTATAGTTTTAGTATTAAATTAAAAAAAAACATGTCGTTTTATTTGTCATCCTCTCCCTGTTTTAATATCAAAAGACTTTTTTGTCTTCATTTTCGTTTGTACACTTAGTTTAGGCCAAGTTTGCAAGTAGTTTTAAACAAAACTTGTAATCAGTTGCAGATATACGTTGCTTAAAAGCGGTAGTAACTAAAGTGGCATAACAATACAAATAAAAAAGAAATATTTAATGAAATTAAATTATAAAAACCAGTTAAAAACATAAATCTGTAATTTAATATTTAAGGAGTAAAATCAAAATGAATCTACATCAACTATTCTGTTTAACAATTATTCCCAGTTTATATGTTTTGTTTGTTTTATTAATCGAATTTGTGGAAAACGGTGCAGCTCAAAATCCAGATCCTTTGTTTGAATTACCTGTCCAACTAGTCGGCTTTCCCGTGATTGTACTGTCTGTACGTCTGTCGCAGTTCGCCAAAAAGTTAGCATATTCTTTAAATCCAAGTAAGTGGTAGCTTAGAAATACATGAGTAATTAAAATTTTTAAGACTTAAGCTTTAAAAATTTTGGTTATCAGGTGATTTTAAATATATAAACATACATATACGAGTACATACAAATCTATTTTCTATATAAATAAAATTAAATTTAGTTCGTTTGTAATCGCATTACATTATTAAGAATGGCTGCACCGATTTGGGCATTTTTCTTAATCTTTATCATAACCCAACTTAGGTTTTTACAAAAAGAAGAAAATGATCACGCCCACTTTTACGGCCACTTTTTAAATAAAACTAGAGAACTATAATAGGTATTTCTTTGAAATTTGGCACCAATAGGTAGAGTCTTGTAACTTTGCACAAGTAACCCTCATACTAATGTGCATAGTCTAAACAAGCACAGACTGGATTGGGACAATAGGCGTGGTGACTCCCATATAATCGGAAAAATTATTATCGTCCACTTAGGCCCATTATTATAACTTGCCTTTAGCTAAAGTTAGGATTTTGTTGGAACGATAAGTAGTTTTTCGTTATAATAATGAGGATAATGCTCATTGATATAACTTGTCTTTATAGTACGTGATAGTTAAAAGTGGTTTTTAGCTTACTTTTAATAACGAAAAACTATTTATCGCCTTAACAAAATCCAAACTTTAGCTAAAGGCAAGTTATAATAATGGGCCTTAGAGAACTACATACAATAGTTAGTCTTGAAACTTCGCACAAGTTATCCTCATACTAGTGTGCATAGTCTAACAAAGCACAGACTGGACGGCGGCTGTGGTACCGCCCACACAAAGTGAATAATTATTATCTTGTTCCTAGTGGAAGTGGTAACTCCTACACAAAGTAAAAAAATATCGTATTAATACGCATAGTCAGATTGCTTGGGAACAGTAGGTGGCGTGCCTTACATATAAACTTAAGTAGTTATGTCCTAAGAATTTTGTGGTTTTTCGAGTTAAAGGTTGGCCATACTTTTCTTCCAAGTGTTTATTGTATTTGTTGTGGATTTAAGTAGCGAAGCGCACCGGGGATAGCTAGTATGTAAATAAAACATTAATTAAATAAATTTAAAATTTATTTTTTACAACAAGTGTTTATTGTTTAATGAATCCAATGTAAATTCGTATATTTTGTTTGTTTTTTAATTAATTTTTTTTTACGAGTCAGTTGAACTTTAAACGCAAAATAATTAAATGGTTTTACTGTCTGCCATAAGAAGCGACTGTTTTAGAAATGAAAACTTTGGTTCAAAATTTTCGTTGTTAAATTAATGCCGATTTATATATGAGTACTAATTAAATCAAATATATTTTTGTATTAAATAATTTTTGTTAATAAATCTATCCCCATATTTCATTTAATTACTTATACAACAGTATTGAGTTCGCTCTTAACCTGATTCTTCTTAACATTCGTGCAACTCTTAACATTCCGAGTTAAACATAAAAACAGCTTTTTAACATTGCACTTGACATTAGGCCTTTTAACCCAATTACTATTATTGCATTTTTACGTTGCCAAAGTACTGAACAATAACAAATAAAACAAAATAGCACAGCAGCCATTGCTCTTGAAAGACTCTTTTCAACATATGCAGTAGAGTATCAAAAGGTCTTTAACTTAAGTCACGGCACGTATGCATTCTTATAGCAGCAACACTACTTGTTAACTTTTTTTTATACGTACGATACATGTTTGATTGGTAAATCAGTACCATAACAATGTATAAAAGAAATACAAAAAATGGGTCAAGGCTGCTACAGAAATTAACGACTTTTTGTTTGGGGAAATACCACTACATACTGGTACCTTTTAAGTACCACAAATAACAAAAAACTTACAAATAAATGCACAAAGATTCATATTTTTACTGCATTTGTTAGTTTAAAAGTATAAAGTATGGAAAGATACAAGTACTAGGCATAACATACTTAAGCATACAATTTCATTTTCATACGAATTCGTAAAGTAAACACACATATTTTTAAAATTAATGAGTTTTTTATTTGTATTTTTTAGTATTCCATTGTATAAAATATTTCTTTTAATTAAACTACACAGAAAAAAATATTTTTACCAATTAAAGGTTTTAATTGCTTTCACATTTAAAGTTAATTAAATAATTAATTGTGTTAATTATTTGCTTAATTATGAATTTTTTTTGTTGTGTTTTAAACAAATATATATTTTAACAAATTAAAAAATTAATTGAATTTTAGTTTAATTAACTTTATTCCTTTTAATTATTTTATTCCTTTTAAATTACAGGTACTTATCGTACTCGCAGTAAACGTGATACCGTCTTATTAGCTCATGATGCTGATATTGCTCAAAAGGAAATTTTACGTGAATTTGGTCCCAGAGCTTGCATTCTAGAAGATCCGTGTCGTCTACATGCATCACGTCCAGGACGTGCTTCACAAACTCATCTAAACTGGCAAAAAATATTTAGGTAAGTCATCGCAAACTTCTTTTCTGTTAAAGTTAATGGTTTAATGACTAATTTCTCATTGATCCCCTTCGAAAGCAATATTTTAAAATATGGTACATGGTAAGAAAAATAGGTATACACATTTGTAAATAATGGGTGGTTTTTTAGGAGCTTTCGGATTTGATTATAAAAAAGACATAAAATTTAGAGAAATGTATAAAATCTTTATTTGAATTAATAGAACGATCAATATAATTCAATGTTAAAAGATGACTGTGGCCGTGGCTACGCCTCAAATAGTTCATACGTTGGGACCTATTTTGGCACACTCTCTCAATATATCGGCCGGTATCTCACGAATAAATTCTTCAATATTGGTTTCCAGTGCGTCAATCGTTGCGGGCTTGTATATATATATATCTTTATCCAACTTTTTCAACCCTCATTCGCCAAAAGTGTTCGTGTGGCTTCAATTCTTGCAGCAGCTGTATTTTAAAAGGTTTTACATACAAGTCCTTCCGCAAAATTTTCCACGTAGTGGCGTAACAGAGGTCGTATTGCTGCGAACGGCGCTGAATTGATAATTCACGATCACCAACAACTCTGGCGGATACAGGATGCGCTTTGGTGGATTAATGTCCATTTCCCACCACCAATATAAATTTGCTGGTGCGAAATTTAGTCACAAGATTTCGAATAGTTGCCCAAACTGACCATAAAATGGAAGAAGTGCATTTTCTTAACCGAAAATGAATAAAAATGATAATAAAACTTAACAATCTGCAAGCGTCATTCGTTTGTAAGTCGATTCATGGTTAAATTGTAGACCAAACTGAACAACATGTCACACGAAAACAGCTGAGCTGCCAAAAACAGTGTTGCTAAAAAATCACCCGATACTAAAAAAGTAAATAATTTAAAATATTATTTTTTAAAAGTCTTTTTCCAAAAAAATCAGCTTTAACAAACATTCGAAAATATACGTTTAAAAATTTTTTTGCACTTAGTGATATAAAATGGTTTTAAAATATTTTCTTGGCCTTTTCCAACTAACGCTTCCTTTAGCATGACTTCACGGTTTACATGTGTAATGAGTTGAGATTTTCGATAGTTTTCCATTCTTTCTTAATATCATTTGCAGGGTACTTGTCTGTTTTTTTTTTTTTTTATTTTTTATAAAATGTCATTGTCAAATGCATTTCATTTGTTATTATTGCTTCAGCTAGAGGTTGCTGCATTGCACGCAGTAGTTGTGGCAGCAGCATGTTGTTGAAATGTTTTTCAATCAATTTTTATTTGAAAAGTGCCAACTCATTTGTGCATAATTTAATGTCTTCTTCACTTGTAAAACTCTCAGATAAAACATGAAAAACTTTGTTCATATATTAATTCACCAAATGTTCTGGAGAAGTTGAGTAAAGTTAAGTGTGTTGTTGCTTTTGTTTGTCAAATTAGTTGGAAAAGATTTAAAGTCATTTTGCTTTTTTCTTATTTTTGCAAATTGAAGAAACTTGTGATTTTATGGGTTTTTATTAATGAGAGGTTCGGAGAGTTGCCAAAGAAAGAAAGGAATGCAATAAGAAGTTGATAATTTTAAGTCTCTGCAATTTCCGACAGATTAAGTAGAAAGATCTTAATCAATTTTAAGTACTTTAGCCAAATTTCTCCTTCATTGGCGATATTGTTGCATACAAATCAAGTCAACACCAACGCAAAACTTTGAATTGCATTACTAAATTCCTCTCAGATGATAAATACTCAGACTTTACTCCCCGTCTTCATTAGCCATCTTCATGTCTTAACAAAAGTCAAACTTCATATAAAAAAACGTTATTTTTAAAACTGTTTTTTTACATGCAGATTGACTTTTGTTAAGACTTGTTAATGACTTATGTAGACCGTGGGTTATATACGTACATATGTACATTTTAACAAAATTAAATTAATAGAATTAAATTAATAAAATTAAAAAAATGATTCATGCATTTAAAACAACTTTTATTAAAATGAAATTATTTTGTTGAAAAAAAAATCTTGTTTTACAACAATCGTTAACAATTAAATGCTTGATTTATTCGCCCAAACAAACGTTAAAATTAATTTACATTATTTCTTTTGGCAACTTTAACTGATTTCCCTTAAATTTATTTTTCATTTACACATGGTCTTTATAATTCCTGATTAACGTTTATTGTTCACAAATGAAAGAAAACAGAAAACTTTTTACGACTGCTCACAGCAGTCATATCATTTAATTCACTATTGCAAAAAAACAGAAAAAATAAAAAAACTATTTTTATTTTTCATAATTTTATGACTCGAAATGACAATATACATAAATTAAAGCGTTAGAAGAAAAATCAATAAAAAAGTTATAGTTGCTAAGGTTTTTAACAACTTTTACAGTTTTGCTTTTGTTCTCAAGACACTGACCTTACGCATCGTAATAAACGTTGTGGCATCAAAGAAAACAAAGAAAGTTTAAGAGCGATAAATTTTATGTAAACATTCGAGTTGTAAATTTAAAAGGTTTTTTTTTGTGAATAATTAAAGTTTTTAACGTTTTAAGAATAAAAAAATAAGATATTTAGTTCAGTAAAACTGAAAACATCAGTAGTCGCCTTAAAAGAGATCCGAATTTCCAATTTAACACCAGCTTGTTTAAATATCTTTAGACTGATTGGTAACGCGCTAGTCTATCAGTCTGGAGTGCTCCTCCAATTTTTCACTGGAGGAGCACTTATTTTAAACTTATTTTAATTTAATTAAGTCAAACTTCCAATACGAAGGTATAAGTTTTCAACACGAAAAAACGAAGAAAAAAGTTTTAATTGAAATTAGGAACAATTAAATTTTTCGTATACCAAAGGTGCTCTACCTTAGGGTAATCTGCCGCCTAACGCCAGAGCACTCTGTCCTGCACCTCTTCATGAAATCTAATAGCATTGTTTTGTCAAAATCCTATCCACAAAATGAAAATTTACTACTACAAATTAGACAATTCTGTAGCATATTTTGATTGATGCTGCGAAAGTTTTTAGATCCGCAAAGAACAAAGAATATATTTAATTACTAGCTATGCCCACACACGTTGTGTACGCTCTGGCAATATTTGGTTCGATTTTGCTTTGAAAGTAATCCACATTAAATTTTAAGACTCCTACTTTCATAGTGGTTCACGTTTATATAAAGGTACTCGTCCCTGGATAAAATTCTAAAATTTATATAAAATTCTAAAAATTATTGTAAAGCTCTGTAAAAGGTGTTTAAAATATACCGCTTTCAAAAATAAAAGGTGCCTAAAAGTATGTATGTCTATTGGAAAATTGCCTACTTTCATAAGATATTTTTGCGAAAAAAGTATCCTGTATTTGAATCGAGATAGTAAGGTACCTCATGACAATATTTTACTAAAATTTTATTATGCGAACACAGACAGACAGGAAAAAAGTTACTGTTTTATTATATGTATAGATACAGATATATTCCTCATATATCTGTATTCCTCATATATCTGGATCTATAAAGACGACAGTGATTAATTACTAGTTTTTGTATAATTTGATTAAAGTTAAAGTCAATGGAATAAAGGGTCCTACCATTTGCTCTTTTAAGCCAGTAGAGCAGAAGTAATAATTATTAATTAGTTAAAATAACAATAAATATAAATCAAAATTTATTTATTATCCGAATTTATTTATTAATGACTTTTACTACACAGGGATATCGCAGTATGACTGAGAGAATTCAATTAAACAGAGTTTTCGATTTCTGATTCAGCTTGTCAACATTAATAACATAAAAGTAATTTTTTATAAACTCTCCTAATACCGATAGATAAAATCAAGCAAAATGCTCAATGTCAAGTCACTAGTATCAAGTCACTATATGTGACGCAAGCTGACTAAAGGGACCTTATCGTGTCAGGATAAAATTTTCAAACCTTATCTTGAGATCAACTATAAAATAGATTTTATTTCATATTCAACATATATAATTTGGCTGTCTTAACAACTGAAAACTTGCACAAATTAGTTATTCAACTTTAACCTCGATTATCTCAAAGCTTTACTTTTGAACTAAAACCTTGAAAACGCCACAACTTTGTCAATTGTTAAACTTTTTACCTGATTTTTTTTCGTCATGTCGATTAACATCTTTTTCTACACCTGGCAATATAAGATCCCTTTTATCGGCTTGTGTTAAATATGTAAATATATATGTATGGTTTAAAATATGTCTTTAGTTTGCGTTAAATTTGTGTTGTAAATTCAATAAATTTACACTTCTATAATTTTTCATATTTTTCATATTTATTATATATTTTTTCTAAATAAATTACGTTCATACTTAATTAAATTTTTGGTCTTCATTTGTTTTGAAAATATCAAAACTTATATTAAATTATAATTTGCTTATTTTATCAGGGACCTAATTTTGACCACTTTCTAATCATATTTTGTTATTATTAAATTCTGTCTCACTCTCTTTACCATTCTTCTATAATTACTTTTGTTGTTTGTTGAAAAACCTTTGTTTTTACAAAAAAATATCAAAAATACTGCTGGACATTTGTCGCATGGCAAATAAAGGAATTGCTGCCAACTACTTTCTGTTTTTCCTACCCACTCATCCTTCTCTCTTTATAATAAATGAAAAATAGAAAAAAAATTAGAACAAAAAACCTTGATAAAATTTTGAAACTTAATAACTAAAATAAACTCTCCAACTCCTGAACTTCTGCTCCTTATCACCCCACTTGGCATAGACATGGAAAAGCAAAACGGTAAAATTTTAAATTGTATGAATGTACTTGACATATGTAAACTTTTCTACTCTATTGTGTTGTTGTTACTTTTATGTACATTAAGTTTAATATTATTGTTGCTATTCATAGTTGTTGTTGTTATTACAATGGAGAGTGTGAAATGTTCTTATTTTTTAGCAACAACAAAAATCTACATATGCAAATATCATCGTATTAGAAACTTTACTTAAAGTTTTTTGTTGTTGTTAAAGTACCAGCTTATTTTAACAATGTGTTGATAATGTTGTTTTTCATGATTGTGTATGTGCATGTGTAAGTGTAAATGGATCCCTTCATTAAAATGTCCCGAAAGCTTTTTCATCAGTACGTATGGCATATATTTTTATAAATATTATGTATACTTTAGGAAATTGGTATGTGATCCTAACACAATGGAACTGCTTGTTCAATTTGGTCAGTTTTAAATCAGTTGTAGGATCATCTTGGTTGTGGATTGGATTAAACCAGGGTATAGAATTTTTCATATTTTTATGTGTGTTGAAATTTCAAAATTTATGATATTTCGCATAAATGAGATTGCTAATATTTTATGTTTTTTTAACAGCCATAACATTAAGACCAAAAACTGCTCTGCCTACGATCACAATTGAATGAGTTCAACTGTTTCTTTTTTTTTAGCACACAAACATAAAGGGTAAAAAACGAAGAACATCGGTATTATTCATATGTAATAAATAATGAATTAGCTCATTCTCATTAATGCTCTCTTCAATACATAAATGTTTATTCTTTTTTTTATTTATGAACGTTTTCATTTATTTCTAAAACACTTTGTTACTTAATACGCCGGCTGAAGTACATTACGAAATATGTGGATATACTATACAAACAAACATACATACATTTATGCGAATGCTTAATGAGAACATTTTTCTACGATCTTTTCGTATATGAAAAATTAACAAAATTGTAAATACTCATATATGAGCACTTGCGTGAGAAATAAAGAATTTTTTCATTTATTTACTTTTGAATAGAAAGGAAAAAAATAAATCATTTCAGTCATAAAAATAAACATAAAATATAGTTCAGTATCTCACACATGTATGAAAAGAAGCAGAAAAAAACTAAAATGTACAACTTTTTGTTATCGATTAGGAAGATGTCTAACCATTTGCTCCATCTAACAATTCTAAACCAGCTGTTATTTAGTCGATCTTATAAATAACAGAATTATCAAACTGTGAGATTAATTTCTTTCATAAAGATTACTTTCTTAGTTTTTTCACAAGTGTTTTCTATGGCTAAATTTACTGAAGATTACGGTTATATTGAATTTTCCAACACTGATATAGTCTTTTTTACTGCTAAACTGGTAAGCAAGATAAGGAGAAATTTTGTTGACTAATTTTTAACTTTGCTTCATTTAGAGTTAACTGGTATTTCTCAAAAGCTGTTGGTAGGTAGTGTTAATTTGATTCGCATATACCTCATAATGTATTTCATAAATCTGTTAAATAATTGTTTTTGTTGCTGCTGCTACTGCTGGTGTTTATGTAAAATTTTTGAAATCAATGTAAGTTTGTTTATTTTTGTTTTGTAAGCATGCATGGTTTTGAATGGATTTCAAATTAAGTTTGTTTTATTTTTTTTTCCTTAAGTGTCAAAATGCATTAGTAAAAATTTTGATATGGAAATAATGAAATAAATACCTTTTGGGTCTTTGAATGCACAAAAGGAAGAAACAAATGTAGAAACACAATGAATGAATTAAATTTGAAAATTACTTTTGTTTAAAACTAAAACAAAGAAATAAAAAATAAATTCTGACAAGAGAAAAAAACGTCTTGCAAATAAAATGAAAATACATTTGATTTAAAATCTACCAACTTATTCACCCGTATATTTTAAAAACAATTTCAAAGCAAATAAATCTGCACCTACTTATTTGCTTACATGATACATAAAAGCTCATTAAAGCTTT
Organism: Phasia obesa; assembly: GCA_949628195.1. Taxonomy (NCBI): domain Eukaryota; kingdom Metazoa; phylum Arthropoda; class Insecta; order Diptera; family Tachinidae; genus Phasia; species Phasia obesa. Next base: position 149,306,686 of record OX451217.1, on the reverse strand, counting down.
GTAAGCAACTATTTGTTAGCTCGTCTTCTTTAAGGCATAATTATAATTATTATTTTTTTTTAATGAAAAAAAAAAATCAAGGTTTTATATCTTCCTGCTGTAATGAATTAAGTTTTAATCTTCTATAAATATATATGTATGTAGATACATATGTATGTACATATGTATATTTTTTTGTTTTAATTTTCCTACTAATCTTCGGTAATAATTTCTCAACTTTCATTTGCACTTGATTTATTAAAAACAATATTACTATTGTAATTTTCTTTTCTTTTTTTAGAGCTTTCTCACATTTTTCTACATTGAAGTAGTCTTTGTTTAACTACTTCAACATTGTTTTATTGTTCTGTTATAATTTTTTTGTTTTATCAAAATAAGTAAAGCAAAAAGATACTCAAATATATTATATAATATGTATGTATGTATAGCATTCTACTACTTTTTTACTACTTATGAGATATTATTGTTTTTAATCCGCTTTTATATTTTTATATTTCAGTTTCTATAAATTTTTTATAAGTATACAATGCAATTTTTACTACTTACTTTGTCTTCGTTCTTTTTTTTTTGCTGTATGCATTTAAACATTGGCTTTATTTTAATATTGTATATAAACTTATACTTGTATTTTTATACATTTGTATGATTTTATTCTGTATCACTTTTCTCATTTATGTTGATTTTTTTTTCAGCAACTACAAAGTGCAATCAACCGGTATGAAACAATGGTATTTGCTGTCTTTATTCATTGGTGATGCTGTGCGTGATGTACCCCTGTGCCATTTGTTGGCTAAGAGAATGCCATGTCCAGGCGCTGGTCCCCTGCCACCTCCACAGCCACGTTAAGTATACGTTATGCATGAACATTAACAGTTAAATGCAGAAGTAGTGTTCAGAAAGTAAAGTAGTCCACCTCTACTTACTACCTCCTAGTAATGTATACTTTTTTATAACCAGTGCTAAATTGTACCCTTTTTTATTTATATATAGTATAGTATAGTGTTTTCTTCAGTTTTTTTTTTCGTTTTATTTGTTTTAACCATTTCAATTTTCATTTTTTGTTGAATGAGAAGAAAAAAATGTTGCAGTAAAAAAATCTTATAAAAATTACATGTAAACCTTACCATTTGCAAACAAAGACTGACTGACAATGTTTTAAAGATTTCTTTTTTTACTGCTGAGCACCAGGGCTTAATCTTGAAAATTAAAAAATAAATAAATATAGTGCGTGTGAAGGTAAAAAGAAGTTGCCGTTTTTACAAAAAATAAAAATTTTAAAATAAAAAAATACTTCCCACATTTCTGAAGCTACAAGGAAAAGCTGCTTATGTATTTTTGAAATAGACCACTTTAAGACTTTGTAGTTGTTTCTTATTAAATAAAGGTTTTTGTTTTCTGTCGGGACTTTATGAATTAAGAAATGTGTCGTTCTACATTCTCAAAAATACCATATTCAAATAAATGAGTTATTCGCGATAACAAAACTTAAGAGCTTAAGGCGATTTAATCAATTATGCCCTTTTGCCACAGATTTATAAAAACGCAACTTAAAAAAAAAATCAAGATAAATCAATGTCGTTGCTGTTGTTGTGTTACAGCTGCAAGTATTTTTTTTAAATTAGAATACCTGCAGAAAATTTTTAATGAATCAGGACTCAACAAGAGCTCAAGGCTTAACAAGAGCGCAAGGCGTAACACTGTCCAGTTCCTAGTTTTGCATAAACCTAAATAAGAGCGCAACGCTCTGTGATAAGCTGTAATGTTAACTTATTTTGTTTAATAAAATCGAATGAATTTAAATGCACAATAAAGATAAAATCGCTAGATAAAGCGAAAAGTAGCTAAAGTGTCATCACTCTTACAAAAAAAAAAAAAAAACAACAACTGACTAACCTAAACAAGGGCATAAGGCGTAACGACGTTCAGCGCCTATCTTTGAACAAACCTAAATAAGAGCGCAACGTTTTGTAAGAAACAGTAATGTTAACATATTTTGTTAAGTAAATTCCAATAAATTTAATTGCAAAAGGAAGATAAAATCGCTAGATAAAATAGAAAATAGCTAAAATGGCAGAACTCTTACACAAAAAAAACAATAACATTTTGTTTGCACCCAACTTCACTACCTAACGCCCTATCAAAATTGGATTTTCCAATTGCAAAGCGTTGACGCCACGCTATTTAGGTTTGCTTCATACATTTTGTATGTACATGAAAATTTTTGACAGTTATTTTACGCCTTACGCCCTTGTTTAGGTTGAGCAGTAACGCTGTCAAAATTTGATTTGCAATTACAAAAAAATTTTTTAATTAATAAATTTTTAACAAAAATTAAAAAAAAAATAATATCTATTTTAAAAAATTGAAAATATTGTTTCGACAACACTGTTTTACAGACGTTGGAAAAGTGTGAGTTTGACAACCACAAGAGATGTAACATTTTTTCTTTCATTTAAATATTCTTCCTCAACTGTTTTCTGTGCGAAGTTACTGCGGTTGTTGGTGCTTGGTTATACAAGCATATATTGCGGACTATAATATAAAGTGGAATGTAAATAATTATGTTGCATATATTAAATAAATGTTATTGACATGCGGTGTATGTGGTGCGTGTAGTACAGTGTAAAAACATCAAAATTTTGTTTATAAAAAAACAGAAATATTTCAGAGTAACTTTAATTTGTTTTTCATATAAAATAAATTAATGAACATTTCTATTTCGAGTAAATCGAATCAACTGAGGCAACATTAAATTTCATTTTTATTTATAAATTTTACTTTTTTTATCAAACAATGAATGACCACTTTTTCATTGTTCTAAAGTCATTGTAGTTGCTTTTTCTGTTAACATTTTTTATCGTTTGAGTCTGAATATGTACATACATACAGACGTGTATATGTGTGTAGGTTTAGTGTGGGATGTTTTTGTTAATACAGTTACAAACGATTTCATTTTGTCAGCAATCAAAATGACGAAAAAACTGAAAAATTTTTCATTAAATTGAAAAAGTGTAAGCAAAATGAAAGAAACAAAAAATAACAATTGCAGCAAATCTTTGGGTATAAATTCCAACAAATTGTTGACAATATGTATTAAATGAAATACAAGCAACATGTAAGCGCCTTACCAAACACAAAAAAAAAAAACATTATAACTTTGGAATCACTGATACTACTACAAATGTGTAAACACATGGACACACTTAATGCATGCACTACAGACAGATATATAATCGAAGTTTTCTTTTTATGTATGTAGATCAAAAAAGTATACTATTTTTTTCTTCTTTATTTTTTTTTATTTTTCAATATGAGAAAACATCATTTACAGCGTTACCTCTTACAACCAACAATCACTGACGTGTGCTTACAAAATACATACATACATATGTACACTGGTTGGTATGTGGCAAACAATATTACTGTGCGGCGCATCATCATACTAAATTTACTGTATATGCAACACAATTTAATTTTGTACTTTTATCAAGGGAATTTGTTCTTGTTTCTTTATTATTTGTTTGCCATGTTCTTTTTTTTTGTTTGTTCATTGCATTTTTGCACATTTAATACCATCATGGTTTAACTTGTTGATTTTTGCTTTAAATGTTTTTATCCGTTACAAATTTTTTTTTTTTTTAAGAAATTACTGCAATATTTTTGGTCTTCTCATTTGGAATTGCTACTGTCATTTCATCTATTTTTTAATCAATTTGTTTTTGCTTTTTCCAGTCATGTATTAAATTATTTATTTTGTTCTGTTATATGTAGTTTTTAACTGTAGTTAGTAAGTAAACGTTGTTATTATTATAATAAATGTGTAAAATATTATAAAAAATATTATGTATAAAAATAAAAGTATGTTGTTTAATTTGTAGTTTGCGGACTAAAGTAGACTTTAGTTTTTTAATGCATATTATTGTAGCAAAGTTGTAACGTTATAGGGTATAATTTAAGGCTTTAACTTTTTGTATACCAGATGTGCCAGTCAAAATTTATTTAAAATTGTTTTATCAATTTTATCAGAGATCTCAAATAGTTATTATTTTATAAATATTAACAAAAAATTATAATGAAGGAGAAATGTTACACGAGGACTACCTTTGCCTGCATTAATTTTTATTTGTTTGAGTATTATTATTAAAATTTTATTTAAAAATTATTTTCTAGTTTTATTTTTTGTTTACAAAAGTTATTTTTCGAGTTTTTGTTTGCTTTGAAAATAATAGTTATTTTTTATGTTTTATTTTATTTTGGAAAATAATAGTTGTTTCTTAAGTTTTATTTTTTGATTAAAATATAAGAGTTATATTTTAATTTTTAATTTTGGCTAAGAAAATAATAGTTTTTTTGAGTTTTATTATTTTGCTTAAAAAATAAAATCTATTTATCCAAATGTATATAGATTTGCGCAATTTTTGTATAAAATTTATGCAACACATGTTACTGCAAAAAGAGAATTCTACGCCTAGAACCCATATTAAATGATTTATTTTCTAAGCAAAAAATAAAACAATAAAGGTCAACCAAAAGCCGAATGCATTTCAAAAAGCGGTGTCTTAGCAAATGTAACCGTCGAAAGCAAAAACTAACTTAAAATTTAGCATTATTTTTGTACAAACTTACTGCTTTAATATTTTAATCTCTCCCCGGGGCACTAATTATTATTGCAATCTGCCGTTTTATTCCTTTGTCGCAATGCTTTTAGGCAATATGAGGGAAACAGGCTCCGTCGTTCCTAGAACCTGTATCTGAAAGAACAATACTTGTATTGTACGATGAGGATTATCAATTTTAAAATGAACAATTTCAAATTAAATAAAAAACCAGTTTAGTTAATGAAGTTTAACCGATATTAACCGAACACTTCGGTGGCAGCTAACTGCTTCCAATTTATACGGCGACGGCTAATAGCCGATTATTAGCCGATCGGAATCGCGCTCTAGTTACGACCACCGAATTTTATACATTTTTCTGCGAACATCATACCTACGTATTTTTTTTTTTTAAATATATTTAATAAATGTAGAAACATAGACGTAGATATGTATATAGGTCTGGGATATTATTTTGGTCCCGTTGTGACGTTATTTTGATTTTACTTTAATAAGAAATCTGATTAAAAAGATTGTGGTAAACAAAACGAACCTTTAAAAAAATAGGCATTTGAGAAGAAAACAAACTTAGAATCAGTGGTCAAATTTTTAGTAGATGTGTATAAAAATAGCAAGGTGCCAAAAAGCAACGCTCTTAAAGTAAAAGAAATTACTATTATATTTTTTATATTGATTAATTAAACATAAAATTAAGTCCATAAATTCAAATAACTTTCTTTTAATACTTAAAGAAAATCTCTTCCATTTGATCATAACATATTTATCTAAAAAATTATAAATTTTTTTATTTAGGCAGCTCATTTGCTTTCGCAATAATCATTTTTTTTATGGTGGTATTACCACGGAGTTGAAATAATAGCATAGACCAGTACCCCCATTACGCCATATGAACACTGCACATTATACAATACGAGTGCGATGACCAATCGGACGTAATACCGCACCATGTACAATACAAGCGCTAATGAGTAGCAATTAATAGAACATGGAAAGCCTGTACCCATGCTCCAAACTTTTGTTTAGGGGTTTGAAGACCATCTAAAACACATACTTACCAAACGTCCACTATCCCTGCAAGCATTAGTCCAAACCACAGCCAAAACGCGTACCCCGAAGGGACTTCATCAACAACCAGTCACTGAGATTAGCGGCTCTTGTAGTACCTGTTGTACCAGTCGTTTGGACACAGGTTGGACCTCGATAGATTATCATTAAACTGACTTGTTCTTCCAGATTACTGTTCCAGGAACCCCACGATCTGATGCCCCGGAAGCTTTACGGCAAGCATTATAAAGACTAGGTACAATAACGTTTAATACCCCCGGGGAAAGCTATAGCTGTGATATGTATATAATCCACAAGAATTTGTAAACTGTTGTCTATAATGCTCAACAACTTTTTACCAGCCGGCTATTACTGGTTTACATATTACTGGTTAATTTTTTTTTTTTCAATGAAAAAAAATGTGATTTAAATCGTCATTTTTTGTTAATGAATAAAGACGTACTGGCAACCTTAGTTGCGAAAAGTTAAAGATTTATAACAATTAGTTTAGCATACCGTTAGGAGTTATTTTAAAATTTTCTTTTTTTAATAACTAAACTAAGTGGTATTAATTATTGTAAAATGTGTATGTGTATGTATTTAATAACTTAGTGCGTGCTTTTCATACATATTTATTTACATTTGTATCTTAAATTTTACTTAAATTAAATATTCTTTAGCAAATTCACTTTGTTTTTATTGTATTTCATTAAAACTATAAATATACTTTCCTGCCGTCTGGCGTTATATAATACTCTGTTATACCTTTTGAGTTCGTCACATATATATTTTTTTCATCTGATTTCTTAGTAGTGGCTACGGATATATAAGGACGTGTTGTAGTATAAAGGGAAGAATGATATCGATTATAATTCGTTTCTCTATTCGAGGTATAACGTTGAGGATTAACAAACTTATTGCTGTCGCCATTAAAAGTGGTGGATGTAGAAGTGATCGCCGAAGGATATTTTTGCGGCTTATGATAAGAACTCTGCTTTAAAACATTATAATTGTGTTTATGACTGCTGTAATCGTTGCTTAAGTAAATTGAATTGGAAGCAGTGTAATCGTTTTCAGGTGGTGAGGGTGTTGGCAAAAAATGATTACTATTGCTGTTAATGTTAGCGGGTGAAGTTGAAATATAAATATTATTGTTTACAGCCGTATTAGAACTTAAGCTATTTTGTGACTGTACTGAACTTAAAAGTGTGTTGTACACATTCCCTGGAAAGTTTGTGGGAAATTCAGTGTAGTGTAAAGGTCTTGGAGTGTTGGTTAAAAAATATGTATCCGTTTTTTGAGCTGTTTCAGCTGCTTCTTCTAATTGCTCTTGTTGTAGATACTCTTGTAAATTAGAAGCAGCATAGTATGGATGATTTAATATTTTTCCCCCTCTTTCGGGAAAAACAAGTTTCGTCTTTGGAGCTTTCGAGGATTTTAAATACTGTGAATATAAGTTTTGTTCCTGTTTACCATTCTCCTCTATCTCATAGTTATCTATGAATTTTATTTGTCGCTTTTCCTTTTGAAAGTTATCATAAGAATTCTCCACATAGTTGCTAAACTGATGACCATAGTTTTGTTTATCGGTGCTTAAGTCATCATTAAGAGTTTTGCCTTGCCTTATGTTTTGATATGAAGCGCCAACATACTCTCGTTGATCAGTGGCTGTGGGAAATTTTAATCTTCTCTCTTTGTTAAAATCATTAAACTGCTTAATAATTTTCATTAATTCTCCTTCTTTTTCATTTTCGTCTGAGGTTTCCTTTTTTATAACCGGAAAAAAATGAATACGTTTTTCTCCAACGGCAATTTTTTGCAATATTCTACTTTCACTATCATCCAAGTAGTCCTGCTGCTCATCCTTAAAACCTACACCTTGTTGTGTATCTTCGTCGTCCTCTTCATCATGAAAATCTTCTTCACTGTCTTGTTGTTTAACCTCATCGTAATCATCGTAATTATCTTTGAATTTTAATACATCACTTTGACTTTCTCTGCTATCATCTTGAAATTTTATTGCATCCCTATCATTTTCCTCATTTTCGCCCTCAAATTTAATTTTATCGTCCAGGAACCTTTTTGTTCTTCTTTTAAATCCTCTTTGGTATTCCAGTGTAGCACCACCCATATAATCAGACAATAGTTGAGTAAAGAAATTTCCTATGCCACTAGCGATATCTGCTGAAGGCGCCTGAGGTTTAAGTGTTGGTCTGGGTGTTGTGGTGGTGGCTTGTGGTGAGCCAGCTAAAGCTGCTAAAATACTAAATAATGATGTGGGACGTTGTTGTGTGGAATCCTGATTTACAGTTTGGTGTTGATCTTCTGGCTCGCTAAAGAACTTGAAGAAACCACCACGATGATTGTTAAGATAATAAATTATTTCGTACTGTGAAAGAGACAGATTATTTAAATTATTCTATTTGCTGCTTTTCATAAAAATGTAACTCACCTCATTTTTGGGACATTTCACATAGGTTTCATGACAACTCTTCTCTCCACCACTTAAACCCAACAGAGCAGCTCTACCAAATATAAGAGCAGACGAGGCCGCAGGGAAACCAGCTAGAAAACTAAAAAAATATTAACATTAGAGTTACTTGTATTTAAAATGTTGTAACTTTATTTAATTGAAATTATCTTATTTTACTTAAATTTACAATAAGCATTAAGTTTAATTGCTTGTTCCAGAATTGCTTGTAAGAATTTCAGGAATTTTCAATTTCACTTTAAGGTAAACATAATAATTGTTGTCCAGTTTTAATTGTAATTAAACTGAAAGATGAACCAACTTCTAGCAATAAATATTTGTGATATTTTATGGATACATATACATAAACGCACCTACACATACACTACACATTCACTTGCTCAATGAACTTACTTGGTAATGGCGGGTGAAGTAATGAATGCGGGCAGTTGACCACGTTGTGTTTGGGCAGCAATCATTTGGCACAAAACTTTTGGCACACATTGCAAATCGTCATTGCGTGCTATATTTTCCAATGCCTTAATGAGTTGGGAGTTTATGGGTCTTCTGTTGTTAGCAGAAAACGATGATGTTGATTGTTGTTGTGAGGTTGCAGCACCAGTCAGGGCACCTATTAGGCTGCCTAATGGACCATTAGTGTTAGAAACTCCACTCCCGCCACCAATACCATTTAAAAGTAGTGAAGTAAATTGTGGTGCATATTGGGCCAATGTTGCCAAACCACTTTGCTGCTGCTGTTGTGAAGACGGTGGCGGTATATATGGCCCCTGATATGGATACTGGGTCGGTGGTTTGGGGTTAGGATAATGAAACTGTTGTGATGGTGGTGATACCAGTTGGGTTTGGGGTGGTATTTCACCTATTTGATAGTTGTAGTAATTATTGTAAGACGGTCTGCCAGGAGGTGGGCGTGCCGCCTCATATTGAGGATAAGAAGTTTGTGCAAAGTTAAAAGAAGGAGGTCTTGCATAAAGTGATGGTGAAGACTGTGGTCTAGAAACATATTCAAAAGAAGGTGGCTTGTTTTCATATTGATGGTGAACTTGTGGCTGTTGTTGTTGTTGTTGTTGCAAAAATGAGGGTGGTGGCACTTCTGTATGGTAATAGTCGCTTGTTTGTTGTTTATTCAGCAAATAATTATCAATACTGTTTGCATAATTAGGCAACATGGATTGTGGTGATGATTGTAAATAATGCTGTTGCGGCCGTTGTTTACCAAATATTGTTGAATGTGTTTGCAAGGTTGGCCTAAGATCTAGTCTAGCAGGTGGGGTTGTTCTTGGAGATGGTGTGGTTCTAGTGGTTGGGGACTTAGACGGCACTGGAGTTGGCAAAAAGTTCGAAGTTTGTTGTTGAGAATAACTTGGTGGCGGATAATCATGCGAATCATATGAAATTTTATTTACTTTCGATGTTTCTTCAATTTTCTTGTCAGTCACTGAATTGGGATGATTATAACTTGGTTTCTCATCATACACAAAACCAGGACGTTTAAGATACACATCCTTATCTGCCGATAAGCTCATAAAAGGTCTAAAAGGATTGGTGTCTTGCTGCTGATGTGGCTGTTGTTGCTGTTGATGTGCACCTACTATCATGCTTGATTGAACTAAATATTCCTGATTATCATCATGTTGAAGCTGATGATGTGAATTTTGTTGCTTGTATGCATTATTGTTATAATTGTTATGATTGTATGTTGTTGGTATTGTTAAATCCTTAACATCGGTATCCGTTGCTGTAGAATGGTAATTCTCATTTGTGAATGGATCCCTGTAGGTATAAATAGGCTTGTCTGTTAAATATTGTGGTATTTGCTGTTGCTCATTAGGAAATGAAAATTGTTTTTTTCCAGCCTCTCCATATGTTACGGCAGCAACAATCGTATAACGTCTATTAACATTTTGTGTTTCTTGTTTTTGTTCCATATTGTTATTATTGTTATTATTGCTATTGTTGTTGTGAACGACTACATTATTATTGGTAGAATGTTGAGTTTGTTGTGTGTAGGTGGACTTAAATTGCTGTGGTATGGCAGCATCTGCTGGTGTAAAATCGATTACTTGCGATGGCCGAAAATTCAAAATCGTTCGTTGTTTATTATTAGTTATTGGGCTAAATAGAGATATGCATGAAATGTAAAATATTTAAAAATATTAAATTTAATAGAAATTATTTGTTGATTAATTAAAAGTAATTACGGAAGTTCTGTCCATAACATTCATAGAAATAAAATATTATGAACAATTATGCTGTAATCTCTTTTAACCAAAATGTAATTTATGTATGTAAATTTGTCAGAGATATATGTCTAAATTTACAAAAAATAAACGTTTTTTCCTTAATAACCATTTTTTGTGTTTTGTGACTTAAAACTAAAACTACTTAATTCTCATTTGATCAAGACAATTTTTAAATATAATAAGGGAATAAGATTATGGTTAAGGTATTCTTATTTACTAACGGGATAGATTGCCTCTACGCTAAATTTCATTGAATTTTTATTTTAATATATAACTGGGAATAAAGAACATAAATTCAATTAAAATAAAAGTAGGAATTAATTTGCTGGTGTGAATGACACGACAGTTTCATATAAGTAAAATATTTTCAAAGGTTGTGAACTGACTAAAGAATATTTTATTATTTTGCTTATTTTTATTTTTGATAATTATTAATGCAGTTAATTTTTGTCTGAGCATTAATTTTATTGTGTTCATCTTTAGTTCTCTTCCACGCACTCACCTTTCATAATTGGAATTTTCAATTGTTGTTTGTTGCTGCTGCTGCAACAGCAACATATTGTTACCCTCATTACGTATGCCAGCCACGTACGCGAAAAATGATATAATTAGTATTGCAATTTGTTGTCGCTTACATTTTGTTGTTGCCAGCAAACGAAACATTGTGACATTTGTGTGATGACAACGATTACCGGGGCAACTATAACCAAGAGAAAAAAAATCGAGAAAGAAAACATATAAAAATAGAAGAAAATAAACAATAGAAAATTATATTAAAAAATAAGAACTCAAACCAAACATAAATGAATACAAAATATAACTGACAATCTAAATGGGGATAAAAAAAAGCGTTAATAAACATAGAATGGCAAGTTTACGAGGGTTATTATTAAAGTTTAAAGTACAATTCGCAGTTCCTAAAATTAAACACAACTGTATAGCAAGTGTTTAATGTTGAGTTATAGTATTTCCCCACAGTATTTTTTTAAATCTTTACAGACTCCTTATATTTTATATTTTGGGTTAAAAGATATTAATTTTAAATATTTTTTTAATTTTTTACTGTAGTGTTCGCCAATTGATAGTTTATGCAAGAAAATCAAATTTATAAACAACAAGATAAATTGAAAAAATTATATAAATTTAATTTTATTTGAACTGTTTTTAAATTAATTAATATTTCTTTTCTTTGTTTAGTTTGTATAAATAGAAAAATTATTATAATTGAAACAACCTCGTAGATAGATACGAAGAATGCTGACGACGGATATAGCGATCTAGAAAATGCATTACATTCCGCGCCTTATCTCTTTATAATAAAGAACTTAAGCTAGAATAAATATTAATTCATTTGAATTCAAATAAAATTATATTTTCAGATTTCTTCTGCAAATTTACTTTAAATTGAAAATAAAGCTTGAAGAATATAGATATATAAAATTTACTTTGATATGAATCAACCACAAAGTTGTACACAAAAACACATACCAAGTAATTGTCACACAACCTTCGTATAAATTTGTTCTTGAACCTCAAATAACCAATTCTTGTTGTACGTATGCACTTGTGAGAATAAAGAAACATAATTTTAGCAAATGTCACACGTTTAATAAGACGACAAAGAATACATTTTTTAACTCAAATTCTACTTTTTTAATCTTTTTGACGCGTCAGCATAGCAATTCATAAACGAAAGCTACTGTAGCATATTATTTTAGTTATTATCCTTAAGTATTGCAGATATAGAATACAAAGTACAGCAGATCATCACGTTAAATATTATTTTCTTAACAAAAACATGAACCAGGAATAAAAAGTGTTTGAATTTTAACTTAACAACAGTTGGTATTAGAAATACAATCCTTGAGGGTAAATATTTTATTTCATTTTCTTTTCCATTTTGCAAATAAGAATTATTCTTTTTTCATAATTTCTTATTGCAGCCTGGAAAATTTATAGCAAGTCATTATGCAAAGTCACATTTGCAAAATTCATATAAATTAAAATTAAACTAAAAAAAAATGTTGAAACAGAAACAGCATAAAATTCTTAACTCAATCATATTTAGACTCACACAACTACAGACTTTTTCGCATAAAATCAAGTGTAAGTGGAAATACACTACTAAAATTATTTTAAAAAAACCTGCTTCTTTAACTCGATTATTATTAAACTTTCTAGATATTTCTTTAAGTGCAATTTTATTTAAAATTTTCAGTTATAAAATTTGAAAAGTTTTGCAGTTGCTGCTGCCTGCATACAACATAAAATGAACAATTTCTTTGCATTTTAATTTTAGTCATTTGTACCTTTTGCATTTGAGAAGACTTTAATTAAAACTAACACGTTTTGTTGCACAAATTACCAAATTAGAAAAGGAAGTTTTTGTTTTGTTTTTGAAATTTCTACCCTTTTTAGTTTTATATTTATTTATGTAACCAATTAGAAATAAGGATAAAAAACTTAACCATACGCATTGCAGCTAATTTTCATTTTTGTTAAAACATAACGTTCAAATGCATTTTCTTGAATTGTTGAAACACTGGTTGAAAGTGCCCTGCTTTCACATATCTATCGATTGTAAGAGCAGCAGCAGGTGTTCGAGCCACAAAAAAATATATTCAAATATTTAGTTGTTGTGCAGCATGTAACAAACCTTTCAACCTTTTTGACAGCACTTGTGGATTTGCTTCATTTCTTGTTTATTTTGTGTATTTGTTGAGCAGTATCACACATTTTAGGTTTTGTTTGGTTTGAATGTTGCTTTACATTTGGAAGGATAGTTTACTGCCAATTTTTACTATTTAAAGGGAAGGACGTCTCTATTTAAAGTAAACAAGTTCTCACTTATTTTAATTTGCTTTAATCAGTACTGGGCTTACTCTAAACTTAGACAGGAAGCTAAGGACTCAGGTACAATTCACCAATAAGTTCAACATAGAGAATTTTGAACTTCCAAAATTAGTTCGTTAAGATTGTAACTAGGCACAAGACCTGGAAGTTTACTTGAGGAAAGGCTTAAAAAAGGTTTTAAACGCCACCTAATCGTGCTGATATTAGAAGAGGGGGTAGAAGAAAATGAGAATAGAGAAACATATTAAACTTCTTGCAAAGGGCAAGAAATGTGCGTCTGTTGACATCACAGGTGTTATAAGGATACGTCTTAGGGATACAACTTGCGCTCATTGAGGTTTTCATAGCAAAAATAGCTCCAATAAGTTTCTGAAGACTTAAAGCGTCCGTATTAGTGAGGATCAACAGATGAGGTAACATTGATGTTGGTTAAAGGACACATAGGCACAGCTAGGTATGAAGCAGCAGATGAACTAGCAGAAAGGAGATCTTCTGTGTATATCTGTGCTGAACTGAACTCACTAAACCTGAAAAGGTGGAGGGAGGCTACTACATGTAGACAGGCTCGAATGGTGCTCAAAGAGCCCTTTGACAGCAAGGTGCAAGATATAATAGAGGTTACTTAAGCTGGATAACTGCATTAGTGACAGGTCATGGAAACTTCAAGATGCAAAATGAAGAAGATGGTACTTTCGGACTATGCCTGGAAAACGCTGAGATGGTAGCGCAAATTATGTGTGAATGTCCAGCATTGGCTAGCATGACACTTAAGACCACTGGTAGCAGCTTTTTAACTGTGGATGGCATGGGGGAACAAAGTATTGCACAAATACTAGCAATCAATAGAGATTCCGTGATGATAAAAAAGGCTTACAGTTTACAGTCGACGGTCAGCAATCACTAAAGTCAAGATTAAAAACTGGTTGTAGGTTGTTATAAATTACAATTCGTATGCCAATAATCATTATGGACATAAAAGTGGCCGAAAAGGGACTCCATTACGAAGTGGTCTGCTTCTATATTCCCCCTAGATTAATGTATATGGTAATATATGATAATACCGGGACTACAAGGTTACTGACATAATTTTGTACAGAAAAACACCAATATAATTAAAAAAAAATAGCCAAATCCATCAAAGTAAATTTCGAAGTTCGACAAGGCTGTGTCTTGTCACCATTATTGTTTAACATAGTACTTGACGTAGTATGAACCACTCCATGGATATGCATCATAGTATTTCGTGGGGCCTCCGCGATAGGTTAGACAATATCGACTAAGCTGAAGACATCTCCCTTCTATCACACCGTTTCTCTAGCATGCAATCCTAGATTTTACCCTTTCCTACAGGGCCAGCTAAAGTTGGCCCTAAAATTAACATCAACAAAATTAATGTGCATAATTTCATCATGCAACGCGAACTTCCAGCTTACGGGGCAACACATTAATGATGTTGAAGACTTTTGTTATCTGGCGAGTATGATTTTAAAAAGTGGGGGTAGCAAAGAAGATATTCAGAATAGACTTTGTAAGGCAAGGCAAGCTTATGGTACACTCAACAAATTCTGGAGATCGCAAAATATCTCAATTCACACTGAAGTCAACGTTTTTAACAGCAATGTTAAATGCTTCTTTATGTCTGCGAAACATGGAATATATCGCATCACAAAATGAGAACTATGCAAGCTCTTCTAAACTGTTGCCTCAGGCGTATACCTAGAATATTCTGGTCAGCTATGATATCAAATCAAGACTTATGGAATAGAAAAAATCAGGTTTCTTTGGATTCCTTTGGACACACCATTAGAAAGCTAGCTAGCGATATAACTAGACAGTCAGTCGAATATAATCCCCATGGTTCTAGGAGATATGGCAGACCTGCAAATACTTGGAGACGACAATTTGAGAAAGAGTTGCATGAGCGTGGTGTATTCTGGAGTTAGATGAAACTATTGAATAATGATAAAATACAATGCAAAACATTTGTTACGGCCCTATGTTCCACTGGGAATTAAAGGATTAAATATATACTATGACTGTAGTCTTCTTTGGAATACAGATATTTAGAAGTCGCCAAGATTGTATGGGTCTTGAAAGCCTCACAATTAGAAAGTTTCGAAAATTTTGAAAACTCAAAGTATGATATTTTAAATTCAAAGTATTATAATTTAAAAGTGATAGGCCGGTCATTACAATAGGGCTGTTAATGTAATAATGGAGTAGTATAATTTAATGCTTTGCAGCGTATCGAATTATTGCAACTACGAGGAGCAATTGATAGCTAATGAACCAACTTGGTAGGGATCTGCCTTGTACTTTAAGATAAGGGATAGATTATCAGTCAGACAGTCAAAAAGCAAAAACTGATCATTTAGAATACAAATTTATTAATAAGGATAGGGAACACCTTTGATTAAGAATATTTTTTTAATTCATAAAAAAAGTGTTGAGTAAATTTAAGTTTCTTTCTCTTCAAAACAAGACTTCTACAGTTTTTTTGACCCTGCTTATCTCCCGAAACATTTCATTAAATACTGAAAAAGGAAACGGAAATGTCATTTGGACATGTCATAACAAGCTTTTTGGGAAAATGTCGACATAATATGTGCGTACGTGTTTTGAATTTTAAAAATTTGTTTCTTGTTAAATCTTGGTTTGTCTTGTTCTTTTTTACTTTTATTCGTTTTGTTTCATTCCTCTGCAAGGGTCCTTTTAAAAGCAGCAAAGATTTTTATGTAGATTATGTTTGTGTCTTTTTTTCAAAACAAATGTAGGATACTACTCGCACGTATTCCCTTTTTAATACTATAAATTTACCACTTGTTTTTTTTTATTGATACAAATAAGTTTTAAGTGTTAAATTTAGCTGAGCTTAATATAAAACTAGTAATTTGTTTGAAGACTTAATTTTTAGTTATTAAATTTCAGTTTTTTGTTTGTTTAATTTCCTTCATTTATTATGGGTCACTTTATGTTTTGTGGTTGTTTATATTTTGTGGTTGTGTTTAATTTTTTTACTTTCTTTTACATTTTTTTTTTTTTGTAAAAAAATCTTTTTAAATGCTTTAGTAGTTTATTTTTTTATTTCAAAATAATATTTAATTAAATAAGTTGTGTTTTTTAATCATTTTTTTTTAATTATTACGTATAAGTTAAATGTATATTAAACTTGTTTTTATTTTGACTTTATTGCTGCTTTATGGGTTTCATTTTATTTTTAAAACACTTACACTTTTTTCACTTTTGCTTTTCAAACCGTAACGTTAAATAATAATTTGAATTTTACTGCGCTTGCGCGTGTTGGTGGCCGGTTTGTTTCAAGTTTATTTAACAATTGTCTGCTCGAGTCTAGACTTGTAGAGATTGCTGTTCATAGTTCCGGACGTTGTGCTGCAAAGCCATTGATAATTCAATGAGTGAAATGTTAATTATATTTTTAAAGTTGTTTTTTTTCTGTTTCTTTTTGTAAAAGAGAAAAAGAGCCATGTTTTGCTTTGCCATAAAAATATGTATTTAACTCAAAACCTAATTTTATAATGACGTGAAAGATGTGTTTGAAAAATATAATTTTATTATAGATTATGTATAGGCAATATAATTTTGTTTTTTATGAAAAGGTAAAATTATTAAAAAGTTTATAATATTGAATAATTTACTATAATTATGTTTATTTAATAAGTTTATTAGTTAGGAGTTCCAATTATCTTTTTTTGATGCCTAAAATATTTTGAACTCATTAACCCTTTAACCCTTTAACTGTTTAATTTTGTTATTGTCTATTCACAATCCACAGAATTTGCATTTATACACAAAAAATACCCTATTCACTTAAATGTTGAAGAATTGACACCATCAACAACTTTGTATGATTTTCGAATTCAACAATAGTCAGCTTTTTTGTGATAAAGACCATTTAAGACCTAACTAAAAATTCACGTATTGGATGAAGATCCTAACTTCTTTTTATAAATTTTCGATAAAATTTTTGCAAAAAATTTCAATAAAATTTTACAAAAAATGTTGGATAAAATTTTGACAAAAAAATTCTCGATAAATTTTTACAACAAATTTTCGATAAAATTGTAACAAAAAATTATCGAATAAATTTTTACCAAAAAAATTTTTATATAATTTTTCTTTAAAATTTGTAGAAAAAATTTCGACAAAATTTAAAAAAAATTTTGTATAAAAATTTTTAGAAAAAAATTTCGATAATATTTTTAGAAAATTAAAAAAAATCGATAAAATTTTTACAAAAAACTTTCCATCAAATTTTTAAAAAAAATTTCAATAAAATTTTCACAGAATTTTCGATAAAATTATTACAAACAATTTTCGATAAATTTTTTTGGAAAATTGTAACATTTTCGATAAATCTTTTATAAAATTAATTTTTTTTTGTATCTTTATATTATATTCATAATCATAGCAGTAAAAACCGAATGTATATTATTGTGAAATTGGGAAACAACAGACTACATACATATGTATGTATGTATGTGATTAATCGATTTTATATTTATATCCATATTGAAGATTTTTAAAAATTTTGCACAGATTTTGATTTGTGAAGACTTTTTTCTGATTTTTGTTTAATTTCAGTTTATTTGCATAATTTGTAAACAACTCAACATCCAACTTGACGAGTTTGCATACGAGTATGAACATTAGCGTGGCCTTTTGTTGTGGCATTAAAAAAATAAGAAACATTAGTCAAAACAAAACCTCATTTCTAGACAAGCTGTAGCTCCGCTCCACCTTTAAATGACTCAAATACAGAAAAAAACTAAAGAGGTGGAAGCCATGAACCGCAAAATCAGTAAAAATATATTTGTAGCCAGAGAAAGTTTTGTACGCAACTACAAGCAGCGACAAATTTGAGTTGACTGCTTTAATCCAGTGCATCCCAATCTAAAATCTGAGATGCCCAAGGTAAGCGAAAATTGGTTTAACAACTTATCTAAATGAAAAATGAAATGATCGTAATTATGTTTTTTATACAGTTTTACAGTTGGTTAAATATTTGATCCTAAGGTAGCAGGTACTTTTCCATACAACATTTTAGTACTTTCGTAATGTTTAATTAATTATCGTTTGGGAATCTCTGTGTGAAAATGTAAATCGAAAAAGAAAAAAAAACTATGACGTCGTCAAACGTAATTTTATTTATGTTTTGCTGTTTTTGGATTTTTTTTCTAGTGGATGCTATAAATATTAAGTAATAGTGTAAAAGTGTAAACTGGATTTAGTGCGAATATGTAAGTATGAAGTCATACTCACCATTCAAACGAACGTTGAAGCACGTTGTTTCGTTTATAAAGTTTTTTTTTTTACTCCAAAGATACGAGGGTTTTACACATGAGAAATCTTTCAATGATCGTTAAGCGGAAAAAGTTAACTTTTGTTTTGTTTATTTCTCTCTTTTAACAAAATGTTTGTTTTGGTTTGTATTTTGTTTAACAAAAACTAACTTCATACCTGCAGTTAGTTTATTTTAATTCAATTCATTTCATATGATTTTAGCGGTCAATGAAAGCAAAACTATATTCGTTAGGTTTTGTAAAAACAAATTGCTGAGTAACGACACAGTTTAACACAGCTCAATGCAAACTCAATAGCTTGGTTTACATATTTGTGTTGTATGTATTTAAATAACATTTTTCAAAAGTTGGTTTTTTGCATGGGATTTCAAAATTGACAATTAACAATTTATGAAATATTTTGTGTATTTTGTTTGATTAGGAAGTGTGAGGTGATAGTCCAACAATGTATGTCATTGACTGATTTAGTCAGCTCAACTTAAAGTGTGTGGGTATTTTTAGCGCTCAGATAATTTGTATTGCAGAAAGAAAGATGTTAACGAGATGCTGTCATATGTAGGAAAAAAAATAACGCCAAAATATTTTAAAATAAATAAATGATTATTTAACCACGGCCTTGAGTAATTGTGTCAACGTTTTTAATATGTAAAGAAAAGATAAAATGTTCCTTAAAAGGTATTATTATTTTTAAAAGTGTTTTTTTTATTTACTTTAAACATTTTATTGAGATTTTACATAGAAAAATTTGTTTGCACCAATTAAAGATTTTATTTGGTTTCAGATACAAATTTAATTAATTATTTAATCTATACAGTTCTATATTTAATTAAAAAGATTAAAATAATTGTAATTGTAAATATCTGAAACCAATTGAAACCTGTAATTTGTGAACAAATTTTTTCTTTTTTTGTGTCTTCTTTTGCCAAAAAATATCCATTTTTGTTTTTGAGGTATTTTCGTCTCTTCTCTTAACCTTGGCTTCCAATGATATGCCTACGCTTTGGTGAGGTGGCAACAAATTCGAAGAGTCCTTTTCTTTTGTTCCTATTTTTGTCTATTCTCCTAACCTCGGCCACCAATGATATGGCTACGCTTTGGTGAGTTGACAAAAACTGGAAGAGTCCTGTTTTGTCATTATCACTGTCCTACCAATTTCCGTCAGGAAGGAATGGAAACAAGAGCTACGAAGAAGCTTTGGTTTTCAGGTGATTCCAAATAAAAAATGCTGACACGGCAACTGGTATCTGAGGCTCGAATTTTTAAAGCGTCATTATCACCAAACTTTAATTCGGAATTATTTTCCATCCTCATCAGTTAGAAAAAAATTATAGGAGAAAGATAAGGAGTAAAATAACTTTTTATAATATCAAACAAACAAGCTGTGCTAAAGATCTTTACATCAATTGAGTTAAGTTCTTGGATAGCTGATGATTATGAAATATCTCTAAATAAACTGGGAACCTACAATACATGACGTTATGCCTTATCTTTATTTCTCACACCATAAGAGCAGCAATTTTCTTTAACATATTCATTAGCAATACTAAATCCTGTTTCGAGTTGGAGTTATCTCGCTCTGCATGGTTCAGAAAGGCAAAGCGTATTTTACGCTTTCCCGATGTACAACCCTAAAAGGCTGCTGTTTTTCAGTAAGAAACATCTAAAGTTACCTATAGGAAGGTTTGCCAGATGTCGTGCTGTTCACAGCTTATTAGAAAATGCAGAGATCAGGCAATTTAGGATTTTTCAGATCACGGAATCTTTACTTCTTCTGCCTAAGTCCATCGCATAATGAAATTCATCGGAGGTTACTTCTTGACTTTAAAGGATCTAAATAGAACAGGGCTTAAACTTTGTGTAGTAAACATAAATTCTACGTAATAATACGTAATAATACTGTAATAATACTGTTTAAAACTACTACCATTTACTACAATTTACAGAATTTCTATGATTAAATTGAATATGACGTTGTTAATATTTTATTACATTCATTTATGTTTATAACTAGAGTCCCTTTTACTTTTAGTGCATATATCCTTTTTTAATACTCATACTCGCATCTATGCGACATTTAATATTTGTGCAACAAAACATAAAATTATTTATTAAAAGCCTGTTGGCATGTAAAGCAATGACAAATTTCACCTTTTTCGTTACTCTAACTCTATGAATTTGGTCACAGACTTCTTTTGCATTAAAGCAGAACAATATTTTAATATCCTTTAGCAGGACATCATCTGTAATGTACACATAAAAAACTAATATGTCTTTTGCACACAAAACAAGCTCATATAATTTGTATTATAACTCACAGTTGTTATAAGTTTTTCTAATATAAATTATATTTGCCAGAATTGCCACTAGTAGAATGTGAATTAACAAACCACTTATGAAGATACTCGTCAGTCGTCAGTTGTAGCATATGAGGTCCTTTGTGTTGTTTTGTTGTTTCTAGGATGAATATATCGAAATAATATATTTTTTTTTGTCTTTTAAAGAATTTATTTATGCGAGTTTGTGCTTTTGACTTCCGTTTTAGTCAAATAAAACAGGGCATACAAATCATTACAGAAGAGGCAGGAGTACAATAGACAATGTTAAAGTATGTTAAGTATAGACGTGTTTAAACCATGTACAGCAAACATAAACTATCCTTATAATCATCATCATCTACACATCATGCTAAGCATTGAGTTGGTATGACTATCCTTGTTTTGTTTCCTTTTTTTTAAAGGACCATAGCTACCACTAAATGGTAACAACAAAAGTTGTGACCATTAAAAGCCAGAAAACAAATTACTCATATTGACGTCAAAATGTCTTTTCACATTTACTCGCAGGATTCATACGCTGCATCATAAGTTTTTGTGTATGTATGCATGTCTTTAAATGTTATCATTATTTTAATAAATCGTTTTGTTGTCTCCACATATTCCACATACCAGAATTGACAGGACATTCATTTATTTATATTCATTTTCATACAAATGCCTGGCTCAACAGTATTTTTATTAGATTGTCAATAAAGCATGTTTTCTATGTGACCATCACTATTCTTCTCTGGTGACTTTTGTTTCCTCTTAAAACTAGAGTCTGTGTCGTATTCATGTCTTCCTGGAGGCTATTACGTGTAGTTGTCTATAGAGTCTGTGAAAATAGATAAATTTTTTGGCATAACAAATTATGATTTTCCTTTATTTAGTTTTTGTTCTGTATATTAATCTGTCTTCTTTGGAGAAATTTATAATAAAATGAAAATTTTTGGTTTGAAGTTTCTGTTAAAGGATAATAAAATAGTTCTTCATTAGCTTCTCCAACATTCATATTTAATCATGCTTAAAACACTTAAAACTTTGTCAAAGTGGTGCAAAATAAGAAATATGAAAAAATATTACATTATTACAGAATAAATAAATTTGTCATTTAAACCGTATGCTCGAAGATAGACTGCTAGTTTAGGTGGCATCACAATGCCAGGATTGGTACGCTTTGCTACATCCATCCATAAAGAATACAATGAAGCAAAAATATGGCCAAGCTTTGGCTATCTAAGTACTCCCGTCCTAACCACTAAGCTTTAACTCAAAAATACGCGTTATTTTCAGACTAAAATATTTTAACACTTTACATACATTTATCATATACCTAGTCTCACGACAAAAGTTTTTCAATTTGTATGTGAGATTCGACGCTTACTGTTCCCATACCCCACATAAAATGTCAAAATATAAGTACCCTCCCTACCTACCTGGAAGATCATTCCACTGATGCTATGGTTTATATAGAACATATAAAAGAAGATAAGGTTTATATTAATGTCATTCATGTTGATTGAAGAAGAAGTCAGTCACATCCATCACTCACTCACTCACCACTAAACAAACTACTCTTCTTTCAGTTTCTTCAATCAAATTTGTTAAAATTTCACGTACAAAATGTTGTTTAATTTCAAATTACACCAGGAGCCCAGAATGTAATGAAAAGCAGCAGGTAAATATTTAAAAAAAATCACAGCATACTTTAGGGATGTAAAAAAGTATAGTCGGTCTGTTTGCAAAATCACTCACAGGCTGATTCATGTAATTTTGCAAACTTATGCCTGGAAGTATGTGAAGAATTTTTGAAAGTTCTGTGCCCCTGCTGAAATATGAAATGTAACGAAATTACGTTCGACTCCGTCGTTAATCATTTTTTTTATTATTTAATGGAAATAAATCCCGTTCCATTTTTTTTGGTTTTAAATTAAATGGCCAATACACTAACACTAATAGGTTATATTGTCATGCAGGAGTTTTTTTTTCGGAAAATACAGCCGACCTGTACCTTTGCACAGGAAGAAGGCTCTCCCAGTGTCCACTCCTAGAGTAATTATTATTGGTCTCCACCAGTAAATAGTTAGTTATTTTTATTCGTACTATACCACGTCAAAAAGTAAGGTTACAATCCTAAATCTCGTAACATCTTACAATATCATTGTGTATTTTTCTTCTTTTCTTTTAGGTTTTTTTTCTTCCAATTGTTGAAATTTATACATACATACATACATACATACTGTTATTTTAACAGTTCCACAATTATCGACGAATGCATGTGGTTAATGGAAAAAACGAGGCTAACTAACCATTAGCCAATGCGAGAGTGAGAGTGAGACGCAAAACTCTCGAGGTGAATTAAACAGAACCAGGCCTGATCGCCCTTAACAAATAATGACGATGACGCGACAGTTGTTTATTGCAACGGAGATGCTTTACGACTGCGTTGCACAATTTCAATTTTTGTTTTTGCAACACATGTATTTGTTGTTGGGAGAGAAAATAGAAATGGCAGCGGTACGATGTTTCATGTACTTGCAACTCTGCAGCGACTCTCTATTGTGGTTCTTGTTTACTCTTTCCGACATGAGAATGACTGTATTGAAGTATACAGCCATCAGAAACACAATTTTTAAAGTGTGGACACAAATGCAACTTTAAAAGAGAAAGTAAAAAATGTTTCAGATACAAAAATTGCAAGTGTGGAACTGTTCAAAATTGTTGGAAAAAAAGTTAAAAAAAAATAGTGATAATTTAAAGTAATTTTTGCTAAGTTTCTTACCTTGCTTTTTAAAAATAAAATCCATAAACAATTTCAAAAAAAAAAAATTACGGAAAAATATTATTTTTTTTATAATTTGTTTTTTAATAAAATTAAAATAAAACTAAATTAATAATAAAAAAATAATTAATTAAATATACTAATTATTATAGCAAGGTATATTCATGAGTTTTATTTAACAAATTTTATTGAAATTAAAAAAAAAATTATATTTTAAATTATTTATGTCAAGTTTTATTAATTCTTAATATCTTTCATATTTTAGGGTATCTTCCCCTTGAGGAGATTCAAAGAAGAATGAGTCTTAGTAGTTTAGTGTAGCTGTAAACCTGTTCCCACCTGGCGAGGAAATACTTTTGTAGTGGTACCTCAGGGATTGTGGAATAGTGTATTGAGGTTGTTGAGTGTGTTAGAGTCTCGCACTCCTGGCGTTTTGGGAACCAAAGTCTTTTGACGATTTTTACCTCTTTAAAAAAACTTACATTTGTACTTAAGTACATTATTGGTTAATTATAATCACACATGTTAAAAAAAAACTTTTTCTTCACTTATAATTGATTTAAAACATGCAAAACGTACCTCGAAATGATTGAACAACAATTAAGTAATTTTCGGCATGCCACATATTGTTTTAAAATAATATATAAAAATGGATATATGTATGTATGTATGCACTAGTATGTGTATACCTATGCAGAAAATAAAATTGTTAAAATCTCAACATCTTGAAACCTTAGGGAATCCTTAAGTAGGCCATTATATTACACGCAAAAGCAATTTTGCACACGTAAGGAAACTAGACCTTCTTTTTCGTAACCAAAAGGATATGTAACAGGATATTTAACCCCTGCCTTCACTGTTGTTATTGTTTCTTCAAATATTCATTTCTATATTAAGGGGGTGTTGTCTACCAATTATGCTGTTCTAGACAATAGTTTGTCGATATTTTTTTTCTTTTTGTAGTTATGATTAAACTGTCGAAATTGTAATTTAGTGTTGAAATTCTATCATGAACACGCGTCCTAACAAGCTCACTCATTCCTGTGAATGAAAGAAAGAAAAGCTTTTGACACACGTTATCAACCGCATAATCTGTACAGTTTTTTTTTCTATTAGATATAATGCTCAATTATTTTGACCCATGTATTTAATATTTTCAATACATATTTAATAACTATAATTACTTTTAATATAACAATCTGTGGCTGTTTAGTGTATTTATATATTTCTCCTTAATAAGGATTTGTTCTACATGTCCTTGCTTGTTTTGCCACAAGCTTAACTAATTTTTTTCTGCGGCGGTGGTTGCTGCCGTTCAAAGTGTCAATCATTTTACTTTTCCGATTAAACAAAATGGACATTTATTTTATGAATTGCGTTTCGCTTTCAAAACTATTTATGCAGATTTCCTTTCATTTTTGACATTATTGTATGATAAGCGTTTAAAGCAGAAAAAATTGTTTGTATTTCTTATTAAATATGGGAAAATATTATAATCCTTTGAAGGAGTGGTATAACAGAGGATATCATGTGAAATTTGATTGAGAGATTTATATGATAATGATATGGTATTTAGTAGTTAACAAGGTTTGCGTACGTTCAGTATGTATATATTATATATTTGGTAATTTTAGCTGTATATAGAGAAATTGTTTTGTTGTATATCTTTTATATTTATGACTGTTCATATTTAATATGGACAAACTGCTCTTTAAACAAGATTTACCATAAATAACTTACCATTGTACAAAAAAAAAAAAAAAAAAAATTCTAAATATTGTAGCCTTGGTTCATAGTAGAGATGACAATCCCGAATAGCGAAATTCTAGGTTAAGTGACAAATTACGGGGTATTAGATAAAATGTGCTATGCTCTTCACTGCAGGTAAAATAAAGTTGCCATTCAGATTATAAAATCAACAATATTTATTTCAGTGTCCTTTAAATACAAGTTTTGAAATTTTACTTATAAAATGGAGTTGTAGGTGGCACATTATCATACAAAAAGAAATATTGCAACTTTGATCGAAAAAATGGAAAAAAATATGATATGGATTCCAAAATTCCAAAAAGTCTGTCATACAAATGTACTTTTAATCCACACTATCATACTTTTTGAGAACACATGCCATTTTTGACAGATCGAACGACTCAGTCATTCGAATTATGTAATGAATGATGGCATTAGAAAATAAAATTGTACTCTACGCGTTTAGTACTTTAAAGAAATTAGTTGAATTTTCAGGTTCAAATTTCAGGTAAAAGAGATTCTTATAGGGGAAATAATTGATTTAACGATTTCCATTTCTCGGTTGTCCAAAAATCGAAAAATGTAATTTCCGATAAAAGCAACATTTAAAAAAATCTTAATTTAAAAATCAAACTAGATATCAAAAAATGGATATTTTAAATCAAAATAGTTCATAGAGACTAATACCAAAATTGCAAATTTCCAAAAAATTCTTTTTAATTTTAAACTCCGAATCCAGGTATTTCAAACAAGTAAAATTTCCTATTCGCACCCCTAGTCCATACTTATATATAAATATATTCATTCCATTTGTTCCTATAAGGAGCACAGGGCGTCTTTAAGATTTCGGTAACCATTTGGTTTAAGACGAAATGCTGATTAGGCTTCTGCATCCCATGCCAGCAAGGCCTCCAGGCGCGCTAGCTTAAAAGCTTTATTTGACATTTATATAGCGAGCCACTTGATACAATAACTGACGGCCGTCCCTAACATGGGAAGCAGACGCTGGAAGTAGATGGTTATCGGCTATTTATAGGTGCCCATTCCAAGTATCCTGGGCAATCAGAATTTGTCTGCAGACCACTTGGAGACCCTCTGAGACTCTCCACTTGGAACCGCTGATAGTCCGCAACTGCATCAGCAACTGCTCCGTATATCTACGAAACTTTCCACTCGAAACCATTGATTATCCGCTACTGCATCAGCAACTGCTCCGCGTATCGACGAAACTTTCCACTCGGAAACGCTGATTGCCCGCGACTGCATCAGCAACTGCTACGCATATCTACGAAACTTTCCAATATCTGCAACCTGTAACGCGCCCGACAGCACTCTGTCCTTTTTCATGTTGTGGACTCGGCAACACCCTTAAACAAGGCCATAAGTTTCATTTTCGCTCCATGCCCAACTGACTCCCAAAGGTTTATTTGTGAAAATGTTATACGATTTTTGAAATCAATATAAATTTCAGCGCATAAAATGTCATTCATAAAATATTAATTTGCTTCTTCTCTCACTTAGAAAATCGCTAAAGCGCTTAATAACTTTAAAATGCTAATATACATTTATTTCAAATGCTGGTTTACCTTAGATTCCGCCCTAATTGTTGTTTAAATTTTTTAAATATGTAAGTAATTTTTTTTTAAAGCACACCCCCTACTGTTTTGACAGCTAAACTACAATTTTGCATTGACACATGTATCTGCTTTAAAATCAAACATACACACGACTGGCCTGTTACTCTTGTGTCATGCCCTGCCATTCTTGTCTCCATACTCGTGTTATCAGCAGTTGTGTGCCAAGAAAAGCGTGTTAAAAAGCCTCACGGGCATTTTTAACGCCATTTATGATGACAGCAAAAAAAAAAACAAAAAGAACTAAATGCTACTTTAGACCAACCAGTCAGCCAGCTATTGAAATGTTATCAGAAAATAGAGAGAATTGCTGCTGAGACACTTTGTTGAAAAAGTGTATGAAGTCACGTGACTCAATTTAAATATTACATGTTATCAATTTTTGATTTTTTGTTCTTTTACAAGTAGAAATATTCGTAAAGAAAAAATCATAATTGACAATTGAAAATGTGACAGTGTGAAGCGAATGTGAATTTACTTTAATCCCATAATTAGATTTATTTTGTGCAGCACACCAAACCCGCTTGATTACATTTATGTAAGTTCAAATAACAATTTCTATACTCCATTTTAATTCTGCATAAAGTTCTCTGTGAATTTTCAATTAATTATAATTTAATTGCAAATTAATTAGAGATTAAAATGTATTTGTTATTGTTTGTGTAGGCGAATACTCCTTGTATTCTTGTTTGTATATTAAATCAGCCCCTGTAAGAGGTTAAAAGGAAAAGCTGAGAAATATCAACAACTAAGAGATCCCATTTAAATTAATTAAGAGCTCGTTTGATAAATAAACAAATAAAAAAATATATTTAATACAGTTAGTACTTTAAAGTAGAAGTATAATATAGCGTGTACAAACAAGTAGTCATATCTCAATAATATCAAAATTGGCAAAAGGCTGTTGAAGTTTTCAAAATGTAAGCTGTATGGATTGAGTCGATAAAACATATATCTATACATATAATAACACTGTAACAGGACCATTTCTATACATGAAATATTTTTTGAAAATATTGTTGCTGCAGCAGTTAATAATCGAAATAGTATGCAAAACAGCAATTTTTAGAATTTTTGTTTGTCCGTATGTATGTATGTATGTCTGTCTGTCTGTCTGTCTGTCTGTGTTCGCATCACGTTAAGACTACTCGATGGATTTTGACAAAATTATCCTTATTATCTTGGTTCAAATATAGGATACATTATTTCTGCAAAAATATCTCATTTCCAAGAGAAAGTAGAGAAAAGGTAGTTAAAGCACGCAATTTTATCGATTTAAGGGTACTGCAAACTAGGCAGCACATTTTGTTGTTGTCAGCGGGATATTTTTACACTGTTTACAGAGCTCTACAATATTTTTAGAATTTCCTATAAATTTTTTAAACCGATTACGGATGGCAACCGAACTTCAGTTGCGTTGCCAGTTGCCAAAACTATATTACGGACAGCAACTGGCAAATAACTGCTAGCAACATCAGTTGCCAAATAATAATGATATTGACAATCGTGTTTTTTTAGTCGATTTAAAGATTTTTTAAGAGAAAAGTAAGAATGTTTTTTTGTATTTGTCAATTAAAATTTAAAAATATTTTTTCCCTGTAGATTACAAAATAGTAAAAATCTCCACCAGACAATAATTTGAGCTATTAATATAAAAAATGGAAAATAACCCACATATTCCTCGTGGTGCGCAGGAATTTAATGACACAAAAGAATGCACTGTAGAAGCTTGTAAAGAAATTTCCCAAAGGCTCAATAGTTGTGGTCTACCAACACATTCAGCAGAATAATGGCAGAGGGTGTGGAATGCATCCAGTAAAAGTAAAAGTAAAATTAAGGAAAAGAATTGCTCAAAATAGCGCAAAAAGCTTAGAATTTCAAAAAATGTATGTATTTTTCCTTGATTGATTTTTATTTTATTTGTTATCACTTCCTATTCAATATTTTTTTCACTTATTTCTCTTTTCTTACTTGTTATTTATTTGTATTTATTTTATTGTATATTTTAACACATTTTCAGATGTCGATCTATTCGATAACTTCTTGGCAACTGAAAAAAGTTGCCATGCGTAATATGATTTTTTTCGACTTATTAGAATTTTATACAGGGATAGTTACCTCTAAATATACAAAACCATAACTAAAGCACTATAAA
The DNA here is from genome assembly GCA_949628195.1 of Phasia obesa. Classification (NCBI taxonomy): domain Eukaryota; kingdom Metazoa; phylum Arthropoda; class Insecta; order Diptera; family Tachinidae; genus Phasia; species Phasia obesa. The sequence goes on along the minus strand of OX451217.1, from coordinate 149,277,483 downwards.
AGTAAGAGTCGTAAAATTTGGTGTGGACTAGTTTCAAAGCAAAATTGCTTCTATATACTACAATTACTACAAGGTAGTTTCATTTGTAATCATTTTCCAGTTTTATAGCACAAACATTATCCTTTATATTTACTAAAGAAAATTTAGTTAAACAATACATTTACACGTATACTTATACATTCATATTTTTATACATTTAAAGACATAGATACTACACACAACGACTGTTCTAATATTAAAGATGAAATGTAAAAAATTTAATAACGTTTAAGAAAATCACTCCGATTCATGAACAGTTTCTGCGGAAGTTTATTTATTACTTTATTCAAAGGGGAAAAGTACAATTTTATAATACAAAATACTTCAAAATTAATGATAATGTATGTATAATAACTTCATTACATAGAGAGAGTGAGAGTAAGAATATTACAGCATAATTAATGTTGGTCGTGGTAGACTTAAATTCATGCTACATTTTTCACATCCTCGGCCCGGCCATGCAAGATGATACTTCCAATGGATACAGTAACTGAATAGGTCTTTTTAGGGTTACGTTATTCCCTAATCGTACATTACAAGCTCGGACGTGACCATCTCTACCACGGAATACAGAATCAACTACCGCTAATTTCCAAAGAAGCCTTGGTTTCAAGTCTTCGTTGACGAGAACAACATCTCCAACTTCAATTCTTCGAGTAGGGCCACTCTTATTGTGATGAATTGTGCGCAATTGTTGCAAATACTCAGATTGCCATCTTTTGTAAAATCGTCTAATTATTACTTGCCTTAAGTCCCAAGCCTTAGCCATAGATGATTGATCGGTTTGAAAATCTGTTGGAATAAAAATAGCTTTTTGATTAGTTAAAAAATGAGCCGGAGTTAATGGCTCTAGATCGTTATGATCGTTCGTAATGTAGGTTAGTGGCCTAGCGTTTATAACACTTTCGGCTTCTGCTAAAAAAGTTCGTATTTCGTCAAAAGTCAAAATACTTTTACCAATTGCTGCCTTTAAGCAATCCTTGACGCTACGCACTAATCGCTCCCAAAAACCGCCCCACCATGCTGCCCTTTCGGGTATATATTTCCAGGTGATTCTTCTATTTGCAGCTGTTTGTTGAATCTTAGAATGCTTTAACAATTGCTCCAGCTTTCTTAGCTCTAGGTCAGCTCGTTTAAATGTTTTTGCGTTATCTGATATTATTATTTCAGGAGGTCCAAACCTTGAGATAAAACGTCGCAAAGCGTTTATGCAACTTTCAACCGTCATATCTTTAACCAACTCTAAGTGTACAGCACGAATTGCGGCACAGGTAAACAACATAATGTAACTCTTTCGCTCAGTTACTTCACCATCGCTTTTTATGTAAAGAGGACCTGCGAAGTCAATGCCTGTTGTTTGGAATGGCCTTGTTGTTTTGACACGTTCTACTGGTAAGGTTGTCCATGGCTCTGAGGCGCTTTTGCCGTGAAGTCGCTTGCATATCACACACCGGCTAAGTATAGTTTTTATTAATTGTCGTCCTTTTACAATCCAAAAACGTTTTCGCAAGAGTGCCAAAACAGCATTAACACCACCGTGCATTGCCGCATGGTGTGCCTCATTTATTAACATTACGCTGAGATGACATTTCTTTGGTAAAATTATGGGGTTACAGGAATAATCGCTGAAAGCTGAGTTTGATAAACGCCCTTGAAGCCGCATAATACCGCTGATTAAAATTGGGTTTAAACAAATTAACTTAGACTGTGCTGAGACTTTTTTATGTTTTTCTAGATCTGCATATTCTGTTTCGTAGTGTGATTTTTGAAAGTACTTGATCCAATAACATTCCGCTTGTTGTATTTCATTGTAAGATAACTCTCCAATATTGTTGACAGCAGTTAAATTGCCGCACTTCTCTAACAATTTATTTTTGCAATTTTTGATAAAGCGTAGTACATACGCTGTGACGCGTAGCAACCTTTTCAACTTGCTAAATTTTTCAACACATAAAATGGGTTCTGTTTTTTTTATGGTCACCTCGCTCTCAACCGATGCAAGTAAACTCATTGAAGATTTTATATCGTGTTTGCTTGGCCAATACTCTTTACTATTTGCTAACCACATTGGACCGGTTTTCCACACGCTACTTTCTGACAGTTGCTTAGCTGTTAGACCTCTCGTTAAAAAATCTGCTGGGTTCGATTTACCATCACAATGTCGCCATTCGTATATATTGCTTAGCTGATTTATTTCGTTAACTCTCGCTTTGACATATGGAATACGTTTACCATTACCATTTATCCAGTTAAGCGCTATGGTAGAGTCTGTCCAGAGCCAAAATGCGCTTATTGCGAAATCTAGTGAACATTTTAGAAATTCTTTTAATCGGGCAGCCACCAATGCCGCTGTAAGCTCCAATTTTGGAAGTGATAAATCATCATTTCTTGTTGTTTTATCAATAGGTCGTACTCGATTTTTGGAACAAATAAAATTTGTAAAAAAATCACCGTTACCTGTTGTCTGCCGTGAATAAGCAACTGCTCCGTAGGCTAAAGGACTTGCGTCTGCAAATATATGGATTTCTACACCACCGGCATTCGCTGATAGACACCGCTGTATTGAATATTCTTTTAAAATGGACAACTCCTCATGCCAGATTTGAAATTCATTCAATAAATCGCCACTTAAACTCAGATCCCAATTAATGCGTTCTTTCCAAATCTTTTGTAATAATATTTTGATTCTTACAGTAAAAGGGCCAAGCATACCAAGAGGATCATAAATCCTTGCCATTGTTTGTAATACATTTCGTTTTGTTGCTCGTGGTGTGTTCTCCTCGATTAAATTCTTTAAGTCGACATTAATAGTGTCGCTTACTGTGCACCAATTTATACCAAGTAATTTTTGCGACAATGGTCTCTCTATCCCATCAGACTGAAAATGCTTCCTTACCTCTGAATCATTGGAATTCCATTTACGTAATTTAAAATTCGCCTTTGCCATTATTTCTGTTGCAGTTTTCATTGTAGTTATTGCCGATTCAACTGACGTTTCGCTGATGACCATATCGTCCACATAAAAAGACCTTTTTAATTTGTTGCAAATATTTCCGTATTGTGCTTCACAGTCTAATAAGTGTTTTTGAATTGTCGCTGTCAAAAGGAAAGGACTGCTTGCTACTCCAAAGGTTACTCTTGTCATCCTATATTCTATAATTGGTGGCAGTTCATCTAAATTGTTAGGTGTATCTTCAAACCAAAGGAATCTGTGGACATCTCGGTCGTTTTCTGATAAGGAAATCTGTAAGAAAGCTTTTTCAATGTCTGATGTAATAACAATTTTATTGGAACGGAAACTTAACAACATTGATAACAAGTCCGCTACCATATTTTCACCAATACTTAAAAGATCATTTAAAGACGCTGTGCCTGGTTCGCTGGATGATGCATCGAAAACTATTCGCATTTTTGTTGTCGCTTTATCTTCTCTGTACACTGGTCTATGTGGCATATAATAAACACGATTATCATTTGAAGATGGAATTTTCTCAGCAATGCCACTCTTTAATAGGTCGCGAATACCGGCATCATACTCAGTTAATTTTTTGGTATTATTCTTTAATTTCAACGTTAGACTGCGTAACCGAGCCATCGCAATTCGTTTATTATCATTTAGCTTAGTATTATTATCTCGCCACGGCAACGACACTTCATAACGATTGTTTTTCAAAATTATTTTATTAATTGTTTCTTTAATAACTTCTTTTTCGCTATCTGCTGCAAATCTTGTTATGCCAATTGACTCTAAGTCCCAGAATTTTTCTATTTTGAAATCTTCTGGAGCTTCTCGAATTTGAAAAACACAATGGGCATTATCGCTATTATTGTTAGCACCTTGTAATGTCCAACCAAAAAATGTATTAATGGCAAAAAGATTCTTTGAAATTACTTCACAGCCTTGTTTATAAAACTCCCAGTAATAATCTTGGCCAATCAATAAATTAATGCCATCGATAATTCCCACATTAGAGTTGACAGCATCGGCCAGATTATTAAATATCTTATTTAATGTTTTGTTTTTAGTGTTAGGCTCAGGCAAAACATCATCACAAATTTTTGGCACGACCGTCGCATTTACTTTGATCATTTTATTATCATATTGATTTTTTATTATTATTTCAACACGCTTAAATATGTTAGTTTTAATATGCTCTTGTTTTTCACCAAAGGGAATTATTTTAATTTTCGCTGTTCCACAATATTTTAAGTTTAACTCGCTCACCAAATGTTCACTGACGTAAGTTCTCTGGCTACCGTTATCCATTACAATTCTAGACAAAACGCTTTTGTTATTGTTTGGGTTAATGATTATACCCCTCGCTGTTTGCAGATATATGACGTTTTGGTCTGCCTCCAATGTATTCAACGCTGCTGCGCCGCTGCACTCATTTTTTGGACTGTCCTGTAACTTCTGCTGTCTTTTTTCGCTGCTTCGACCATCGTTGACGTTATTAGTTTTAGCATTACTTGTTCCTTTCTCACACATAGAAGTTATATGCCTACCTTTGCAAGAGTCACATTTAATCCAGCTAGCTTTACAAAATCTAGAGTTGTGGTTTTTTCTTGTACATCGAAAACATCTTGCTTCTCTCATCAAAATTCTTTTTTTTTCCTCAATAGATAACTGTGCTTTGCAATTTTTGGTGGCGTGATTATTTCTTTTACAAAAAATACAATTGTTGTTTGTGGTATCGTCGCTAATAAATAGACCAGTTGCTGTACCATAATTCGTTTGGACATCTCTCTTCGACGAACGCCTCTCAGACATTTCTGTTTTTTCTAGCGCTTCTACCTCTATTTTGATAAAATCTAGCAAATTCTTTAAACTTTTATCTCTATTATCTCCTTCTTCGTCACCTACTACTGTACTCGAATGAGCAGCTGTACTTGATGTTTTATGATACACTGTACGAAGCTGTGCTGGTATTGCACCTAATAAAATTGATTTTACCATGAGGTCATATTGTGAAGGTGAAACTTTTAAAGCCGTTAACGATCGAATTGTTGAGCTAACTTCATTGTAAAGACGACGAAGACCATTGACATCGCTACTGGAATGCACTTTATTTAGGCACATAAGCTTTTGTACAAACCGTTCTATAATTTTTTCTTGACTTCCATATTCCTCCAAAAGCAAGTCAATGGCTTCATCGTAACATGCTTCTGTAGGTGTAAACCCAGCTATTGATGCTGCCGCCTTACCCTCCAAAGATTCAGAAAGAAAGTTAAATTTTGCAGCCTTTGATAATTTACGATTATCATGAACTGCACTCTTAAATTGTTCCCAAAATGGAAGCCAATTTTCAAAATTTCCATCGAACTTTTTGAGTTCAAAGGATTTTAATTTAACACCACTAAATTCGCTTATGTTACTTGTATCAACGCTGATGACCCTGGTTGTATTATTTGCTTCAACGTTAGAGACTCTGGGTGTAAACTTCGTGCTAAGAACATGTTCTAATTTTGCAATAGTGCAAATTGCCTTATCATCATACTCTACGATTGCATCACACTCTTTCTGATAATCTTCAGGTTTTATCGATACACTAATAGCCTGATCAGCCTTTTGCAAGTTCATGTGAGCATTCTTTATTCGCTGAACATAGAGGTTAATATCAGCTTCCAACCTTTCAGGGCTCTCTACATCTGCATCTTGTGCCTCTTCATGGGATTTCAGGAAGTCTGCAGCGGCGTTGCACAACTTCGTCAGCTGGGTTCGCCATGTGGCTCTATACACATTATCCATTTTCGCTATTATTAACAACCGCCCGCTATTTATTTCTTTAATCGCTTTTATATAATGTTATTAAAGAAAAATCTGTTCCCGGGTTTCGGCACCATGTAAAAAATTTAATAACGTTTAAGAAAATCACTCCGATTCATGAACAGTTTCTGCGGAAGTTTATTTATTACTTTATTCAAAGGGGAAAAGTACAATTTTATAATACAAAATACTTCAAAATTAATGATAATGTATGTATAATAACTTCATTACATAGAGAGAGTGAGAGTAAGAATATTACAGCATAATTAATGTTGGTCGTGGTAGACTTAAATTCATGCTACATTTTTCACATGAAATAAACTTCTTAAACTCACACTACAATAGAATACTAATGTTACATGTAAATTTAAATAGGAAAATAGGTCTTACTTTAACAAGTTTTTTTAGTTATATTTAAACAAGTAAATTGCATGTTTTATGTTGTAGAATGCTTTAAGCACAAAAATGCATTAAAAATTTATAAAAAAAATAGTGGATGCAGTAAAATTTTATTTGAAATAGAAGTTATGTCATTTTTTGTTTTAGGAAATCTTTAAGGAGGAAAGACTTTTTAGGTTAAAATAAGCTCAAATCAAATCTGGACTAGTAAAAGTTAAAATTAAAAACATGTTTATAATAAAAAAACATTCAAATTGTTTTCAATTTAAGATTATATTTCTTTCTTAATCATCTATTTAAAGTAACGCGTTTAAATTTAAAATTTCATTTGTCACTTTAATTTAAATTTGTAATTAATTTGTGGGTTTTTCAAAATGAAATTAACCCCAAACCCTTAACAGATATTTCTCATAAATTATACAGTCACATATTGTAAAACATAATGGGGTTTCTTTACAATTTAAAACTCATTTCAGACGCGTTGGTTTATTTCTCTAACTAAATTTAAATGGAACCGCCAAGACATAATTGTTAAACTCATGCCAAAAACCGCGAGAAAAGTAATTATCATAAACTTAAACTAATTTCAAATAACAAAAGCAAAAATAAAGATGTTGCAGCACAACCGACAATGAAAAGCAAACACAAAAGTATATAGAAAAGATAAAGTTGCAAATATGTAGTAAAATTTGCTAAAGGGTAGGGGAAGATAATAATATGAAAACAAAAAAACTGCAAAAGAGTGTGTGATTTATTTTAAAATGGTTTGTAAGGGTTGTCAGATATGGCGATTTTTTGCTAACTAATTTGGTGACTTAATTATCCAAAATGATGACTTTTTGGCGATTTTCAAAATAGTTGGCGATTTTGTTGGCTATTTTTAGTCATAATTTTATTAAATAATATTGAGTTAAATAATATTGAAATGAAAGATGAAAACATTAAAACTATATGAGATAAATGCTTTTAAAGTCGATTATTTGGGGAGAAATAATCAGCTTTATTGCGATTGTCATAGTCATTGCTTCGAGTATAACAATTTTGCTCCAAATTAAAGATAACTAATCTATGGCAAAAGCGGCAATCAACAATGAACGACTACGACAATCGTAATAAGGCTAAATAAATACGCATCCTGAACATATAAATGAAACATATTACCTTTCGTTTATTGTAAAGATTTTTTTTAGTGATGATATTCCAGCAGTTTTAAACAAAATGTAAGGATAAAGCAGGTACGTATCGTTTGAAAGAACTTGCTTTATCTGTAATTTATATTGTGATAAATGTCGGCGAAACAAAAAATGCATTATGATTTCATTGACGCAATTTATTGATGAATGCATTTCAAACAAGAAAATGGTGTCAAATGTCTAAAGATTAATCTTGTGTAATGCTGAGACCACAACTGGGACGAATGACGAATTTCGTCCAACACAACGAATTCGTCGGTTTAAATCCGATGTGTAAATTCGTTGTATGAAGCACAATAAATTTTTAAATTTTAAAATAATTAATAGAATGCTTATTATTGTAAAAGCTTTTTTGCTTGTGCGTAAATATTTATGAATGAGGTGGTTGGTATGGCCACTAAACATTAATAAAAATACGATATAAAATAATAATTCTTATTAAATGAACCATTAACAAAAACACAACTATAAACTATTTTTAGAGTTAACTCCTATTTTGTACTCTTATTTTTAATGCTATAAAATAAAAATAAATTAATTATTAAATTAAAACAAATTTACTTGCTAAAATACCTGAAACTAAAACCAAACATGGTCACATTATACTGTTGTGTTCGTCGTACACCGGCATAAGTCTAATTCAGAGTTGGCCGCGTATGACGAATTTCGACCGACGTCATAACGTTTTTTTATATAAACATATTAGTTTTTTTGAAAACGAATATTCGCGAGCAAAAATCATTTAGGGATTTTTGGCGATTTTTGACATTCAATTAGCGAAATCAGGGGGAAATATCGACAACCCTGATAATTTTAACTATTTATTGTTAAACCACAACTGGTTACAATTATTTATGAATGTTGCCATGGCGGTAAATCCTTAATTTAATGAAATGTGAATATGTTGCAGCTAAGTATGATTTCGATCAAACTATTTTTTTTTAATTCAGCTTTAAAACTAAAAATTATATGTAAAATTATAATTAGTTAGAAATAAAAGCAGCTTAAAAATAAAAAACTTACCAGTTTAATTATGTCATTCGGATAATATAGTTTACAAATATTTTGTTATTTTTTTTAATTTCTTGATTTATTGTATGAACATTTATGAGATCATAATAATGATATATAAAATACATGTTTTATTTGTTTATTTATATATTGTGATTTTCTGTTTTAAATTAAATTTTATAATAATTTTCTTCAAATTACATTTTAATGAAATTTTATACAATAAAGGATTTCACAGTTCTGTTTGGTAAAACAAGTTTTAAAATAAACTAAAATACTTAAAATAAATACTATATATAGTCTATTACAAGGCTTGTTTTTACAACTCCTTAAAGACTGCTTGAAATTTTCTGTTTTAAGTATTTTTACAAATTGTTTAGACCCTGACCAGCGGAACTGTAAATATCACCACTAAAACAAATATTTCTGATTATTTATTTAAAATAATTTTTAAAGTTAAAATAATACAAATTATATAAGAAATGTAATATATATATAATAAGTTTTTCATACATATATAATAAATTTTTGAAAAAAAAAAAGAAAAAATAACTTAAAATATTTTGCATAAATTTGCTATTTATATATAAACAATTATTGTTTTTTTTTTAATAAAAAAAGATTAAATTAAACTAAATTATTTTAAGCAAATAGAAAAAAATAAATCAAATTTAAATTGGCAGCAAATTGTGGAAAAAGTATTTTTTACATTTTTTAAACAAATTTATGGTATATACAACTTATTATAATAAAAATTGTAATGAAAAAATTAAACAAAATTCTATTTTAAAAAACAAAATGAAAAACTTATGATGGAGTGACTATAAATTTCAAATGATTATTTTTTACTTTTTTTTAAGAAAAATTTAGTCCAATTTTTTTTTAATTTAAATTAGTTATTTTATTTAAATCTACTATGCAACTGTAATTTTTTTGTTTGTAATTAAAGGCTTAAAATTGATTTTATTTATATATATTTTTATTTTTTATTATAAAAATATTTTTATAAATAAAATTTGTTTTTTAAGCGAACAAAATTCATACCGAGATCATTGTGAAAACTACCAAGCAAAAAATATGAACTTTATTTTTTATTTATAAGAACAATTTTAAACAAATTTCTTAGTTTTTTTTTTCTTCTAAAATACTCAATTGTTTGTTGTTATTTAAATAAAGTTCATAAGTTTTGAAATTTACAATTTTATGTTTAAAATAATGGAAATGTTTTTTTACTTTATAAAAGAAAAAATATTAAATGAGAAAATGAAATGGTAAAAGTAAAGTAATTGTACTATTTGTGAGTGGAAAAAATGTTTTACTAAAAGTTAAAAAAAAAAGTATTGAAGATCTGCAAAGAAAATATTACAAAAATGTCAAAAGAATCGTGTCTTTTACCCCTCGTAATAAATACTCAGCCTAAAAACAGGCAATGGTATTTAAAAGGTTTTTAATATTAAAAATATATTTGTAGAAAATATCTCAACTTCATTAAAAAAAAGTTCAATATAAACCAGAGATGGACACACTCATTCTATAAGTGAGAAAAACTTAGATACATGGAAACTAAAAGTAAAACAAACAACACACGGTTAACTAATGAAAGGTCCTTAAAATACCCGAGCTACGGCATGAGCAACATAATGCTTCAAGTATAAGTTCTGAGAAGCTCTGTTTTAACACTTTATTTTAAATAATATTTTCTTTTGATTCTTTTCCATTTAAGCAAATTTGTGTAAACGTACATTGCAAAAGAAAGTTTAAAAAGGCTTATTTAATAATGTATATTGGCTTTTTGTATTTATAACTCTTAACAACTAAATATTTTTAACTATTTACAAAATTATTAACTTTGTCCCAAGCTTTATTATAAAACAAAAGAAATAAATATACAAAATTATGAATTTTAATAGAAATAGAAATAAGATTTAAAAAAATACAACTAAACAAACCTGTCTAGTGACAAGAAATTGTGCATAAACTACAAATTACATTTATTTTAATTTATTTAATTTTAATTAAGAGCATATTTTTTAAACATTTTACGCTTGGCGTTTTTTTGTTTAATTTAAAGAATATTTTATTATTTTTTATATTTTTTTTTAACTAAAAATATGTATTTTTATTGTAATAAAAAAAACAAACAAATTTGTTTATGAGATCATTTTGTATTTGGGAATTGTTTATTTTATATAATCTTTTCATTAAAATTATGTTTTTACTTTTTTTTTGTTTTAAGCAAATGTTTTAAATTTTCAAAAATCAAAATTTAGGCAAATATTAAACAACATTTTTTTATTAAATTAAAATGACAGCAGAATTAAAACTTTGGCTAAGGAGATCGTTCTTTTTTCACATTTTAAAATTTAAATTATCAATAAAATTTAAAACCTTTTTCATGTTATTGAACAAATGACTTTAATTTTAAATGAGATCTATTAATTTTTTTTTTTCGTTTTAAACATTTGCTTAAATTTTAAAAAAACACAAAAAATGAGACCAATTTGAAAACTTTATTTATGTTTCAAACTTAACTATTATTTACTGCTGGTTCTTTTTTTTAACAAATAAAAAATAAACAATTGTTACTATGAAAATTAATTAACGTAAAATAAAATCATAAAAAATTAAAGAAAAAATAAAAACAAAATCACAAAACTGGCTTTTTTTCAAAAATTAAAAAAAAAAATTAAAACTAATTTAAAACTATATTGAAAATGTATTCAAAAACGAAAACTTCCCAGGCGATATTAAATTTAATTTAGATGTTTCAACAAATACTTTTAAGTGAAGTGATTTTAAGTGATAACAAAGAAAGGATTAAAAATCTTTGAGCTGTCGCTCATAATGAAAAATTTTATTTAGTTTTTGAAAGTTCTTTAAATAAGTAGCTTTTGAGAACCAGAGTTTTCATTAGAATTTCAACCTTTCTAAAGATTATCAAATTTATAGAAAAAACTTATTTATTAAAAAAAACTAGTACCGTGGAAGACAATTTCGTATAAAAATCATTCGCCGCTACACAAACAAGAATAGATTCTGTCCTCATTATTTTCTTGCAGAAATAATTGCGAAACTTGGACAGTTTTTGCTGGGTTGTTTGTTACATTAAATATATTAAAATAAAACAAAAAAATGTAATTTAAATTACGAAAGAAGACATGGATTTTTCCAACTTATAGCATTTTTTCTATAAGATCTAATTATTATTAAAAAAAATAAGTATTAAGCTAAATATTGTTTTAATAATATTTAATAAAAAAATAGTATAATTTGAAGCACCTTAAACCAAAACTAAAAAAAAAAAAAAAATGGAAGAATTTACTAACACCTAGCCCGAATTAGAATATAACCTGTACAATTACAAATTAAAAAAAAAAAATAATAAATGCAAAAATTAAAAAATATAAACAAATCAGATTGTTATTAAATATAGCAACAAATATAAGGAAATTTAAATTTTTAAAAAAATTTTCAAGAGAAAAATAAAAATCAGCGTAACTAATAAATCCAATGAAAATTTGAATTTTTTAAAAAAATAATGCAAATAAAAATGTTAAAATTTCATATTAAATTTCAACAAATTAAGAAACAATTCTCTTGACAGGGCTAATATATTGTTGTGGCAAAAATGTTACAAAAATTATAAGTTTATATTTTAATGTTATTATTAAAGTACTTGTTGCAAAATGCTGAATGTTAAGATTAGGTTTAATTTTTTTCTGTTTTTATTTTATTTTTTCTTTTTGTAAAAATACTGTAAAAAGGCAGTTTTTGTTTCGTTTAGCAAATTATAACAAAACTTTTATAAGCACTCATTTTTAATGATTTGATATTAAAGAATTTGTAAATAATTTATACCAAAATATTTTTTTTTACTCTAAATTTTCTTGTTTCTCTTAAAATATTTTTTTTTTTAAAAATCTTATCAAAAAAGTTTTGCATTTTACCCCAAAAAATCAGTACCATTTTAATTGTTTGTAAGATTATATGTATAATATCATATAAAAAAGAATATTTGTATAGATATATTATTTATAATATTTTTGTAGTTTGCTGCCAGTCTAAATTGTTTTTCTTATTTTATTTTTTAAAATTCATTTTTTTTAGTTTTATAGTTTTTTTTTAAAGTAATAATTTGACTGTCGAAAAACTTCTCGGTTTTTTTGTTGCTCACCCTCATTTCTAATGTAAATCCTGTTTGTTTTTTACCTCTGAGTTGGTTGTATATGGGCCCACCGACTTTTCCTTTGTGATCATTTTTGTGGCTTTGTTTGACTCAAACAATGAACTAGTTATTTTTTGAAAATAAATTCGTTGTTTTGTTTTTCTGTTGTAAATATATTTTTTTTTTGTAAAAAAAAAATTTAGTAATTCCATTTGATTTTTTAAAACCCTGCAAAAGCTCATCGGGCTACGAGAAAGCCACAACCCATGGCAAAAACAAAAACTGTTACAACCGCAGGCCATGTAAAGCTATGTTCCTAAAAAGATAAATAAATATACAAAAAATTAAAAAGTGTTTAAGAGTAATAATTGATTAATATTAATCAAAGTAAGAGTTCCTTTTTTCAAAAGTACTTTTAAAAAGAGCACATTTGTAAAAGTACATACAAAAAATAATATTTTAAAAAAAGGTACTTCAAAAAATACTATTTGAAAAAGTACATTCTAAAAGAATTATTTCAAAAAGGACCTTTTAAAGTTGCAATTGCGAATAATTTCCCCGTGAATCATTTTTTTTCTAGTTTTATTCTTTAATTAATTCACTTTAATTTTGCTGACAGCAGTACACATCATGTAGTTGTTTTTCGTCCTAATTATAATATAGTTTGTGTTTTTTAATGCTCATTTTTAAGGAATGCCCATGACTAAAAGCGAAATATCCGACTCTGGCAATAAAATTGTTATTCCGATTTTATGCAATTTGTATTTATAGAAAGTCTTTTGATTTTTTTTTAATCAAAAATATTTTTATAAATATGGCCGTAAAATATTTATAAAAATATTTTTGATTAAAAAAAAAAAACAAAAATACTTTCTATAAACACAAGCATTACAACCTATTTATTTGATTATATAAAATTTTTTTGTTCACATTCATAATTGTTTAAGGATATAATTAATTTTCCCTTATTATTTACGATGAAATATAGTGCCTTTTGAATTATAGTAGAAAATAAACATGTAAGTATATTCCGTCATGCAGAATCTTATATACGCTTAACCATATTATTGTTAAATTTTAACCTTACTCTGTTATGTTTCCCAATTTTACAATAAACAATTTTACAATAAACATTCGGTTTTTACGTTTATGATTTTCAACTTCATTATTACAAATATAATTTAAAGATATAGAAAATTTGTTTGGAAAAATTTGATCGATTTTTTTTTTGTAAAAATTTTATCGAATATATTTTATAAAAATTTTATCGAAATTTTTTTGAAAATTTTTTTATAAAATTTTTATAAAAATAAAAGTTTCATAAAATTCAAACTTAAAAAAGTTTTTTTAAAGACCCCTTTTAATGACGACATAAAATTTGTTAAGACAAATCGTAACACATGTGGGAAACACTTAATGCCAAAGTTCTATGCATTTATGACACTACATTCAAACAAAACACAAATTATGCTAAAAATTGCCTAATAAATACTTGTAAATGTCCAAAAATATCAAAAAATAATTGCTACATTTTCAATATTTAAATATCAATTCAAGTGTGACTAAATAAAATTATATTTATAATCTTTTTTGTAAATTATAATACATTTACTTGTCAGAATTATTAATTTATGGATGCAAAAGGACAAGTGTTGTGTTAAACAAACATAAAAGTAAAGCGGAAAAACTAAAGCAAGTTTATTAAACATAATTATTTTACTATTGTTATACATTTTTGGCACAGTAATCACTGCCCCTATCTTGTGAAATAATAATAAAAATTTTGTGTAGTCAACAGCATGAAAATTATTTATTTTCTAATACTCGCTAACAAAAAAGCAACAAAAAAAGAAACATCCCCCAATTTGAGGTCATTATTTGTGGTCAAAGTTATGAACTTGTTATGCATCTGTATTGTAAATAAATGTTGTACTTGTTCGTATACAGCGGGATAAATGCTCTCGTTTTCCTTTTTATCTAACACAACCTTTAATTGTTGTGCCATTACAACTAAACTGGGTCGCCACCTTGCTTTCAACTCTGCTTCCAACAAGGGCTATAACTTAAAAACAATTTATCTGTGGTTTCTAGGGGGGTTGTTGTTGTGATTAAATGTTTAATGTTAACGCTTGATGCGTGTTCATTATACTCTGGGGTATAGTAACTGAAATGTTTATACATTTTCCGTACTGTAATATTTTTATGCAGCTAGAGAGATTAAATTTCAAGTTATTTATTTGTTTTAATATAATTATAGTTATTATTGTTTATTAGAATTAACAAAAAAAAAAAAAAAAAAAAAAAAAACTAAACCAAAAAATTAAGGGGGAAGTTTAATGTTTTAAATAAATATTAAAATTTGCTATTAAAAGCAATCAGGGCAAAAAGCAAAATATTTGTGCGAAATATTTTGAAAAAGAAAAATAAATATAATTTTATATGCTTTAAGTGGGGCAAAACATATTTTTTTGAGATGAAAAAAGACTATTCTAGAGAAAAATTAAGGAATTTGCTTAGGACTATTTGAAAAAAGTGTCCATAGCAAAGTAACAAAATGCACCACTAAAGCAAATATTAAATATTTTTTACTAAGTAAGTTAGGATGTAGAGGATACTATCTGAAACTATCGACAAAGCTTAGAGCAGAAGGGCATTCTATGATCTCAGAATTTGTGCTAAGATTATTTAACATAGAGAAGGAGACATGACACTTAATATAAAAAGAAAATATTTGTAATGATTTCTTAAGAAAATCGAAGAGCTTGAATCTTCTAACATTTTGAGAGTAAGTTTCTTATCAATGCCATTTGCAGGTTAAAAAAGTGGGTATAATAACAGAAGGAGTCAGAAACCTACGGTTTTTGAACTTGGTCCACGTAATCTATAACAATCTACACATATTCTTCTAAAGTTAGAATATAGTAGTATTTAGGCTCTTCCTCATTCCCCTTGGTATGGAGTTGAAGGCCATCTAAACACCGCACTAGTGGCGGCATCTGTTGCAATACGGAGTTAAAACGCCCTTTCTGCGATTTTAGTTAAACTACATCCAAAACATTACTCGCCAAAGGGCCTCATCGATAACTTAAAACAAGCATTAAATATGTATACCGGTCAGACCTCTAAGGATTTGATCAGGTACTCGTGGCGCTCATATACCGCGGAAGGACTGAGAATTTTAGATATTAATTTTCGTGTTATATCAAGGATGTTCGTCGCGCGATGTCTTCATTGCATTGTTTCAAGAAATAACTCGGACTGGAAATGAAATTTGTAAGAATTAAAAGAAATAATAATCGAACAACAAGAGTTTTCCGATTCAGCAACACAAAGGAAAAATATTAAGTTAAAATTATTACCACAAGAACGTCGATTATTTCATACTATTTCGGAATATGAAAGAATGCCGTTTTGTACGAAGGCCAAGTGTACTGTATTTGTGAGATTATTATAAAATTATTTATTATTACAAGTGGCTAAATCCGCGGTCAAAGTAAGAAATGTTTTATTGGGCCATATTTTTACTGCTGCTAATCTTCATTGCTTTGCAATACTTTTTATATCTCAGCTTAAAAGCAATTTTCGTGTCGTGCTAGACTGGTTACATTGTTGTCGTTGCAGCTTTAAATTTATTTAATTACGATCCCATTTTTAATTAATTTAATCTCGTTATTTACAAAAAAAAAAAAAAATAAAATAAAAAAATTGCATACAGAATTGCGTTGTAAATTAATTGCTTAATGTGAATAAAACTTACATACATACAAACATAAACTGTTGTAGTGTTTTGTTACAACCTTTAACTTAAACAAAAAACAGTGTCTTTGCTTCTTCTGCTTAATATTTCTAGAATAGTTAATCCTTTGTTCTCCAAAAGCCCAACTCGTTGCACAGCACGAGTTAAAGATACAAAAAATAACAACAACAAAAGAAACTTTCAATATAAAACAAAACAGAAAGTACGAGTTACTCTACTGCCAACCTATAAAATTAAAAAATAAAATAAAAAAAACACTATAAAAATTGTTTTATATCACTAAGTTCGTGTGACACATGTGTAAGAGTCAATGAATCAAAAAAGGCTTGTAAAAAATTATAAATAAATATAAAAAATATCAAAAAAATATATACATTTATGAAAAATATTTGCAGAGGAAAAATTTAACGAAGCGTATGGGCGCAGTTTTTCATTCTTCAACTAAACAGACTTCTACTACAACTTTATATTCTTTGACTTCTTTTGTGCTAAAACAATGATATACAAAAAATACTATTGACCGACTTCGATAACCACTATTTCGAAAGTAAAAAATTTGCTTTTGGTATTCATGTGAGCCTCCTTTTAATTTTTTTTTGCCATGTTATCATTTTTAGAAGGGATTTAATTGAAAAAAATAAATGAGCTTTTAATGTAAAGTTTTATCATGCACAGTGCTACGAAACTCTTCATGTGATTTATTTTTGATAAGGGGTAAAGCCAAATTGATTTAGAATTGCTTTTTTCAGCAGTGCTATGGACGTGTAAAAATAGGAGTGTATAAAAACAGATGAAAAAAGAATGATGATGGACGAAAACAGAACACATGATATGACTTTAATGTGAAAAGTTAGATAAATTTGGAATATACTCTTCATAGTGGGCAATCACCAGTATACAATCATACAGAAAAAAATTTGAACCACAGGCGCCACTGTTGATGCCTTCGTGGGAATACTCTTCTACAGAATCAAGTAACAGAGACCTTTAAGGCTTTAAGCTTTTTAAAATCAAGAACTGAATCTAGTTCATAGGTTTTAGCAAGATTCAAACCAGCCAAAATGAAAATCTAAGATGATGATACTTGTAAACTGTGCTTGTTTTGAGATGGATGCGCATATTGTGGGTGAATGTCCCCAGCGCTTAACATAGCATAAGCATAAGATTTAGAACGACATACGGGCAGAAACTTGTTAAATGTGGATACCATGAGGGATCTAAGCCTTGGACAAATTCTAGTGATTGCTTGCGACTCCGTGATAAGAAAGAAGGCCGAAAAACTTATACCATAAGGCAAAGTTAAAATATACTGGTGCGAAGTAGGAACCTTCGCATTATTAACTTATTAGTCATATGTACAATCTTTAACGGTAATAATCTTTAAAAAGTAAATAGAATGAACTAATTAATCAATTTGAAAAATAAAAAAATACTATAAAAATATATATATCGCACACTGAATCACAAAAATTCAAAACTAAAAATGCACATATATCCAGCTGAGGCAAAAAAAACTGCAGTTAAAAACATGATTGTAATTCAAAATGAGTTCCACAGTAACATTATTTCTCCAGTTAAGGAATAAAGTAATGCAAACGAAATTTTTGTGGCCATTAGAGATTTGTTTGATTTGTAAACTTGTTAATGAAAAACAAAATGGTTTTGATCAATTCTGATCTGTGACGGCTTATGATTTAGTGTGCGATATGCACTTATATTTTTAAAATTTTCTATTTCTGTTATTCATTTAAAAATCTGTCTGTCTAAAATTAAATTTTTAGAAGGAGCTGTAAAATACTCATATACATATTTGTGTAGCAAAGTTATATTCAAACACAAAAGTCGACAACTTCAATTGCTATAAACTATAAACTGTTGTTAATACAAAATTTATTTTTTAATAATACTATTTTTATTGTTGAACAACATATTCAACAAAACTAACAACACTATCAGTTTTAAATGTAGTGCGAACAGGGCAAACTAAGAAAGGAGTATTTCACTATTTTTTTTTTACATTTTGTACATTTTACATTCGTATTTTACACAATACAAGTAAAGAAACGTATGAATGGCAATTCTTAATTTTATTTTACTTCTAGCACTGCGCAATTAATTTTTATCGCAAATTTGCATTTTTATTTATAGTTTTAGGTTGTATTCAGTTTAATTTTGTAAGTGTGTATGCAGTTGTACTTATAGTTTTTAAGACCATCCATCGTATCTACGTACTCGTACATTAGTTAATACAAATATGTATTTTTAAATAATTTTTTATTTTGTTTTTCTTC
The DNA here is from genome assembly GCA_949628195.1 of Phasia obesa. Classification (NCBI taxonomy): domain Eukaryota; kingdom Metazoa; phylum Arthropoda; class Insecta; order Diptera; family Tachinidae; genus Phasia; species Phasia obesa. Next base: position 149,258,861 of record OX451217.1, on the reverse strand, counting down.
GATTTTGACTTTTGAACGTAGTGTAAATGTGTTGCATTGGAGTGTCGTTAGGTTGGTTTTTCTGATTTCGACATGATTGTTACAGTTGGTTTTGCTCACTTTCAGTTGTTCGCCATACTTCACTGGTAATTTGTCACTTTCTTGAAGCATGTTATTGCTTAAAAGACTGACGGCAATGATTAGTTGTTTTCTTCTAATTCAAATTTCTTTTTTCTATTTTTTTAAATCGTACAGCACGTGCAGTGCGTCTGTACATTTAGTTAGTTCAATTAAAGTCTGTCTCTGTATTTCTTTAACCCAAAAGTTAGCAGCAGATGTTGCTTCCAATAAATAAAATATTGCAAAAAAAAATTCCTTGTAAGTTGTTGCTTTTTTTCGCGCTGCCCTTTTATTTGTGCATTACTTTTACAGTCTCATACGAGTTGGATAAAATGTGTAACATTTGTTATGAATCTGAATCTGAATCTGGTTTGAAGTATGAGTTAATGACCTAATGAAGTATGAGTTAATGACCTTTTCGTCAAGATCATTAATATATTTTTCAGATTTACAATCACATATACATACATTTGCAGTTAAGCAACATTATAAAAGTGTTTTAGTGTAGGAAAAGTTTAGCCTTTCTATGGAAATAATTTAATGCAAAACTCACTCACCTTCTTTTCCGATTTGATTTTTGGCACATCCTTTTTCTTTTTACGTGGTGGAATACGTCCATTGAATTCCTGCAGTCTTTCTCGGCCTGCTGTAAAATTATCATAACGATCATCGAACTCATCCCAACTGGTCTCATGTTCACTCTGATATTCTCGTTCATCTTCACCCGTTGAGGTTAAACGTGATCTGCAATTAAATTGTTTAAATTATTAAAAAAATATACAGCAACAACAACAACAATACAAATAATATTTATGATTAAGAAATATGGCACAAATGCATAAATACTAATTTAAAGATGAACATATTTAGTTTTTTTGCTATTTTTAATGAAGCTGATGACGGGTGGAGTAGGAAGCTTATCTTAATTTCATATTTTAATAACAATGGCTTTTTATTGTTGTCGATGATGATGGTGATGGTTTTGCTGTTGTGGTAATTAAAAGTCTGTTTTATAGACTAGTCATGGGAGAATTAGCAATTAAAACAAAAAAAAAAAAAAACTTCTAGTAAAAACTACAATACGAAGTTAAAGAGCAATGGACTTTGAAATCGCATAACAGTTGTCTGGCTAATTAAGGTTAGCCGTTTTAGCAAGCTAAAACTTTAAATAAATGCTTACCTTCTTGCCGAATCGGAAAGAGATCGATGCAAACTTCTGTGTGCCATACAACCCGTTGTTCCACTTGTTGAAGTACCTGTGGAGGTGGTAGCCGTGGCTGTGTTGGGTGTTGGAGGCGGTGTATACTGATAATAACCACCTCCTGGTCCACTATGCTGGTAGATAAAGTGCGGATAATGGCCATGAAGTTGAGGCTGGTTGTGATGATGACTGTTTGGTACTGGTGGAGCTGACTGAGGTGCTTGTGTGGTTTGAGTTTGTGCATTGCCACTTGATGAGGCAGGCGCTGATTGATGAAAGAAATTCACTTCATCGCCGGCAGCAAAACTGACACTTGTGCGTGGAATTCTCGGTGTACTGCGACTGCGTGGAAAGAATACTTCTCCTCCTGTATAGGAAGGACTATGTACTGAACACGAGGGGCTGGGCGGTGTTGGATACTGAAAAACGGGAGCACCTAAAATTAGCAAAAGAATTTATTGAGTTAATTTAAGTAATTTAAGTAATATAAAACAAAAAAAAAACTGTATTAAAAGAAAACTGTAAGTAAGGTTTAATAAAAAAAATAAAAATCTTTTTAAGGACTTTACACTGCGTTTACAGTTGACATGCTGTTATGCTGGCGATAACCACACATACACACTTTTTCACTAATACAAACACTGTCTGAATTACTGTCTTGAATATTTTTAAGACAGTAAATAGGATAGCGATTTTATGTATGCAGACGATAATTCAATTATTTGTGTGTAAAAAAAATTACAAAAGGGAAAATTAAAAAACTTAAATAAATTGTCATAATTATTGTCTGGACGCATAGACTGCGGAAACAATTGTAAGCGGTATTGACAACTAATGCATATTTCTTATTGTCATAACAGCATTGTCAAATGTAAACACAGTGTTAGCACGCTGCAAGGTCTTCAGAAAGCAAGTGCTAGCAGTGATTCTAAATTTATGGGATGATTTTCTGACCGAGGTCAGCTGAGCTGACCTTGATGTAAGCTTACGAGCATAATTTTTACACATACAACCTAGTTGTAGATCAACTGTCGTAAAGTTGTCGTTTTAAGGCTTTTAAAATGCTTGTTACTTTTATTAAACATACATATGTATATAATTTATGTTTTAATTTTTTATTGGGTTTTAAAGGTTGATAAAAGTTAATGGTTTTCAGAGCTTCAGAGAGCGTTGTGTAGAGCTTTAACCTTATGTGGCTTCTTTTATGTTCTGATAGTTTTTTAAATTTATTTCTACTTAAGTTTTTTAGTTTCATTTTTTTCTCTTGTAATAAATGTCATTTTAATGCTTTAGTTTTTTACGATTTGCAGTTGTTTTTATGACTTTTAAACATTTTGCGCGAAAATATATACATATGTATGTATAAAAAAATGTCTGTGGCATCATAAAATTTACCTTCACATGACAAACACCATTTAAATCAGTCATAAATATGCGGGTTTTGTCATAAACAATTTTGCATAATATTTATTACACTTAACTCTACAACTCCTCCTACAATATCAGCAAGTTTTGTGATGGTAAATTATTATATTAGAGATTTTTGTGAAGAACATTAAGAAGTCTAGTGATGACAAATGTAAAATTTTATGTTCATACATACATACTTACATATGTATGTATGTAAGTTTATATACATAGCTAAATGAAAAATCATTAATACAACTCAAAAAACTAATTGCATGACAATTATTTTTTTTTAATTTAATTTTAAAATTAAACTTGATTTGAAGAAAAATACTTATTAAGTGGTGTTAAAACAAATTACAAAAAAAAATCAATTTAAATTTGTTAGTATTTTTTTTTAAATTTACATAAATAATAAGGTTGTCTTATTCGAGTTGTTTAGAATTTTATGTGAATTTTTAATTTTTTTAACTCCATTTGTTAGGTTTTCTGTTCAACTTTTATTGCTGTTAAGTAAATACAATTTTACTACAACTTTTTGGCATGGATCATTTAATCCGAACAAGATTCGTACACATGGATTTCTTACTTAAACTCACAGCAAGTGATGTGCATAATTTATTATTTAATCGCTCAACCATTTTCAGCTCTACAGCACATAATGTTTATTGTTTTTATTTTGTTAATTTTATTTTATTTTTTATTTCATTATTGTCTTAATGATCGCATTCGCTTCACTTTGGTGCATTGCATTTTATAATCAGGTGCAATGTGTGTAGCACACTTTCAGGGTCAAGATGTCTCTAAAGTGGTTGAGATCGGTTGGCCGTTTGTAGAGTAATAAAGAAGACAAGAAATGAGATGTATGTATGTATGTATGCTTATGCCCGCACTATTATCAATTGTCTGAAAGTATTTATAAAACCAATTGGCCGATTACGAGAGAAAAACGAATTAATTTTTATAATTTAATTAAACAAGTTTTTGTCATTCTACTACGTTATGGACTGCATTTGCATCTTGTATAAAAATAACAACAATATCTGATGAAAATCATGCAAATTAATATACTCGTACAATGATTTATTTTGTTTTTTTTTTTTGTTTTTGTTAAAATAGTTGTACTACAATCTCTCTATATTCGTATAAAGTGTCTGACTATCTTTTATCATTTGTTCGACTATGTGTTTCGCCTTACATATCGCATACGCTTTTTAAGGTTAATGTGTATGTAGGCGTTGAACAGGCGCCATAATTATATACAATTTATAAAGAATATAATTGCTTTATTAAATATGTAAAGTGTGTTTCCACATTTCAGCGATTTTTATTATTTAGAGAATTCATATTGATTACAATAAATACTATAATGTGTAGAGTAGGGAAAATGTTATTAGCTTCTTTCTGAATTTTTAATGAGTTTGTAATACCAGATTAATTGAAATTTAAAATTGTAAATACAATTACTACTTTTTTCAAAATCGTTTTACTTACTTTGCTAGACGATAGGGGCTTTAGCGAAAAACGAAGGAAAAAATGGAAATATACGAGTATCTGTAGCTTCTATACTGCTAATATGATCCGACAGAAAAGGGGATCCGACATGACCATAAAAGGGGTGTATTCATGTAGCTAAGTTTTTTGAAGTCTTTTGGCCTTAGGGTGGCTCAAATCTATACATATAATAAAACTGTACCATGATCATTTCTGTACATGGATTACAAAACAGGAATTTTTAGATTTATTGTCTGTGCTCCTGTCCGTCTGTTTCAGCATCGCGTATAAACTACTGGATGGATTTTAATAAAATTTTGAGGGGAGGTGCCTTAGTATTTTGATTCAAATATAGGTAATATAGGTAGCGAAAGTATGTAATTTTACCGATTTAAATGTACTGCAATTGTGACAACACCTTTTATGTTTTATTAATTTTTTTTTTTGAATTTAAAAAAACATACGTCAAGTAGTGCTGGCAAAGTATTCCGTAGTGGGTACTCGATATTCGATCGTTTTTTTTTTGGGTACTCAATACACAAAAGTAGTTAATCAATACTTTTACGTTTGTATTTTTAGAAATAAATTTATAAAAAAATTTGACAACTAAGACGATAAATTTCCTCTGCTATTATGTAAACGAAAGTACTGAGTACCCAATTGAAAAGTATTGAGTTGTATATAGTAATTGAAAGTAGTAGAAATTGCCAGCACTAACGTTAAGAACACAAAAATAATTTAAATATCGTCTTCAAATGATCGGAACTGGAAAGATGTAAAACAATAATGCTTATGAAAAAAAAAAATATTTAAAAATATGTTTCCCGAAAAAATAAGGTCTCGACAATAGCGTCGTTTATCAGTTCTAAAATGTTTTTGATGTAATATTTCGGATATTAGAGGGTAACGACCGCAGGCATACCTCAGTTTTATATATTAAGACAAACCATAACTTTCTAACAATTTCTATATAAAACTGTAGAAATTTAAAACAAGAAACTGAAGTTGCATACAATTTTGGTTTATTTTAAGCAGATTGCAAGATACTGTTTATATATGCAAATGAATAGGGCTTGCGGGGCAGCACAGTTACCGATAAAAAAATTATAAATCTAGTATTTTGAAATAGTGTTGGTAATTTCTACTACTTTTAGTTAATCTGTACTACTCAATACTTACCAGTTGGGTACTCAATGGTACTCAATAGTAATGAATACTTTTGTTAAATTTGATTTGTTTTAAAAATATAACACTAATTTGTATCTAGTAACTACTTTTAGAATTGATTACTCAAGAACACTATCAAATACTCGGTACCCACTACTCAAAACTTTACCCACTACTCAATACTATTTGGGAGCGCTATTTAAAAAAATTGTTTTTAACTCCATCTGCAATGTTATTTGGTTCGTTTCTGTAATTTTTATCACAGTAGTTTTGGAACAAACTGACATTTTTTCTTATTTCTTCAATTCTAAACTCTTGGGTTAGCAAAACTTAAGTCCCTTTAATAGGCTACAATATTTCTTTAATTGGCTTTATTAGTTGAAAATAAATCAAAATGTGCAACAAGTGTTTTATACCCAGTTTTAATAGAATGTTTTTATTAACTCTACTTTTAACTTCAATTTTAACCAAGGTTTCTAAAGACAAAAAAAAAAATAAATGCAATTTAAACATAATAAATAATAAGAACTTGTACAAGTTAACAAAAGGTTTTTTAAATCAAAAATATTTTGTTTGAAATTAAACTTTATCACCAGAATTGATTGATTATTGTCAGCTGCAACAAATGAAAAAAAAAACATTTGCTTTGGAATTGCTATAAGCCAAAATTGATCGCAAAAAAAAACAAACTTGAAAGCATATAGTCACTCATTCAGTCACACATACATACTTACTAAAAATTATAGTTAAAATAACAACAATTGGTAGTAATTGAAATAAAAAAAATCTACGGGTACTATAAATTATTATTCGTGTTCTATAGATTAAAATTTGCTAGACATACTGTCTCAGTATGAATTTTTTCTAAATTATTTATAAAATTATTTATACATATAAATTATCTATTGTGGTTAATTTATTTTTTTTTATAATTATTTGTTTATTTTTCTATACATTTATTGGGATTTAACGAAAATCTTTTTACAAATCACGTGTATCATGTCTAACATGTAGTTTTTGTTGAGTCTTGCTAAGTTGTCATAAACATTTTAACACCGATATTTTTTTTACGTAATTAATTTATCATTATAGACTTTATAGTGTTGTTTAGCTTTTTTTTCTCTAACTTGAATTTTTAAGAAAACACACGTTTGATTATATTGTATCTAATGGATACATACATAGCATGTGTTTGAGATGTTTCGTTTCAAGTGTTTAAGCATGTGTTGTTCTAATACGAGTATATAATTTAAAATGAATAATTTACATATTATGCAAATTCCTTTTTTATTTAATAACAATCATTGCATTTTACAAAATTCTATAGACTTTTAAAATGCCTGGAAAAAAACTCTTTATTGCAAGACAAGTTTTGTTTCAATATTTCTTCTTTTTTTGCAATTTGCTAATGACGCTTCAAATGCTTAGAATATACATAGATGGCAAATGCAGAATGCATAAAAATTTATAAATAAAATGTGTTTATTTAATGGCAAAAAAAACTACGATTCTGCTGGTTTTTCAAGGTTACGTTTGTTTTGAAGTTGAGCGCGCGCTTTTTTTCTAATAGAACTCGTTGTATTTATAGTTTAACCCTTGCACACCATAAGAGATCAAATATGGTACAATTAAAAAAAAAGGATATAATATTACAATATAAAACAGTATAAGAATAAAACAGTAAAAAATTCACTTTTAAACCTAGTACTTTTAAGATTTCGTATGGCAACATATCTGTAGTCAATAATTTTGTTTGTATAACTACAATATATTTATGCCAATATCTGATCAGTTATACTTTAAGATTTATGCATGTCAACTCCTGCAAGATCTGTAGTCCGACTTAAATAAAACCTGAATCCTAAATTCTGCTTTTTTTTAAATAACTTTTATTAGTACTTAAACCAAACTTTAACAATTCTTTTATATGTAAATAAGCAGTTAGACTAAATTATCAAATATTCAATAATAAAAATCGGATGATACCGCTTAAACATGTTTGATACTAGATTACTATCAACTAAGAAATAGTGTTGGGGTAAAACAAATTAAGAAAACGTTGCTCTCATTGCTAAGCGAAGGTTGGCTCTGAAGCAACTACAAATATTAGGTATTAAATAATATTGAAAAAAAAAACATAAAACAAGAGGGAAGCTTTAGATAGTGGTGGACTTCGTTCTCACCAACTGACTATAAATGATTGAATTCAAAATTCTCGAATTGGTTTGGTTAATATATTGGTTGGTTAAATTGATGACGTATATAAAAATGAATACAATAAAAGAGTAGTACGATATTTTTTGTTCATCGAAAGGTTTTTTTTTCCTACGCCGACGAATGACGACTTGATTGATTTAAGAGAGCTACCGTTTTTCCTTTTAGTTTTTTTAAGAAGTTGCCTGCAGATGTAAAGATGATTCTATAAAAGCAATGTTGACGGGCCGTACCTCTTTATCAGCTTCTTAAATAACGCCACAAAGGAGTAAAGTTTCTAAGTTAAGTTCTTAAGCTAATTTAACATGGATTATTTGCCTTAAAATAAAATAAAAATGATTTAAAAGCTCTAAGGGTTTTTAAATGAAATTCTGGAGATCTGTAAAATGAAAATTTCCTCAGTCATGGGCATTATTAAAATCAAATCTCCATTGTAGGGTTAAAACCAGCTCTAGCACGTGAAATATTGTAGTAGTATTTTCTAATTGCATTTTAAAAACTACTAACAACAGCGGTTTAGATGTACAGCTGCACAGAAATCTTTAACAATGTCAGTCTTTAAAAATATATGTACATACATCTATATAAATATACAACCACACCATACAGCCGCAACATTTACAAATTGCCAAGAAAAATTTTACAAAAAATAAAAAATAAAGATTAAACGAGTACTTGCAGTACATCAAGCGTCATCAAACTTGTTTCAAATGATATTTCAGTAATGTTGGTTAATGCAGCCATCATGCTGTAACAAATACAACAATTGTCTTTTAAAATATGATGTCGTTATTGTTATTGTTGTGGTTTCTATTATTGTTGTTGCCAATAAACTTAGTTAAACCACTCCTTTACTAAATCGTGTTTTATGCTTCAACAGCTAATGCCTGCCTGCCTGCTGCTTATTTAATTTAACAAAATAAAAAAAATGCTTTATAGTTTTGTTCTTGTTCTTGCATCTCCCCCTCAACTCCCGCCAAGTTGTTAGTTTCATTAAATACCTGTAGCCTTAGGTCTTTATTTAAAGAATATTATTGTAATTTTTTTCGCAAATTAAAATTTATAATCATTAACAAAATGTTTTGTTCAAATATCTTGTTTTCAATTTCTACAGTCTGTTATGTGTTTGGATGCATGTTAAAGCATGCTGCTGCCTGCCTGTTAAACAACAAAAGTTTTAAGCACTACTTGAGATCAAGGATTGTGGGTCAAAGTAAAATAATTTATGTTTAAAATAATTACACAATTAGTATATGGTTTAAGCAGCAGCAGCAGCAGCAGTAGTGGTTAAAAGGGTCATATTGTTTAAATCAATAACGAACAGTAATAAAATCGAAATTCTTTTTAATAAGTTTAAAATAAAATAATAACAAAATAAAAATACCTTGTTAGTGAATCAGAAAATCTCACGTCAAATCATCACTTTTTTTTCCATATTTGATAAATAACTTAACCACAACCGTTACTGTTAACTGTATTCCAAATTAAAAAAATATCGTTAATTGCCTTATATGTAAGTATGTAAGTAGTTGTGTACGAAAACGTTTTTAAAAATAATATTGTGAAATATTTAACAAAAAACCAAAAACAAATCACTTGGTGACAAACGAAACACTTACTCAATTTTGAATATTGACGGAATTAAAATGAAAAATGTAAAGCGGTTTCTGTAAGTTTTTGTTAAATCGTGTTTTGTGGGTGGGATTTAACGCACCAGCATGTTTGTTGCAGATAATAATCAATCATCTCAAATTTGATTTTATGCCTTATTTGAATGCAACAAGTTCAACAACTTATAAAAACTGTAAGCGGATAAATGTCGTGTAAATAAAAATACATTAAAATGTTTGTTTTAGAGTTACATATTCATATGCATCATTCGTGATGCATATTATAATTATAATTAAAAGCGAACGAAATGTACTATATATACTGCGGCTTAAAAGTGTTTAATGTTTATTTTACAAATAATTAGGTAATGTTTTGACTAAAACGATTTACAGTTAAATGATGCTTAGGGTGCCTCGGTGTGCACCCTCTCTGGAATTTTACAAGTTGGTACGAAGATCAAGAAGAGGCTTGGATAGAATGGTTAACTGCATTAGTGGCAGGCCAAGGACTGTCAAGTATTATCTGGCCGAGTTAACAATCAAGATAAGACGATACTTGTAGGCTGTGCCTAGATATAGGTTAACATAAAAAGGCCTTGCACCACGGGTAGACACATATTAAATAGGGATGCTGTGGATCCTGAGCTTTAAGCAAATGTTAGAAATTACCATAGACCCTGTGATGAGTAAGAATGTCGACATGTATCAGTCACCAGTCTGAAATCGCTACAGTCGAGAGTAAAAGGCAAGTAACCGCACGAGACTCTCAGAAATCATTAAGAAATGAAGGGGGTCGGTCTGCTTCGGTATCCCCCTACAAAATAAAAAAAAAATCAATGTCTATCTATTACACAGAAAAAAATTTTTCCACCAATAAGAGGTTTTAATTAGTTTCAGATAAAACTTTGATTTAATTTTTAATTCATTAAATTTTTTATTTAACTGAAATATTTTTCTATTCTTTCTTAATTAAAAATATAATTGAGACAATTAAAAAATTAATTAAATTTATATACGAAAGTATTTAAAATCTTTTGGTGCAGCAAATATTTTCTGTGTATAAATAATAAACCTAGTTGAGGACGTCCAGTTGACGACACTATTCCGAACAGTATCAAATAATTCTTCGATATATATTTTAAGTAACAGACGAGTTGAAGCCATATCACATGGAGAAATAATTTTATTGAAAAAATTGGCGTAACAAGAAAGATATGTGACGACTTTATTTACTATTGAGAATAAATGAAATCGGCTTAGTGATTCAGAAGCTGGTTTAGGATTTTTCCGTTGGAATCCTGCTGAATCCTAAAGGTATTATTTGAACTTTTGAACTTTTTTCATATTTACCGCCTAAAAATAATTAAAAAAATGCACAATTTTTTTCGGCAAAACACAAATATTATTTTACTAAAACTTACGTATCCACAATGGCAATCTCAAAAATTTATAAAAAAAATCTTTACCATACTTCAAGAAACAGATATACATACATATTTATGGATATATTACATAAAGAATAAAACTTCAAAGTATTTTCGAATCGAAAAAATCGGTTTGGGGTGTGAAGTAAACTACCCCTTGCTCCTCCTGATTATGCACAAAAACTATACAGCACTTTATCTCCATATACCCAAGGCACATACTGAATTTCATTTTGATATGTCAAACGCTACGACTTGTAGAGCGTTTACAAAAATAGTGGCATGCACACGAGCCTACCCACTCATAGACTTTATCGCGAAAATAGTCAAAATAGAATCAGGAGATCTCAAAACGTATAAATCCGTTAAAGTCCCGCTTTGGTTTTTTCACGATTACTATACTTTACGTGTGGTAAAGTAAAAAGGTGAGACAAGAGAGCTAGAAATACATTTATAAAAACTACTATAGTTCCTGTCTGGCTTTTAATCAAAAATCAAAACGTTTTTTAACATTTTTAAAATTTATATGACCTCAGCATTGAATAGAGCTTTGACTTTTTTTGTCACGATCATTTCCCACATTCCATATTAGAGCATACACAGCATATTTATAACGGTAAAAAAATGTTGCCTACTTTAAGGAGGTAAACACGACAATATTAATAAAATTAAAAATTTTAATTGGAAAAACGAATTCATACAATTTTGGTAATAGGAAATACTCGTACATACACGCATTGTTTTTTTTTGCTTTGTAATATTTTAACAATGAGAAAACATATACATACATACATACATCGCTATAAATTAATTTGATGAAATGTCCTTTTATGTAGTTTTAAGCTAAGAAAATGTGTTTTTTTTTTGGAAAAACTACATTTATATTCTATATCCGCATGTTTTTATCAAGTTTTTGTTATTCATTAGCACACGAAAAATAAAAAATTTTACTTGAAAGTTTATTTTGAAGAAAAAAATACTAAAAATAAAATATTTGACCATAAATGCTCAACTTAATTAGTTAGTAACGATATATACATATATATATTTTTTTTTTATTTTTCTTTAATACTAATTACATAAAAATAGCTTGTGTTAATTAAGATTTCTAACAAAAATAAGTAGAATTTTTTGTTTCAGATAAAAAATTGATTGTGTTTTTAATGTTAATTTATGATTTTTCTTTGTCAATTTTTTCATGTTTAAGATGTCATGTTGAACGTCTATTTTTTCTCTTAGTTCCAATTTTGGCCAAAACAACATTTTAAATTCATTGAGATTCAACACTTTTTATGTTGAAAAATCATTTGTCAACTGTCTAAATCACTTGAGCGACATCTCATTGATGTTAGAATTACTATTGATTTTTATTGTTTGTTTTTAAACAGATTTATTTCAAAAAGGTGTTGATTTTTTAGTAATTGATATAAAATATTTCCTATTAAAATTACTTACTACATGCAACTGATAATTTCTTAAGCTAACCCTGACATTTAAATTGTAATCGTTAGTAAAAAAAGCGCATTTTATTTGCAATTTTCTTATCAATAGTTTAAGTTTTTTCTGAATGAAATTGCAAGTGGTGGGATTTTCAATAGAGGCTGCTTTTCAATGGTTTTCTATTCACTGCATTTAAAAAATACTTTACTTAGCTCAGCTCAGCTCAGCTAATTACACAACAACAATTAACATTTTGCGATAATTAACAGTCAGATGGATGTGTGGTAAAGCGCTTGTGGAACAAAATGAAAAAAGCAATGCAACACACTTGAGTATTTATGAGCAACATATGCCGGTTTGGCAATGAATAAACACACTCAGAAATATTAAAAATGTTTAATTATATAAAATTAAATAGATTCTTAAAAATGCATTTACAAAATATAATTACAAAATTTTAAACAATAGAAATTGTTTACGACGTAATAATGCGAAAATTTGCTAACAAAAATAGCGCATTTATTTGGATATTCAAGAATGTTTGAAAATTAAACAGTTTAAATTAACAATGAGGTACATTTCTTAGGATGTTTAACCCGATTCTTATGCCCAGATAAGAATTTAACCGACTTACAATTTTTAGCACAAAGATATTCAAAGTACATGTCAATTCAAATATCACTATTAACTAGACCTATGATGCACATTTCCGTTTAATTTTTCTAAGTGTAATTTTAATTTCATTTCTATATCAATTTCTGTTTATTATTTATATTATTGTTATTTTTTTTTTTTTTTTTGAACAAAACGTGCAGTTTTCATTTGAAGTCATGTAGTCTTTTTGTTTTATTAATTATTTTAATTGCGTTGATTTTTATTATTTTTACTATTGTTTCTTAAGTTTACAAAGCCAATAAATAGCATAAAGATTTGGATGATGATTAATAATTGGCTGTTAAACGTTTTTTATTCAAGCAACTTAATATTATCAAGTAGCATTGGCAGATTTATCCGTTTATTATTTCACAATGATAATTGTTGTAGTGTTAGACAATTCTGATAATGATTTAGAAGACCAGTATGACAATAATGTATGAGTAACACACGATTAATTAAGGATTTGAAAACCAAAATTGATATCATTCTGGAAATAGATATTTAAAATTACAAATAGGATAATTATAAGCAAAAAGACCTACAGTCTAGGGGTTTATGTGCTGTTTCTGTATTGCAAGCCAATTAATCGTCTGGAAAATTTGTATGAAAGGCACTAAATTTTTAGTGTTGTTTCTATACCAATTTTCTTGACGAATCGCACATTAATATTTTTTTATAAAAAATTTTTAAATATTGTATTTGACTGAGAAACCGGTTTATTTTATTTTTTTATTCAATCGTTTACTCTGCAATTTTTACTCCCTTGGCAATATTTTACTCTGTAAATGAGCAATTTTAATTCAAAACAAGATACTTATTGAAATACTCTAGGTTTTGGGATAAGTTTAGCTTACATACCTTAAAGCATGTTAAATATCACCATATTTATATAAAATAAAAATTATTTGAAATATATTATAGAACAATTTTTGTATGAAAAATTAGTTCTAAAATAGATTTCAATTATATTTTATTTTAATATAATTATAGGGATATAATTTCTTAAGATTTTAATATATTTTTTATTGATTAAAAAATTTTATAAAATTAACACCGAAAGCTAATAATTTTATTTTTGTAAAGGGCTTTTCACGCTATAATACAAGTGTTAATACTTTTGAGGAAAATTAAACCCTGACATGATAAGTTGTTATTGTTTTTTGAAAAATTTCAAACAACAATTAGATCAGAGTTTCATTTTATTCAAAAGTATTAATACTTGTATTATAGTGTGAAATTCCCTTAAGTTTTAAAATTTTAATTTTTAGAAACCCTAGAAGTCTATAAAGACTTCATAAACATAAAAAAATGCCAATTGGTTATTTAAAAAATGAAGATTTTTTTTTTTCAAAAATAAACATTAAATACACTAAAACATTTATTAAAAAAAATATAAAACGATTATGTTATAAAATTAGAAGCAACATTTACGCAATATATTCATTATTTATTATTCTACATTTCACTAAATACAGTTATATATTTATTTTTAATTTACAAGCCCTTAACTAGGCAAGATTTTGCCTACAAATATTAAATGTCTTACAATATCACAGAATTAGTTTGTTAAATTATTCGCTGCCTAGAAAATAGTATTAAGAAAACAAGAAATTTTCTTTAAGTACAAAGATTCTTAGCTTGGTATTGTTACGAAACAACTTCCTTATTTTTTCTACAGACCACTTTAAATCCTTAAGAAAACTCGTGTGAACTAATAAAGACAAAACTTAAGCACGTACCAGGAACATTAGAAGATAACACAAATCTAACAACAACAATACATAAATATTAAAAAAAAAACAATATCTAAAGAGACAAACAGGATCAAAGATTTTTTGTTGGAAACAAAATTTAATTATACTTTGAAAATAAGTCAGTCGTCATGCTTTGAGAAGTACAAAAAAATCTTATACAAAATAAACGCATTACGGATGACTAGAGAGCCAAAGTAACAAAAACAAACAACTTAAACTGCACAAAACCATATGAATTATAAAAGCTTAAAGGAAAATTTTAATAATTTTTTAGTAAAAAAAAAAAAGGAAAATATACAAAGTCAATGGCATTGAATAATAAGCAAAGTAACTTCACAAAAAAGCTAAAGTATAAACAAACAAAATAAAGCAGCAGCACGTGAGTGTATGTGCAAAAAAATATAAAGCACAAAATAGAAAGGAAAATAGGCCTAAAAAACTAAAAAAGAAAATCAGACGAGCCCTCTTGGTAAAGCAGCTGTTTCTAGGCGGCCATACTTGCCGCCATTTTTTATTTTTACAATTTTCCTTTAACAGGATTTTTTCATAAAAAATTGAAATGGGAACGCGCCCTGTTTTAGGCTACATTATTAAACCAACGAAGTTGCTGAGCAAAACAAAACGAACAAAAATATAAACATTCACCTATAAACATCAACACATCAACATTTACATTGAAACCAAAAGCATCAAAAGGCAACAACATGAAAAAGAATAAAAAACTTAATTTTTTGCAGACTTTTGCAGACGAAAACAGCTGATTTGAAGCATGACTATGAAAAGGAAAATTAACGATAAAAGTAATAATAAACAAAAAAATATATATATATTTGAAAAATGTGGTAAGTAACAAATACATAAATATAGGAAAAATAAAAATAAATGTTTAACGAGTTGTATAAAACAGAAAAAGTGGAAAAAGTCAGCAAAAAACAAAAAAATGTAAATAAACCATTACCAACGCAGCTAGCAAAGTCAAGAGCATTGCCTTTAGTAAGTTTTCCTTGTGTATGAACTAGTATGTGTGTGTGTGTGTATGGGGAAGTATGAGATGATTGTAATGCCTGACAACAACAAGAAGGCGTTTAAATTTTCACACATTAAAGCGGCTGTAGCAATAGCAGCAGAAAAAATAGGCTTTTTTCAAATGTTAACATGATTTTGTATTTATACCGGAAAAGGATGCAAACAGTAGCAGCGACAAAAACAACAACAAAAAAGGAAAAGAGGATTTTCTGCTGTCTTGTTCTCTTATTCGTTGTAACAAATCTACATGTTTGAAAAAAAAAACCACGAAATGCTCATACATACATACATACATATGTATGTATGTACATACATATGTATGTATGTACAGGCAAACACATGTAAGAAAGTGCTTACTGTTTTCATAAGTGTATAAAGGAATTATTTTAATGATGTATGTTGTCGTTGTTGTTGTTGTTGGCTTTAGGTTTTCTAATGAGTGTGATTTTTTAAACCTTTTAATGTTAATGTGTTTGTATGCAATGTGTTTTGAAAATCTTTTTGTTTCGTTTAGAAGAGTAAAGAGGAAAATGTGTAACGGTGCTTAGATCTGATGTCTATTTGCAGTTGTTGGTGTTGTTGTTTTTCTGTGTATTCTTGTGGTAAAATGAGAAACTGCCATGATGATGATGATGACGAAGTTTATTACATGTCAGTGTTGTTGATGCTAAAATATGACTCATCATTTTAAAGCTTTCCAAGTTTGCACACAAACATTTAAATGGATTCCTGTACTGTACTGTTTAAAAATTAAGTGAATATTTTAAAGATTTCAAAGAAAAATGTCGATAAATTTAAACAAAAATAGAATATAAATGGTAACGCTGTGCTTGATATGCGCGGCTCTTTAAATAAAAATTCTTTTATAATGAAATTTTCAATGTAGGTATGTACCTATGTGGCTATTAATTTATTTTTGTAATAATAATTTTTTATAAAAAGTACCATTTTGCAAGAAAATGGCTTAAAGTTTAAGTTTTCTTTTTTTAAATTTAAAAAAGTTATTATATTTGTAGATTAGTAGTTATACGTCTTTTAACACAGAAAAAAATATTTGCACACACTAAAGGTTTTAATTAATTTCAGATACAGTTTTAATTAATTTTTTAATTGATTCTATTATATGCGTAATTAAAAAAGAACAAAATAAAATTCTAATTAAATAATTAATTGAATCCAGGTATAAAACATTAAATTTAATTTGTGTATGAAACTAATTAAAAGCTGTAATTGGTGCAAAAACTTTTGTCTATGAAATATACTAAATTACGATAATTTATTGTATTTTAAGCATATTTTTAAAAAGCCACTGTTAATTTCAATCATGCCACAATACCAGTAGCATCCAAATTGTTTGTTTCTAAACAGCGTCGAAAAAGTCAAGCTTGTTGGCATAAATTAACCAAGGAGGTGACCACAAACAGCAGCACTTCCACTGAGCCAATGGTCATTGAGTAACAAACAACAACATCAAAAAAACACTAAACAACATAAAACGAGTTTAAGCCAAAGGATACTAAATAAGAAACACAGTCGAAGTAAACTACAAGAATAAACCTGATTTTCGAGCTTAAACCAAGACATAAACTAGCAAGACTTTTATTATTATATTTTTTTATTCTTTAGCCAAAATGTGAACAACTCCAAACAAGTTAACACACTAACAAAGCTATATTTTAAGACACTACTAGTAAACGAGCCAGCACGCGAGCTTTACAAAATTGGAGGAAAAAAAGTAGTTTTTTTTCTCAACAGAGAAACAAACAAATCATGTTTACATTTTAAATAAAAAAGTGGGCGTGTAGGCCCTATTAAAATCCAATATGATACATATTATGAACAACATAAAATCAAATACGAAAACGTAAATAAAAAACTAAAAAAAAACGAATCAGTTAAGAAATAAGAAAAATAAAACCATAAACACTATTTAACATGGGCACGCGACAAACACACTTTGGATAAATTGTAACAACTTAACTGAAACGTATTTAAAATAAGGAACACAACACACACAACCGTTTGTTGATTGAGTTGAAAATTAAATTAAATATCGTTTTTTAGTTTGTTTGAAATTATTGACAGAATTAGACAAACCCATTTAGCCGAGTTTCAAATTAAAATAAAATGAAAAAACTGACCTTAGATCTGGGTATATTCAAGTAGATTATGATTAATATTCTAATTTATAACAAAGCGAAATAGTTTGAAAATTATGTTAAGTCGTTGTAGAGAATCAAAAGCTTTGATAGCACTATGCTACAGCAAAGAATCTTCAAGCAACTAAATTAAGATACTTTCACACTTTAGTGACGACTTATGATACATTACATTCACCAATACCTTTTTGCTGCTCCTTTAATTTAACATGATTTGTATGCAATGAAGCGGAAAACACCAAACGTAATTATTTTACAAATCTGCTAAATCTATAAATTTATTACTTTTACATTTATTCATCATTTAAATTAAAAGTATCTGTCAGGTATTTTATAGGGTGCTCGTGTAGACATTTATTTTTGCAACGCAGTGTAAAAATTATGCAATTTTAAGGCGGTAAAGAGTATACATACCAGAAATAGAACTAAACTCAAATTTATTAGAACTCCAAATTTTATTTCAAATATAAAATTAAAATTCTTAGGCTGTGTTCAGTTTTAATTAAAATTTCCTCTTAAATTTAATTGCTCATAAGCTTTTTTATACTTATTACAAAATTACTAAGTTTCTATTTTTTTTTTTTCAATTAAATTATAAAATCAATAAAAAATAGTATTCTTTATTTCATTATTATAAAAAGAGCTATAAAAAATTATAAAATGCATTTGCTAATTGTATACAAAAGAGACACCTTTAATTTTATGACTCATTTAAGTTTTACGATTCGTATAACTGAACAAAAAAAAAAACTATTTATGCAAGCTAAACCAATATGACACAAAATTCAACAAAAATTACGTTCATTATACGATTGTGGTCTTTTGATTCTTTTATTTTTTTGGTTTTCAGCAACAACAATCACACATAAACACTATTAAAATTGTAAAAAAAAAATTTTGCTTAGTTTAGCAACTTTTTAATGGCCATCCTTCCTTATCGTTTCGTAGGTAATTTAAGACCTAAATGCTGATGAAAATTACAACACAAAACCAAAACAACAACTTTTTAATTGTAGTATTTTTAAGTTCTCTACAAAAAAAAGAGCTTTGATAATGAAATTTGATATCAGTTTAATACTTATAGTACGTGTAGTTTAAAGTATATAAACATATCTTCTTGCACAAGTACTTTTTGTTGCTTTCAGCATAGTCATCTTGGCTTAATATGGTTTGCTAAGAACACAACTACAACAACAACAACAAAAAGGGGGAAATAAATCCTTTAAACCAGGTGTGAATTATAGCTGAAACGTTTAATGTCTTTTGAGGAAATTGGCTAAAAACTATTGAAAACTTTATGAGCCACTTAAAATTAAATTAATCGATGATATGCAATGTAAAAAGTTATTATTGCATTAAATAGTTTCATTGAATAGTAATTGTTAGTGCCAAAGTAATTTATGCTAAATATTTTATTGAACATTTTGCATAACAAGATTTTGTTTAATTAATGCCATAAACTTTTGGTGATAAATTAAAATTTTTCTTTTAGATTTTTATCATCAAGAGGATTACACATAACCATGAATTTCCGTTTATTTAAAAGACAATTTGTATAATCGTGAGATAAAATTTAAATTTTAAGACTTAAAAAGACATTCAATTTCAAAATATTATGTATTTAAATTTTATATCAATTAAAAATTACTTTAGTTTAAAATTTAAATTATCAGAACATCCAAAATATAGGCGAATTAATTTACCAGGTGGTGGCAATGGCTAATTCAATAATATGCTCCGTTGTTCGAAATGTAAAATACTCATTTTTATACAATTACAAATTATATTCTAACCTAATGTATAGAGCATAGTAACACACCCAAAGTCTTTGGTGGAAATGGAACCCTCAACCCCCAGTAGTAACTTTGTCTATTAGACTTTTGGAGCACTCATATTTTCTATACATATAATAAAACTGCCACAGTACCATTTCTGTACAAGAAATATTTTTTTAAAATTTAGTTGCTGGTGGAGTTAATAGAATAAAAACAGAAATTTCTAGAATTTTTGTCGGTCTGTTTGTGTTCATATCACGTAAAAACAAACGTATGAATTTTAATAACATTTTGTGAGGAGGTACCTTTGTATCTGGATTCAAATATATGATACTTTCTTTCTGCAAAAGTAATAAAAGTACGCAATTTTACCGATTTGAAGGTACTTCAAACTTAACAGCAACTTGTTTTTTTAACTCAAAAATAATTTGAGATGTTTATATATATTTTGGAATTCTATAAAGGGATGGGAACCTCTTTATAAAGAAAATATATAATCCATAACTCAATGGCTATAAAAGTAAGAGTATTAAAATTTGTTGTGGATTACATTCAAAGCAAAACCGAACAAAATATTGTCTAGAAGCCCACGACGTGGCGGGCATAGCTAGTTTATTCATATATATGAATTTGATAAATCTTTATAAAGAAAATATATAAATCATAACTCAATGGCTATAAAAGTCTTAAAATTTGTTGTGGATTACATTTAAAGCAAAATCGAACAAAATGTTGTCTGGAATTGCACGACGTGGTGGACACAGCTGGTTTATTATAATTGAATTTAATAAATCTTATTATCTAATGGCATTTTCTTGCATATTATAACTTTCAGGGTTAACTGTAATAATTAACTAAAAAAAAAAAAAAAAATAATAACTGAAACACTTTTTTTTGTTTCTGTTTTTGTACAGTGCATACAAAAGCATGCTGGTAAAAGGATATAGACTTATTTTATGTTTTACTGCATATTATTACATGGGGAATTTCCCACATTATACTTTAACGTTCTTAACTCTGAATTTAAATATACAGTAAGCGACAAATCAACAAAAACATAACTATCATGCTAATAAAGTCAATTATAATCTTGCTTTTTCTTTTTACATTGTGTTTCATTAAGACACATATTCACCCAGATTTTGAAGTCTCTATGATGCTTGTTCTAAAAACACTCAATCGGAATGAAACCATTTACTTAGAACTTTAAGATCAGCTTCGTATTATCGGCATGGCAAGGCGGAGCTAAATATTATTGATATTTAGCTCAGTTCAAAGTTATTTTCTATCAAACATTGGTAAAATTGTTCTTGAACTAAACAATGAAGTTGCAAAATTTAGTTTTGTTTGTCT